>JAIUJO010000409.1:5000-335000 GCA_023846275.1 Vanilla planifolia | reverse complement strand
TCCAATATATTATATAGATCTAATGTAACATTCTCAATCTTCAAATAAAGTATAAATTGAATTTTTGGTAAAACAAACCAAAATCTTCGAAAAGAAATATTTTAAAATTATAAAAAATTATTTAATTTGATAGAGCACATGAAGAGAAATCCAACAATATTTGTTTCATGTGTGTAAGACTTAATTTGGAATTATTGCATATTACAAAGATAAATAAGAATAAAAAATATTATTTTTTATATTAAATAAATATATATTAGTATTGTAATTAGATAAATTAAAGCGCTATATTATAACTAAATTAAATTGGCATAATGGACACAAGACTTGATAGCTAGAGTATGACAAATACAACGAAATAGAAACAAAATATTTGAAGAAATTTCATAAATTCTTAGTGAAAGTTTCAATAAAAAATATTAGGGAGATCAGGTGTAACGTTCTTGATCATCAAATGAGATTCAAATTTAAATATCTTTTAAAGCATGAAAAAATCACAAAAAATAAGTTATCTAAAAATATTAAAAACATTTTAATTAATTAAAGGTCATCAAGATCACTCCAATCATGATTATTTCTTCTTGATCATATATTTCTTGGAATTACAACTACTTATAGAACTAGGTAAACATAAATAATAATATAATAATATTTTTTATCAAGTTGATATTTAGTTAATCTAAAATTAGAAAATTTAAAGTAATATAATATAACCAAACCAAAGTGATGTAAACGTGACAAAAGAGGTGATATAAGGTCACATTATTACATTACTAAATTAAAGCAAAAGATTTGTAGAAGTGAAATACATTTTTTTATGAACGTTTCATTCAAGGATACTAAAAAGATTGTGTAATACTCTCTATCCTCGAACATGGTATGAATCAAAATGTTTTTAAAGCATGCGAAAGCCAGAGGAAAAAAATTTAAAAATATATAAAGAATGAACATTTTATGGATATAGCTCATCGAAAGAAATTTAATCACATTTGATTCATCTTGATTAGACCTCATCTAGAATTAAGTAATATTATATATTTAAAAAAATATAAATACTAATAAACAATTATAATACTATTATGTAAACATATATTAAAGATTAAATATGATAAATTCAAACAATGTAATACAACTAAATCAATCAATGTAAAGGTAACATATTAGGGGAACCAGAGTTTCAGAGTTATATAAAACGTTTAGGGTATAAAATTTGAAAAAAATGAGATAATTTAAACGACAAAGTTGCATTCTAGTTATAATAAAAAGATTTAGCATAACATCCACGATAAGCAAATTTTCTACAAATAAATTAGCACTCAAAACATGTTAAAATTTTAGCGAATAAAATACATAAAAAATAAACAAAACTTTTGTTTTGCCAAAACACATCAAGATGAGTCTATTGACAATTATGATAACTTGATTAAACATTATTTAGATTTACAAAGAATTAACAAATTAAATAAGCATAAATACTAAAAAATTATTTTTTTAATTTTAATTAAATATATATTAGAGCCAAAATATGATAAATTGAAGGAATGTAATAAAACCAATTCAATGAGAGGAGATTCAGAGTATTATAATAATATGGCCAATTGAAAGAAAATATTTGAAATGCAGAAATAAAGCACCAGAATGTCGCATTCCAGCATAATAATGATCCCAATTGTAAGATCATTGATCAACAAATCAAGCATGAATAAAAATATTTCATGAAGTGTACCAAAATATTACAAAATAAGATATTTAAAATTATAAAAATAAATATTTAATAAGAAGAAATCATCATAATTAGTCAAACTACTTTGTTTTCAACTCATTTGCATCGTGTTCGGAATTATTGTGAATTGAAAACACAATTAGTTATACATAAAAATAACTAAAAATTTTATTATTAGAAAAATAAAAATTAAAGTTTAAACAAGATAAGTTGAAGCATTAAAATGCACTAAAATCAAAATATTATAAAGATCACATAGTAAGAGATTTAGAGCTACATAGTATTATAACAAAATTAGAGCAAATAATTTGGAAAATTGAGAGGACATTTATGCCATATTAGCATTCCAAGATATTAAAGAGATTTAGAGTAACATTATTGATAGTTAAATTTAGTATGAATCAAACTAACATGTAAAACTTGTCAAAGCTATTGAAAATAAAATATTTAAAGTTTAAAATGAATGTTTAATTAGATAAAGCTCAAAAAATTAGTACAACAAAGTTCATTTCATTTGGAACAAGCCTTGCTTCAAATTAGTGCAAATTACCTAGGTAAATATGTAGAAATAATAATAAATAATTATTCTAACAATATGCGATTTTTTATAAACCATTAAATGAGATAAATGTATCATATATATAAAAATAAATTGAAAGTGATATAGAGTTCAAATGAGATAAGAATGGGAGTTTTATAGAAATATTAACAAATTTAAGTAAAAACTTTTAATAAAAGGTAAATTATATGAGAAATTTGTGTTCTAAGATATTGAGATGTTCTAGTATAACATCCTTAACTCACAAATTAGGTGTGCATTGAAAAGACATAAAAAACACACAAAAATAATAGAAAGTAAAACATTAAAATATAGAAATTAGATTAATTGAAGTAATCTAGTATTGCCAAATCAAAGTGATATAAAAGTTATATTTTAGCAGAATTAGTCATATAATAATGTAACAAAATGAGAGAAAAATTTTAATAAATTAGATAAATCATATGACAAAGTTGCATTCCAAGACACTACAAAGATCTTAAGAAACATTCTCAATTATCAAATTTTATACAAATCAAAATGATTGCTAAAACATACCAAATACTTAAAAAATAAAACATTAAAAATTTTAAAAAGGAATATTTAATTAAATAGAGCTAGTCCAAACATGCCCAACAACGTTTGTTTCATCTTCATTACACAAATTTTTGAATTACAATGAATTACAAAAATAAAAACTTAATAATTAATAAATTAAATTTTTTGTAATAAATTTTAATAATTGTAAAATGAGTGAAACTAAAGCAATGTGATAAAAAAATCCAAGCAATGCAAAGCTTACATGATAGGAGAGTTACAGTTTAATATTTATATAACCAAATCAAAGAAATATTTTGATAAAATTAGATAAATTATAAATAAATGTTGCATTCTAAGTTGCTAAGGTGATCAAGAGCAACTTTCTTAATTGTCAAATAAGGTATGAATCAGACTTGCTAAAAACACACACCAAAGATATAGAATATTA
This sequence comes from Vanilla planifolia, assembly GCA_023846275.1. Lineage (NCBI taxonomy): Eukaryota > Viridiplantae > Streptophyta > Magnoliopsida > Asparagales > Orchidaceae > Vanilla > Vanilla planifolia. The sequence continues at coordinate 331,751 of JAIUJO010000409.1, read as the reverse complement.
AATGTTTAAAAACTTAAAAATGAATGTTTAATGAGATAGAACCTTTTTACAAGAGTCTAATGATGTTAATTCCATCTCGATCAAACCTCTTACGTAATTACTACATATTAACAAAATATATCAGCATAATAGTAATAAATTCATGCTTTAATATTAAATAAATACATATGTTATATCTGAAATGATTTAAATTGAAGAAATTAATATAAAAAATAAAATTGATTTAATGGTTGCATAAGATGACATTTCGAACAACATAGTATTATAACAAAATAAAAAATTATAACTTTTAAATAAAGAGATTAATTATTTGAGAAAGTTGTATTCTAAGCTACAAAGGTGATCAAATGTAGAATCCTTAATCAAATAATCATGTATGAATCAAAATATCATAAAAAGCGATAAAATCTTTCATAATAAATAATGCAATAATATAAAAAATGAATAGTTGATTGATAAAGCTCATTGAGGTGAGACAAATTACCTTTATTTTCACTTATTGAACCACATTTTGAATTATTACCTATTAGCAAATACAGACATTCATAAATAAGAATAAATGATGACCTTAAAATCATGAAGGAATTGATAAAGCTTGAAAGAGATAAATTGAGACAATGTTATTTATCAACATTAAAGTGCACATAGCCAAACTAAAGCAAAAAATTTAAAGAAATTTGATAAATCATATAAGAAATTTATATTCCAAGACATTATGGAGATTTACTATAACATCATTATTTTTCAAATAAGGTGCACATCAAAATATGTAGAAGAATAATCCAAAAAATTGGAAAAAGCATTTTAAAAAAATAGAGTTGAATGTTTAACTTAATAGAGACATTAAAATGAGTTGAACAAACATTGTGTCACCCTGATTAGTCTCGTTTGCTATTTCTAAAAATTTCCAAAGTAAATAAGCTTAAATATTAAAAAAAATTATTTTAATATTTATTAAATATTTATTAAAGCTGAAGTAGGATAAGTTGAAGAAATCTATTATAACCAAATCAAAGTGATGTAATGGTAGAAAAGTAAAAGATAAAGAGTTACATAGCAATATAACCAAATCGAAATAAAACACTTGAGGAAAAGCAATCAATTATAAGGGGAAGTTGCGTTCGATGTTATTATGGTGTTCTCAACATTATCGATCACCAAATAATGTGTGGGGAAAAATATCTTTTAAAGTGTGCAGAAGTCTCAAAAAATAAGAATATTTCAAAATGTAAAAAATGATTAATTAAATTTATAGAGCTCATTAGGATGAGTCCAACCACAATTTATTTTATCTCAATTGGACCACAATAAGAATTATTATGAATTTCCAAAGAATAAATGCAAAAAAATTAGTACAATATTATTTTTATATTAAGTAAATAGATATAAGTTTAGCTAAGATAAATTAAAGCAATGTAATCCAACTAACTTAGAGCTATGTAAATGTCACATAAGATGAGAATAAGAGTTTCATAGTGATATAAGAAAATTGAAGAGAAAAATCTGAAGAAATTAGATAAATTTTATAGGAAAGTTTAATTCCACAATACTATGGAACATAGATCGTAATATCATGTACTAATCAAAATATCTCGTAAGATATACCATAGTCTTAGAAAAAGTATTTAAATATAAAAAGTTATTTTGTAATAGGATAAAACTCATTGAGCAGAGTTCAATGATCTTTGTTTCATTTTGATTAGACATCATTTGGAGTTATTATAAATTACAAAATAAATTAAGCTAAAATGTTAACAAATTATTATTTTAACATTATATAAAAATATATTTAAGCATAAAAAAATAAAAACAAGTAATATAATAAAATGAAAGTGATGTATAGGTCCCATGAGAGGAGGTTTAGTGTTACAAAGTAATGTAACCTTATAAAAGTAAAAGTTTTGAAGAATTGAGATAAATTATAGTAGAAGGTTGCATTCTAAGAGAGTAAGAAGATCATTTGTAATATCCTCAATTATCAAATTAGCAAGAAAATGACTCATAAAGTTTGGCAAATTAATAGAAAAAAATTATTTTAAAAATTTATAAAAAAATATTTTATCAGATAAAGCTCATTTAGATGGACACAATGACATTTGTTTAGTCTTGATCGAACCTCATATTTAATTTCTAAAAATTAATAGAGTAAGAAATCTTAAATAAAGCTCAATTATTATATTAGTATTAAAATAACAAAATTAAAGTGATGAAAAGGCAACATGATATATGATATAGAGCTACATTGTAATCTAAATAAATAAAGGGAAAAATTTTTAGACCTTAACTAAATTGTATTAAGAAATTGTACTCCAAGATACCATGAAATTTTGAGTAGAGTTTTTGGTAAGCAACTTTGGTAAGAAATAAAATATCTTGATAAATGTTCCAAATTAAAAAAAAATAAAATAATTAGAAATTTCAAAATGGATATTTAGTTTAATAGAGCTGATCTAGATAATTCAAATTACATTTCTTTCTTCTTGATCATATCTAATTATGAATTACCATAATTAATAAGAAATTAAGCAAAATAAATAATAAATTATTATTTTTAATATTGAATAAATATATAATTAAGAAGAAGTGAAATAAATTAATGCATTCTAATATATTTATATGAAAGAGTTGTAAACGCCATATAAGGTGAAATTTTGATTTAAAAATTATTATAATCAAACAATAGGAAAACATTTGAAGAAATTAAATACATTATAAAAGAAACCTACATTTTGAAAAATGAAGGAGATTGTGTTTAGCATCAGCGATCATCAAATTAGTTGAACATTAAAATGAATCACAAAGCTCACAAAAATAATATAAAAACATAAAATTAGAAAATTAAATATTTAATACTATAGAGCTTGTCGAGCTCAATCCAATGATGTTTTTTTGTCTTGATTGGACCATATTTTGAAGTACTACAAATTACCAAAGAATTGGTAGGAAAAAATTATTTTTTAATGTTAAGAAAATATATAATAAATCTCGAATGAAAAAATTTTAATAATTTAATATATGCAAAACAAATAAAGTATAGGCATCAAAGGAGATTAATTAGAGTTTCAAGAAACATAACAAATTAAAAGGAAATATTTGAAAAATTAAGATAAAGTTTACTAAAAAGTTGCATTTCAAGATATTAGAGAGATCAAGTGCATCATTCTTGATCATTAAATCATGTATTATTCAAGTTCGATGTGCTCGATTATCAATCCACATTTCATCAACAATAAGAATTAGATTTTCATAGTATTATTTAACCTTAATAGATAATGTTTATTAGATCTTAAATGGAACCCATTTTGAGTTGCTATTAATTGCAAATGTAAATAAAAATAAATAATAAAAATTAGTATTTTAAAATTAAGAAAACATACATTAAAGATTAAAAGATAAAAATTAGAAAAATGTACCCTAAAAAAAAGACATAAATGCCCTTTAAAATTAGATTTTAATTTACAAAGTAATAAAAGAGATGGAGTGTAATGTGATCAATTTTCAAATCTAGTGTTAATGAAACTACCTTATAAAACATTCCAAAAGACTTGAAAATAAAATATCTATAAATATAATAATGCACTTTTAATTAGAAAGAGCACTTTGAGACCAGTCTAATAAAAATTTTTTAGTTTAAGTTGGACCTTATTTGAAATTTTTGTGAATTATAAAAATTAAATGAGAATAAATAAAACAAATATTATTTAAATATGAAGTAAATATTTAAATAATATAAATAAAAAATAATTATACAATAAAATAAAAGAAAAGTAAAAGTCATGCTAGGTAATGTTTAAAGTTACATAATAAGAAGTATAAAAAAATTGTATTAAAAATCGTATGTAACATTAACTATGCTAAGCAAATCGTATGTAACATCATTGAAAATCGGGTAAGGTGCAAACCAAAATATCTAAAGTATAACAAAACCTTAGAAAAAAAATATATTTAAAAATATAAAATAGAATCTTTAATTGTATAGAGCTCGTCGAGATAAGTCCAATGATATTTGTTTCATTATGATCAGAACTAATAAAGAATTATAGTGACTTACTAAAATAAAAAAATAGAAATAATAATTTTTTTTTTCAATTTTAAAAGTTATATATTAAACAAAAAAAATGATGAAAACTAAGGTAATATTTTATATCTAAATAAATGCAATGTAAAGGTCACACAAGAGGAGATTTAGGGATAAATAATAATACAACAAAATCAAAGAAAAAAATTGATCAAATGAGATAAATTACATGAGAATTTGCATTCTAAGATACTAAAGAGTTTTAGTGCAGCAAACTTGATCGTCAAAAACCTCAAAAATATAATATTTTAAAATATAGAAATTATTACTTAGAGAGAGGTCATTGAGATGAGTCTTTTGATTTTTCTTTTGTCTAAAATAAACTTTCTTTGAAATTATTGTGAATTACGAAAATAAATAAAAAAATTGTATTAAATTATTTTGTTAATATTTATTAAAAATTAAATATTAGTTTTTTTGGTATTAAAATAAAAAAATTCAAGTGATGAAAAGGCCACATGATATAAGATGTAGAACTATTTTGTAATATATATAAATAGAGGTAAAAATTTTAAGATCTTAGTTAAATTGTATTAAGAAATTACATTCCAAGATACTAGTAAAATTTTGAGTAATTTTCTTTGTAATCAACTCTATAAGAAATAAAATATCAAAAAAAAGTTCCAAAGTAATAAAAAATAAAATATTTAAATTTTCAAAATGAATGTTTTCTTGTATAGTGGTGGTCTAGACAATTATGGTAGCATTTCTTTCTTCTTGCTCATATCTCATTTTGAATTACCACAATTAAAAAGTAATTAAACTCAAAGAGGTATTAAATTATTATTTAAATATCAAATTATTATATAATTGAGAAGAAGTAAGATAATTTAAGGAATTCTAATATATGTTTGCCAAAGAGATGTAAAGGCCATATAAGATTAAATTTAGAGTTACAAATTATTACAATTAAATAATAGGAAAACATTTCAAGAGATACATTATTATGGAAACACACAATCTGAAGTATTAAGAAGATTGTGTGCAGAATCATCTTTCATCAAATTAGATTAAAATTAAAATTAATCATAAAGCTCATAAAAATAATTAAAAAAAGTTAGAAAAACAAATATTTTATTGGATATTGCTTGTCAAGATGATTCCAATGATGTTTGTTTTTTTCTTGATTGGACCATAATTTCAAATACTACAAAATTAGCAAAGTTAATAAAAATGGGAATTAAACTTTTTTGAATGTAAAGAACATATATATAAGAAAGATGAAATGAAAAATATTTTAACTAATTTAATATATGCAAAACAAGTAAAGTATGGGTCTCATAAGAGATTAATTAGAGTTTCATAGAAACATAACAAAATTAAAATGAAAAATTAGTGATGCAAAGATAAATTTTATGATAAAGTTACATTTCAAGATACTAAGGAAATCAAGTGCATCATTCTTGATCTTCAAATCATGTATTAAGCAAGTGTGATGTGCTTTATTGTTAATCAACATTTCATCTTCAATTAAAATTAGAGTTCCATAGTGTTATTTAACCTTAATAGTTAATGTTTATTTTATCTTAAATGGTATCCATTTGGAATTACTATGAATTGCAAATGTAAGTAAGCATAAATGATAAAAAAACTATTATTTTAAAATTAAGTAAACATACATTAAGGTTAAAAAGATAATAAAAAGAAAAATATAGTGTAACAAATTTAAATAACATAAACATCCCTTAAAATTCAATTTTGATTTACAAAGTAATAAAAGAGATGACCTGTTATGCGATCAATCATTAAAACAAGTATGAATCAAAATGTCGTATAAAATATTCCAAAAGATAAGAAAATAAAATATCTACAAATATAATAATGAATTTTTAATTAGAAAGAGTACTTCGAAACAAGCCTAACAAAAATTGTTTAGTTTGAACTAGACCTTATTTGAAATTTTTGTGAACTAGAAAATTAAATTAGAGTAAATAAAAAAATTATTATAAAAAATAAAGTAAATATTTAACAAAAAGTGAATTAAAGAAATATTGCATAATAAAACTAAAGAAAAGTAAAACTCAAGCTAGATAAGGTTTCAAGTTATATAGTAACAAAACAAAAACTTAGAAAATAATATATTTAAGAACCCAAAATTTAATCTTTAATTTTGCAGAGCTTGCTGAGATGAGTCTAATTATATTTGTTTCATTATATCAGAACTAATAATTAATTACTATGACTTAATACAACCAAATCAAATGAAATAAATTACATGAGATTATTACATTCTAAGATACTAAAGAGTTTTAGTATAAGAAACTTGACCTTCAAAAGCCTTGAAAATACAATATTTCAAAATATATAAATTATTATTTAATTAGTGAGAGGTCATTGAGATGTGTCTTGTTATTTTTCTCTTGTCTAAAATAAACTTTCTTTGAAGTTATTATGAATTACCAAAATAAATAAGAATAACTGATATGAAATTATTTTTTAATAATTATTAAAAATATATTAAAATATTAATAAGATAAATTACAATAATATAATATAGCAAAATGAAAGTAATTTAAAGTTTCCATGATATGAGACTTAGAGCTACTTAGTAATATATTAAATTCAATGTGAAAAAGTTATATAAAAGTCACATGAGAGTAGATTTAGAGTTACATAAAAATATAACCAAACTAAAGAAAAAAATTGTGAAAATGAGATGAATTATTTGGGAAATCTACATTCTACGTTAGTATGAAGATCGAGTGCAACAACCTCAACCAAAAAAATAATACAAATTGAATTGTCATGTTAAACAAACAAAAGACAAAAAAATAAAATATTTAAATTTAATCAACAAATATTTTATTTAATAAAGCTCATTCAAAATAGTGCAATTATATTTGTTTCATTTTGATTAAACCTAATTTACAATTATAAATAATTTAAAAAATTAAGAATAAATAACAAAATATATTTTTTTAATTAAGAAAAACAATATTAAAATACAAACTCAATATATTCTAACTAAATAGAAGTAATATAAAAGTCACATTTATGGAGATTTAGACTTACATTACAATATAACTAAATCAAAGAAAACTATTTGTAGAATCGAGAAAAGTTGTATAAGAATATTGCATTCAACAATACTCTAGAGATTGAGTATAGTGATGTCAATAATCTAATCAAGTATGAATTAAAATATCTTACAAAACATGCAAAAAAACATAAAAAAATATCTAAAAATGTATGAGTTAGTATTTAATTGCATTTCTTTTCAAAGTGTATCCAATAATGATTATTTGATCTATATTAGACCTCAATTGAAATTACTGAGAATTACAAAACTAAATAAGCATAAATAATAGCAAATTATTTTTTTTATACAAAGGAAATATAAAAAAAGCTTGAAATGGAATTTATTTAAGGTAACATAAAAAATTCAAAAGTGTTGTAAAGGTCTAACAATCAGAGATTTATATCTACATAGTAATACGACTAAATTAAAACAAAAAAATTGAAAAATTAAGATAAATTACATAAGACATTTTTTCTAAGGAATCTAGCTGATCAATTGTAATATTCTTAATTATTAAATATATTAGGAATTGAAAAGCCTCATATATAATAAAAAAGCCCAAAAAAATCTAATAATATTGAAATAAAGATTTAATTGAATAAAGCTCATTAAGATGACTAATAAGCATAAATAAAAACAAATAATAATTTTTTCATTTTAAGTAAATATATATTAAAATTCAAACATGAGATAAATTGAAACAACAAAATATAAAAAAATCAAAGTGAAATGAATGTTACATGTGAAAAGATTTATATTTACAAAGTAATATAACTTAATAAAATTGTAATAATTGTAGAATTGAGATTACTTTTTGGGAAAGTTACATTTCAATATCCAAAAGAAATCAAATGCAACATCATTGATTATGTAATCAAGTAGATATCAAAAGATCTAATAATCTATGCTATAATATTAAAAAAATATTCAAATTTTATGGAAAATATATTTTCATAAATAAACATCATCGAAATTAATCAAGCGAGATATGTTTGATCTTGATATGATCTCATTTTGAATTACTAAAAATTATCAATGTAAATAAGAAAAATTAATAAAACTATTATATTTAATGTTTAGCAAATATATATTAAAGTTGAAATGAGATAAATTGAGATTATCTAATAAACCTTAATCATAATAATGTATAGGACACTAAAAATAGATTAAGAGTTACATAGAAATATAAGTGAATGTAATAAAAAAATTAAGGAAAAGACATAATTTGCATTCCAAGATACTAAGTAGATATAGAATACATTCTTGATCATCAAATTGGATAACAAACAAGTGGACTCATAAAATAGGCTAAAGGAATATAAAATTAATTTTTTTTAATTTTTTTAAAAAAGAAATGTAATTGCTCATAACTTGTTTTTATCATCTTACTCGAGCCACATTCTGAATCAGTATGAAGTACAAAATTAAATATGCATAAATAATAATAATCAATTACTTTAATATTAAGTAAATATATATATTACCATTAATTACAAAATTAAAAAAAGTAAATATTAATATATTTTGGTTTTAACATCAAATAGATATATATTAAATATTAAATTAGATAAACTAAAGCTTTTTAATAGAATAACATAAAAGAAATATGTAGGCTACACAAGAGGAGAATTGGATTTAAGGAGTAATAAAACGTAATCTAAGTCAAAACTTTGAAGAAACGAAATAAACATTGCACTACAAAGTTTAATTCCAAGACACAAGGGTAATGAAGTTCAATATCCTTACTCTTCAAATCAAGTATAGTAAAAAGGGATAACAAAATGTACAAAAAAAGCTTAAAAAAATATCCAAAAAAAATAAATTTTTTAATTTGATAGTGGTCATGAGATGGCTTTGATGACATTTGTTTTATCTTAATAAAAACTCATTTTGAATTACTATGAATAGATAAGGTAAATAAGTAAGAATAATATGGTATTCATTGTTTTAATTTTAAGTATGTTGTGAGGCTGTAATGTGTTAAATTATAGCATAATAATATAACCAAATAAAATTAAAATGAATATCACATAAGATAAGATTTTGAGTTATGTAGTGATATCACCAAAACAATGGAAAGAATTTATAGTATTGGGATAAAATGCATGGTAGAGTTGCATTACAAGATATTAAGCATATCGAGTATAACATGTTCTATTACCAAATAGGGTATGTGTAAAAATATCACATGAAGTGTACAAAAAACATAGAAAATAAAATTTTAAAAACATTAAATGAATATTTAGTCGAATAGAGTTCGTCGAGATGAGTACAGTGACATTTATTTAATTTCGATCAAACCTTGATTGAAATTTTTTGTAAAGCATGCCCAAATCATAAAAATAAAATATATAAAAATAAAGAAATTAATTCTTATTTGTTATAAATTATCTAGTTGGGTATGACACTATTTACTAGCTCAAAATAGGACTTTGTTTAAGATTATTATGAATTACTAAAACAAATAAGCATTCATAGCCATAAAATATTATTTTAATATTAAGTAAAAATATATTAAAGCAAAAATAAAATACATTAATGAAATATAATACAACAAAATTTAAGCACTGTAAAGCTTACATGAGAGGAGATTTAGAGTTACATAGTTAATATAACCTAATCAAAATGAAAACTTTGATGAAATATGGTGAATTGTAAGAGAATCTTGCATTCCAACATAAATTAATGCATCGTCTATGAAATAATAAAAATATATTGTAAAATTTAATAAAATAATCAAAAATAAAATATGCAAAAAAAGTATCAAAATAATTATTTAATTGGAGAGAGGTATTCGAGAAGAGTTGAACAACATTTGTTCTGTCTCAATTGGACATCATTTAAAATCATCACAAATCACAAAAATTTGCAAACACGAATAATAAAAAAATAATATTTTAGTATTAAGAGAATATATAATAAAGGCAAAATCAGATAAAATGAAGATTTGTAATATAACTATGCCAAAAGAATATAAAGTTCACATGAGAGGAGACTTAAAGTTACATAGTGATCTAAACTAACCAATTGAAAAAATTTAAAGAAATGAGCTGATTTGCATAGGAAAGTTTTATTACAAAATAATTAGGAGATCATGTATAACTTCCATAAATGTTACATATGATATTAATCAAAATGCTGATAAAGCTTTCAAAAGAAAATAAAGTATCTAAATTATAAAAATAAATATTTAATTAAATGGAGCTCATTGGTAGGAGTTTAATTACATATATTTTTTCTCAATAAAACCTTATTTAGAATTTTGTTAATTGCCAAAAACATAAATGAAATAATGTTAAATAATTTTTTTAATATTAGTTATATATAACAAATATTTTTACAAATAAGAGCAATTTAATATAATAACACAATTACAATGTATAGATAACATGATGAGACATTTTTAGAGCACAACAATTAACCAAATAAGAGTGAGAGTTTTCAATGAATAAGAAATATTTGCCTAAATGTTGTATTCCAAGTTACAAAGGAAAATGAGTGTAACATTTCAGATTATCAAGTATGACATTACTCGAAAGGATTCATAAAAAAACCCAAAACCATAGGAAAAAATTTCGTAATTTTAAAAATATAAATATTTAAATTGATAGAGCTTGTTGACATGTGTCTAATGATATTTGTTTCCTCTACATCAAATCACATTTAGAATTTGTATGAATTATCAAATTAAATAACTAAGAAAATTATTATTTAATAATACATTTAAATATACTAAAACTAAAAAGAGATTAACTAAAACAATATAACATGTCCAAAGTAATGTGATGTAAAGGTCACACGAGTTGAGATTTATAGTTACAATGTAACATAGCTTAATTAAAGAAAAGCATTTGAAGAAATGAGATACATTGTATAGATAAATTGCATCTGATGATAGAAAGGAGATTGAATTTATCATCCATTATAATTAAATTAGGGACCAATTAAAATATTTGAAAAACATGAAGAAATAGAAGCGAAGATATTTAAAGCAATGTAGTACGACAAAACAAAAATAATGTAAATGTCACATAAGAAGAGATTTTTAGTTGCATAGCAATATTAGAAAATGAAGGAAAAAATATTATTAAAATGAGATAAATAATATGAGAATGTTGTATTTAAGATACTAAAAAGATTAAGTGTTCATCATTGATAATTAAATATCGTCCAAAGAAAAACTATCTCATAAATCTACAAAACATATTAAAATTTTTTTAAAAAATATAGAAATAAATTTCTAGTTATATAGAGGTCATTGAGGCAATTTGAATGACATTTGTCTCTGGTCAACCAAACTTTCTTCGAAATTAGTACAAATTATAAAAGTAACCAAAGAAAAATAATGATAAACAATTATTTAAATATTTAGAAATCATATAATAGAGTTTAAATAACATAAGATGAAGTAATGTAATATAACCAAATCAAGTTCATGTAATTGTTGTAAACAACAAATTTTATTTTTTTAGTAATATAACACAAACATAGTAAAAATATCTTAAAAAATTTGATAAATTGCATGAGAAAGTTGTAATTCAAAAACTAAGTGATCAAGAATAACATTCTTGATTCTAAAATCTGTAATGAATCAAAATGCCTCACAAAGAACACCAAAACCTTTGAAAATAAAATATTTTAAATTTTAAAAATGAATATTTAATGTAATAGAGTAGATCAAAATGAGCCCAATGACATTTTTATCATCTCTATTCCATCAATAAGCTTAAATATTAATAAAATTTTATTTTAAGATTTAGTAAACATATATTACAACTAACAAAAGGTAAATAAAAGAAATATAATCTAATAAAGTGAAAGCAATGTAAAGTTGACATGAGTGGAGATTTAGTGTTACGTAGTAACAAAATAAATCAAGGTAAAAAATCATAAGAATTTCATAAATTACATGATAAAATTGGGTTCTTAGAAGTTAAGTAGATTGTGTATGGCATCCTCAATTATCAATTAAAACACAAACAAAAATTCCTAATAAAATGTATAAAAACTCTGGAATAAAAATATTTAAATGTATAGAAATGAATATTTACCTAGGTAGAGCATTTCAAGATGGGTCCAATGACATTTATTGTCACGAGGGGCCCTATTTCGAATACTATGAATTCCAAGAGTAAATACGTCTAAGTGATATTAAAAAATATTTTAATAATAAAATAATATATATTAAATCTGAAATCATAAACATGAGCGATGAAACATAACCAAATTAATATGATGTAAAGCTCACATGAGAGGAGAATAAAAGTTTCATTGTAATATCACCTAAGCAAAGCAAACTATTTGGACCACGAGGTAATTTTTATGGTAAAATTATATTCAAAGTTCCTAAGGTGACCATGTTTAACATCTTTGATCATTAGATATGGCATGAATAAAATATAAAAAATAATAACAAAATTAAATATTTAAATTTTTTTTTTTTTAATTGAGCAGAACTTACTAAGACTAGTTCATTATCGTTTATTTCAACTCAACTAGAATTGATTTGAAATTACTATGATTAACAAAATATATAAGCATAAATAATAACAAATTATTATTTTTAATATTAAGCAAATAAAAGCTATGGTTGAAAAGATGTAATTTGAAACAACATATTATAACTAAGTTAAAGTGATGTAAATGCCATAGGAGAGAAGATTTGGAGTTACATAGTAATGCAGCAAAATAAAATCCTTTTTAAGGAATTAGATAAATTAAACAAGAAAGTTATATTTTAAGATGCAAAAGAGATTGAGTGTAACATTCTATGTTGTCAAATCATCTATGCATTGAAATGCCCATTAAAGCTTGCCAAAATCCTTAAATAAAACATTCAAAAATATGAAATAAAATATTTAATCTTAGCGAGCTTATCAAGATATTTGGCATGAATATTATTTCAACTTGATTAGATGACATTTGGAATTATTGTGAACTACAAATGGAAATAACCATAAATAATGGTAAATTAGTTTTTATTTTTATGTAAATATATATTTAGGTTGAATAGAGTTAAATTTAAGAAATATAATATAAACCAAATCAAAATGATGTAATGGTCAAATAAGAGAAGATTTTGTTTTACAAATCAACAAAATAAATTCAAAGCAAAAAATTTGATGAAATGAGATAAATTGTAAGGAAGAGTTCCAATCCAAAATATTAAGAAAATCATGTGTAACATCCCTTATTTCAAATAAGGTATGAATGAAAATTCTTAAAAAATTAAAAAACTCTAGAAAATAAAGTATTTAAAAAATATTAAAATGAATATTTGATTAGATAATGATTGTTGAGATGAGTAGAACAACATCTATTTAAATGTCTACTAAAGTTTAGATATGACACATTGAAATAAAGTAATATAACAAAATCGAAGAAAACATTTGATGAAATGAGTGAAATTGTGTAAGAAATTTGCACTTATTAATAATAAGAAGATTGTGTCATACTTTATTGATAGCTAAATTAGATACAAATCAATGTCTTAGCATTCATGCAAAAATCTTTGAAAATATATTTAAAAATATAAAAATCTAGTTTCAATAACATAGAGCTTATTGTGATAAGTCTAATGACATTTGTTGTCTCTACTAGTCCTCATTTGGAATTACTATGTTTCAATAAAGTAAATAAGCATAAATGATAATAAACTATTATTTTGATGCTAAAGAAATATATATTAAATCTCAAAATAAGGGAAATTCATGCAATGTGATTTAATCATATTGAGGCTATGTAGAGGTCACACAGGCGAAATACTAAATTTACATCTTAATATAACGAAATAAAGGAAACAATTTTGTACAAATGACATAAATTTTATAGAAAATTGACATTCAAAGCTATAAAGAAGATTGAGTATAACATCTTTCTTCATTAAATGTGTTAGAAATAAAATTGCTCATAAAATCACCAAAAACGCTAAAATAATTTAAAAAATATAAACAAATATTTAATTGGGTAGAAATGGTTGAGATGATTCCTTAGACATTTAGTATATCTTAATCAAACCTTATTGTAATTGCTCGAAATTTCCCAAAAAACTTGATCTGACATTAAAAATTTATTATTTTTAGTTTAAGAAAATATGTTAATGCTAAAATTAGATAAATTAATGCAATTCAATTAAACTAAATAAAAGTGACATAAAGTTTACATGAAATGATAGTTATAGTTTCATAGTAAAGAGACTGATAGTAAAATCTTTTATTAATAAATCTGGTGCATATCAATATGAGCCAACAAGGGTGCCAAAAATTGAGAAAATGAAAATTTTAAAATAATAAAAATTAATATTTAACTGGATAGAGATGCTCAAGATGATTTCATCAATTTTAGTTTCATTTTATTCAAACTTGTTTGAAATTATATAGAATTACTAATGCAAATAAGTATAAATAACATTAATTTTTTGTAATGATAAGAAAATATTATTAAAGATAAAATAAGAAAAATTTATATAATGTAACATAACTGAATAAAAATAATATAAAAGTCACAAGAGTGGTTAATTAGAGTTCTATAGTAATATAATAAAATCAAAGATAAACTTTTAGAGTATTCAAAGAGATTAAATCGTAAAGTTTCATTCAAAGATACTAAGGAGATGAAGTATATAATCCTCAAACTTAAAGGTAGGTATTAATCAAAGTTACTTGTAAAGAATACCATAAACAAATCAAAGAAAAATATTTTGAGAAATGAAGTTAAATGTATGAGAAACTTGCATCCAAAGATTCTATTGTGATCAAATGTAATGTCTATGTCCATGAAATTAGATAGAAATGGAAATGCCTCATAATGAGTGTCAAAATCATAGAAATAAAACTTTAAAAATAAGAAGATAATTTAATTCGATATAGCTCATGAAGATAAAAAGAGTGATGCTTGTATTATCTTGATTGGACTAGGACTATAATCACTAAACATTTTTAAATTATTAATATTAAATAATTATTTAAATTATAAATAAAACACATGTTAAGGTGGAAATGAGAGAAGTTGAAAAATTGTATAATTATGAAATGAAAGAGATCTAAAAGTCGTAAGAGACGAGAGTTTGAGTTACATAGTCATATGTCAAAATAAAATTGTAAAATTTGTAAAAATTACATAAATTGTATAAGAACGTCTTATTTGATTGTACTTAGCAGATAAAGTATATAATCCTTGATTATCGGTTATGGAATGAATCTTAATGTCTCAATAACTATGCAACAACCCTTAAAATAGAATATTTAAAAGTATAAAAAATGAATGTTTAATTAGATAGAGTTCAACAAGAAATGTGGAAGAATTTTTGTTTCCTCTTGATTGGACATAGTTTTGAATTACTACATATAACGAAACAAATAAGCAAAAATAATTAAAAATCTTTATTTTAAAATTTTTTAATTATATTAAAAAGCTAAAATTAGATAATTCAATATAATGTAGTATAAGAAAATCAAACACATATAGATGTCACAGATGAAAGAATTACAATTTCTTTGTAATATAATAAAAAACATATTATATAATTAGATAAAACTCATTTAGGCCAGTTGAATGACATATGCTTCATTTGGATCGGACTATTTTTAAAAAAATTATAAATGCTTCATCAAATCTGGTACATATTGAATTGACTCATAAGGTAAGTTAAAACTGTAGAAAAATAAGTATCTAAAAATATTAAATTTGATAATACATAGAACTATTTAAGGAAATTACAATGACATTGTTTGACCATAATTGGCCGTGCTTGAAATTACTGTGAATTACAAAATTTAATAAAAAGTAATATATAATTTCATTTTTAATATTAAATAACTTTATATTAAAGAAAAAAATGAGATAACTTGAAAACAATGTCAAAATCAAGGAATACAAATTGAATAACTAAGATAAATTGTGTGATGGAGTAGAATGTCAAGATACTATCGAGATTAAGTGTAATATCTTTGATCATCATATCAAGCAAGTGTTGATATGTCTCACAAAGAATCCTAAAACTTCAAAAATAAAATATTTAAAATAATATATAAATGAATATTAAATTTGGTAGAGCTTTTCGAAAATAGTAGAATCATATTTGTTTTGTCTCAATTTCACCTTTTTTGAATTATTGCAGTTCACAAAAGAAAACAATAACAAATAATAAAAAAATTACTATTTTTAAAATTAAATATTGATTAAAGTAGAAATGAGATAAATTGTGGCAATGTAATATAATCAAATTGAAGCATTGTAAATATTATATGAGAGAACTATAGTTTCATAGTAATATTATTAAATAAAACAAAAATATTTGAAAAAATGAAATAAATTGTACATGAAAGTATCATTCCGAGATACTAAGAAGAATGAGTATTAAATTCACAATTGAGAAATCTTGATTGAATTCAAATATTTTCTAAAGTATGCCAAAATAAATATATAATAAACAAATGGATATTTAATGGTCTGAGCTCGTCAAGACAAGTAAAAGAACATTTGTTTCATCTTAAATTGACTCATTTTGTATTATTGAGAATTATCAAAGTGAATAAAGATATAAATAATTTTTTTATTCCAAAAAAATAAACATATGTTAATGCTAAAATGAGATATATTGAAGTAATGCAACATAGCCAAATTAATGAAATTAAATGTTGCATGAGAGCACATTTATATTTTCATGCTTACACAAACAAATCAAAGAAAAATGTTTTTAGAAATGTGGAAAAATGTATGAGAAAATTTCATTCAAAGATACAGCTGTGATCAAATGTAATATCTATGTTCATAAAATGAGATACAAATGGAAATGCCTCATAACGAGTGTCAAAATCATAGGAAATAAAAATTTAAAAATAAGAAGATAATTTAATTCGATACAGCTCATCAACATAAGAAGAGTGATACTTGTATTATCTTGATTGGACAATGTTTGTAATTACTAAAAGTTTCTAAATTAAAAAAATAAATAATATTAAATAATTATTCAAATTATAAACAAAATATATGTTAAAGTTGAATGAGATAAGTTGAAAAAATATATTGTTATGAAATGAAAGATATCGAAAACTCATAAGAGAGGAGAGTTTGAGTTACACAGTAATATGTCAAAAATAAAATTTAAAATTTTCTAAAAATAACATAAATTATATAGGAATGTTTTATTCCATCATACTTAGGTGACAAAGTATAACATCCTTGATTAATAATTATGGCATGAATCTAAATGTCTCAATAACAATGCAAAAGCCTTAAAAATAGAATTTAAAGGTATAAAAAATGAAAGTTTAATTATATAGAACTCAATGAGACATGTGGAGGGATGTTTGTTTCATCTTTCATAAATGTCATTTTGAATTAGCATACAACAAAATAAATAAGCAAAAAAATAATAAATTTTTATTTTAAAATTTATTAATTATATAAAATAGCTAAAATTTGGTAATTAAATATAACATAATATAACAAAATCAAACCCATATAGAGGTCACATGGGGGAGAATTACAGTTTCTTAGTGATATAATAGAACTAAACGAAAAAATTTCAAGAAATTTAATACATTTTAGGGATGTTTCATTCTAAGACAGTAAAGAGGTTGAGTGGAATATGTTTAATAGAGAAATCAAGTACAAATCAAAATATCTAACAATGTTTATCAATATCTTAGAAAATAAGATTTTTAAAAAATATGGAAATTAATATTTTATTGTATAGTATGCATCTTCATAAGACCCCATTAAGGATTACATCAAATTACAAAAATAAATAACCTTAAATGATAAAAAATCAATACTTTAATCTTAAGTAAATAATTAACATAACCAAAATGAGTTAAATTTAAGCAATGTAATATAGAAAATAAAATAGATTTAAAAATGTGATAAATTGTTCAAGTATTTGCATTCAAATATAATAAGAAGATAGAACATAACGTGCTCTATCACAGAATAATGTACAACAAGAAATTCTTATAAAACATAAAAAAAGATAAAAAATAAAATACTTAAAAATATATACATGAATATTTAATTTGATAAAACATTTTGACAGAGCACAACACTGTTTGTTTCATCAGCATGGGTCATTTAGAATTAATGAAAAATACCAAAGTAAATGCACATAATTATAATAAATCATTATTTTAATATTAAATAAATATATATTAAAGCATAAATATGGAAAATTAAAGCAATGAAGTATAACAAATTTAAATGAAAAAATTTGTAAAAATAAGATAAATGGTATAAAAAAGTTATGTTCTAAGATACAAAAGGGATTGACATAACCTGATGAGTCCAATAATGCTAAAATCTTCACCATGAAACATCTTTTGCAATTTTTATTAATTAAGAAATTTAATAAAACTAATTAACACAAATTATTTTTTATATTAAGTAATATATGTTAAAGCTAAAATAAACTAAATTAAGATGTAAAGGTCACATGAGGAGAAAATTAAAATTTTGTGGCAACATAACGAAATGAAAAAATATTTGGAGAAATAAGAGAAAAATTTAAGTGAAAGTTGCAATCCAAGGAATTGAGGGGACAAAATATAACAACCATCGTCATAAAATAAGGTACGAAGTAAAATTTCTAAAAAGCAGCTTGAACCTTAGAAAATAAAATATTCTAAAAATTAGAAAGATGTTTATTTTTACTAAATTAGAACACATTTAGAATTTTTTTCAAGTTAAAATGACCAAAATAGACCTAATGTGACATAATCAAATAAAAAAGATGTACAAGTTATATGAAAGGGCATTTAGAGTTATTTAGTAAAATAATCAAATAAAAAAAACTTCTAAAGAAATTAGAAAAATGTTATTAGAAAATTGCTTTTCAATATAATAAAGAGATCGAGTGCATGTCCTTAGGCATCAAATAATGCAATAATTAAAATATCTAGTAAAGTGCAGTAAAATAATACAAAATAAAACATTTAAACATATAAAATATAAATATTTTATTAGTTGGAGATCATCCAGACAAGTCCAACAATGTTCATTTTTTTTATCAAAACTCTTTTAGAATTAATATGAATAACAAAAATAAGTATCGATAAATAATAATCAATTATTATTTTAATACTATATAAATACATGTTTGAATTAAAATTATATAAATAGAAGCATATAACATAACTAAATTGAAGTAATTTAGAAGTCATATGAGAGGAGATTTAGTGTTACATAGTAATATAACACAATAAAAAAAACGTTGAGTAAATAGATAAATTATACTAAATTGTTGAATTCCATGATAACAAAAAGATAAAGTGTAACATCTTCGACCAACAGATCAAGTAAAAATTAAAATGTATCAAAAGGATGCAAAAACTATACATAATAAAATTTTTAAAATATATAAAATATATTTAATTTCTTAAAGCTCAGTGAGATATTATTTGTTTTGATATCAATTGGATCTCATTTGGAACAACAATGAATTATAAAATTAAGTAAGGGCAAATATTATTGAAATACTATTTTAATACAAAGTTAATATTCATTACAACAGAAATGAGAAAATTTGAAATAATGTAATGTGACAAAATCAAAGTGATGTGATGATAACATGATAAGAGATTTAGAGCTGTATGACAACATAAACAAATCAAATGCTAAAATTAAAAGAATTAAACAAATTATTTGAGAAAGATAAATTCCATGTTACTAATGAGATCAGTTGTAATATCCTTCTTAGTCAAACCTAATACTAATCAAAATTACCTATGAAGAATACAAAAATAATAAAAAAATTTAAAATATTCAAATAAAGCTCATGAAGATCAGAATTAATTGTTTAATTAGATAGAGCTCATGAAGTTGAGTGTAATGATGTTTGTTTCACTTGGAAAGGATCTTGATTTGAATAATTATAAATTACAAAATTAAAAAAGCATAAAAAATAAAAAAAATATTATTTTTACTTTTAAATAAAAATAAGTTATATTTTAAATGACATAAAGTGAATTAGTATAATAAAACATAAGAGGCGAATTAGAGTTTCATAGTAATATAATAAAATCAAGGAGAAAATTTAAGAATTTGGTGAATGGTATGGAAAAGTTACACTCCAATGTACAAGGGCATCACGCATAACTTTGTCGATGATCAAAATTGGTATAAATAAAATTACTCATAGAATGTTCAAAGATCTTAAAAAATAAAATTTTAAAAATTTATTTAATTGGATGAAGTGATATAAATGTCTATACAATGTTTGTTTTATTTTGATTAAGACATTATGTTCACTTACTAAAAAATAAATAATCCAAAATAATGATAAGTTATTATTATAATAATATATTAACTTATATTTTTTAAAATGAGAAAAAATAAAAGCTATGTAATATATCTAAATCAAAGACTTGCAAGTCAAACATTTTAAGAAATGAGATAAACTACAAAAGAAAATTGCATACCAAGATATTTAGGAGGCAAATGTAACATCCCAAATTGTCAATTTAAATACTAATCAAAATGATTTTGATGACATGCCAAACCCTAGAAAATTATACTTTTTAAGTTATAGAAATAAAAATTTAATTAAAAAGAGCTTGTCACATCGACTATAATGATGCTTGCTTTATCTTAATTGTTTCTAAGTATAGTTTTACTATACAATTTGTCTCATTTCTTCACATATTTTCATTTGTTTTTGTTACAATACTACCGAATAATAATCCTTGCCTAATGTGATATTTATATCACTATTATTTGGGTATATTAGATTGCTTCAATAATAATTTTTTTCTAATAATTTATGTTTCTTTACATTTTTTAATTTGTAGTATATGCAAATGAGGTCTGAAGGACATAAAACAAATATTGTTAAACCTATCTTCATGAGCTCCATGAAATTTAATATTCATTTTTTTTATTCTTAATTATGTTTTTTGGTATGATTTTTGCACTTTTTACAAGGCAATAATTTTGTAGTAGATTTGACCACCCTAGATGTTACACTTGATCTCGTTAATATCTTAGAATGCAACTTTGTTATACAATTTATCACATTTCATTAAAGTTTTAGCTTTAATTTGTTTGTGCTATTATGAAACTCTAATCCTCCTCCTGTGTGACCTTTATATCACTTTGATTTTCTTATATTATACTTCCTTAGTTTATCTTGCTTTTTTACTTTAAGATGTATTTACTAAATATAAAGGTAATTGTTTTTTATTATTTATGATTACTGTTTTAGGATTTGCTCAGTATTTTTGAAAAAAATTTGAGGCAAACGAAAAACATGTTAAGGGACACTTTCTTGAGAGATCTTTCTATTAAAAATATTTCATTAATAATTTAAAATATTTAATTTTCTAATGTGTTGGTTGTCTTTAATTTTTTTTTGTGACACTCTAATTCCCCTCCAATATGGCATCTATATCATTTTGATTTGGTTATATTATATTACTTCAATTATGTTATTTCACCTTTAATATATAGCTACTTAAAATGAAAATAATACTTTGTTATTATTTTTTTATTTAAGTTAATAAGTCACAGTATTTAAAAATAATGCTTCATAGAGACAAATGTACATCCTGCATCTCACCTCGACAAGCTTTATCCATTTAAATATTCATGTTCATATTTCATAATAATTTATCTGATATGGTATTAGTATGTTTACAAAAACATTTTATTTGGTAATTATTTTATGATCCAAAGTGCTGCACTTGATCTCCTTAATACCTTGGAATACAAATTTCCATTATAATTTATCTCATTCTATTATATTTTTTACTTCAATTTTTTTTATAATACTTTATTACTCTAAATCTTCTTTCACGTGTTATATACATCACTTTGATTTCAATGTGTTTCATTATTTTAATTAAACTCATTTTAGCATCAATATTTTTAAAAATTAAAAAAATAGTTTATTATTATCATTTTTAATTAATTTTGTAATTCATAATAACTACAAAATAGTTCTGGTGGAGATGAAACAAAAATTGTATTTCTTTACATGAAATTTTATTTTCTTGGAGATTAGCTTGCTTTACATGATATTTTACTTGGACGTCATTTGATAATAAAAAAAATTTACATTCTCTCCTTATGTTTTTTTTTTAATTGATTATAATATTGTGTTACTCAAAGTCTCTTTTTAAGAAAACTTTATGATGCCATGATTTGGTTAAGTATATTACTTAAATTTATCTCAGTTCAAATTTTATATACATTTACTTGATATTAAAAAATTAATTTATTTTTATTTAAGTTTATCATCTTCAATAATTCATAGAAATTAAAAATTTTGTTTAATGAAGATGAAAAGAAAATTGTTGGGCTACTCTCACCAAGCTCTATCTTATTAAACACATATGTTTATATTTTTTTAATATTTTTTTATTTAGAGTTGTTATGCTTTAATAGGCCTTTCAGTTCAAACTTGATTTATTTAGTAGGGATGTTACGTGTGATCTGCTTAGTATCTGGGAATGAAATTTTCTCCCATAATTTGTTTTATTTCTTCAAATTTTTCATTTTATTATTATTATATTACTATGAAAACCCTTATTCTCTTCTTGAGATTTGGTATACTTAATGAGACATTTGTATTCATATCTGATTAGAAAATCTTTGATGTTACACTCAACCCCTTAGCATCTTGGAGTGCACATTTCTTTTACAATTTTTGTCTTTTCTTATATAGCTATACTACTATAAAAAGTCTCCTATTTTGCATATTCCATACCTTAAGTTGCTTGTATTACATTACTTTTATTTATCTCATTTCATGGTTATGATAATAATAATTATTTATTATCTAGGTTTATTTACTTTAATAATTTATAGTATTTCTTCGCAAGGTTTGATGGAGATGAAACACTTCATTAGTCCCATCTCAAGCAGCTCTATCTAATTAAATACTCATTGTTATTTTCTAAAATATTTATTTAAATGTCTTTCACGTTCATGAGGCATTTTTTATTTGTACCTGATTTTTCTTGATCTCTTTATTATCTGAGAATACAATGTTTTTAAAAAAGAGTTATCATTTATTCTATTTTTTCTTTTTATTTGGTCATATTACATTTTTTTTAATTTTTTATATTATATTCCATTAAAAAGTAACTTTAATATCTATTTTATTTATATTAAAAATAAACTTATTATTATTTTAGCTTATTTAGATTTATAATTTACAACAATTCTAAACTATGTCCCATCGAGTTTAAATAAATATTTCTTGGAATCACCTCCATGAGTTCCATCCAATTCAATATTATTTTTTAATATATTTAAATATTTTATTTTTTTAGGTTTTCGGCATGTTTTTAGCCATTATATTGGAATGCTACATTTTAATATAATTTATATCATTTTTTTAATTTTTGTATTAATTTGGTTATGTTATTACGAAACTGTAATTCTACTATGTATAATATTTGCATCACTACTCTTTTTTTAGATTACATTACACCAATTTATATCATTTCAACTTTAATATCAAATTAACTAATATTAAAAAATATAAAATTAATTATACTTTTTTTACTTTGATAATTCTTAAAAATAAAAAATACAATCAAGATGAAAGACACTTCATTGAACTCATCTCAATGCTCAATATTTTATTAAATATTCTTTTTCAAATGTTTGAATATTTTATTATCAGGAAGTGTAGCACATTTTTAGAGAAATTTTGATTAATGAGTAATTTAATGATCAAGGTTGTTACATTCGATCTCCTTACTATGTTGTAAACCAGCTTTCAAATTCAATTGATCAAATTTCTTGAAAGTTTTCACTTTGATTTGTCTTATTATTGTTAAACTCCTAATATCATTTTGTGTGACCATTGATTTTTTGATTTTATTAGATTGCATTACTTCAATTTATCTCATTTCAAAGAATTTAAATATAAATAGATATATAATATTTGATTAAAAATTTATTATAATTTATGCTTTGTTACTTTGGTAACTCAATGTAATTCTAAATGATATGTGACTGAAACCAAACAAACATCATTCAAACTATCTCAAGAAGTTCTATCTAATTAAATATTCATTTCTACATATTTTTATTATTTTAGTTTTAAGGATTATAGGATTCCTTACTAGGAAACTAAATTTATACATGATTTAATGTTTAAGAATGTTAGACATAATCTTCTTAGTATCTTGGGATGTAAATTGTTTAATTTGTCTCATTTCTTTAAATATATTGCTTTGATCTATTCGTGTTACTATAAAACTTAAAATTATCTCTCTAGTGACCATTATATTGCTTTGATTTTATTATTTTTTGTTTATTATATTTCATTTGAGCTTTAACATATATTTTCTTAATATTAAAAAAATAGTTTCTTTTTTTGTTATTTAATTTTGGAATTCATAGTATTAAAAAAAGTGGTATGTTTAAGATGAAACTTATTTTCATCCAACCCCAAATAAAATATAATATTTTTCAAATAATTTTTTCTTAGGGTTTTGGTATGTTTTACAAAATATTTCATTTTGTGCATGTCATGATGGTTTATTATTTTACACATGATCTCCTTAGTATCTTGCAATGCAATATTCATATATAATTTATATCATTTTTTTAAATGTTTTACTTTGAATTGGTTATATTACTATGTAACCCTAAATCTACTCTTCTTTCACCATTACATCAATTTGAGTTGTTTATATTACTTTACTTCAATTTATGTCCTTTCTAATTATTATCTATTTTCTAAATATTAGATTAACATTATATTAATATTTTATTCTTATTTAAAATTTTAATTAATAGTAACTCAAAATGTAGTATGATCACAATGGAACAGAAATCATTAGTAATATCGAAGACCCCTATCAAATTTAGTATTTATTGTTTATATTTTTAATTTTTTTTACACAAATTATGTCATGCTTTATGAGATATTTTAATTTGTAACCACTTTGAGGATGAAGGACTTAACATTAGAACTTATTTTTATCTGGAGTGCAACTAATTCAACTTACATCTTTTATTCAAATTTTTATCAATTTATCTTATTTAATTTTTCTTAATTTTTTGTTTAGATCAGCATATTAATTTATTATTATTAAAGCTTTTTTATGTGGATAATTCATAGTTGTTCCAAACTACATTTGCTTAAGATGAAATAAATTTTATTTTTATGTTGATAAACGTCATTAGACATGTCTCGATGAGCTCTATTGAACTAAACAGTTATTTTAATATTTTGGAATATTTTCTTTTTATTAATTCATACATGATCTCAGGATCAAAGTTATTAAACTTCATCTCCTTAGTGTCTTGCAATGCAACTTTCTAAAATAATATATCTCATTTCCTCAAATCTATGACATTAATTTACTTATAATGCTTTATAATAAAAAATCATTTCTCCAGTGATCTTTTAAAGTCTTCGATTTTGATATATTACATTACATTAATTCATCTCATTATAGATTTAATATATGTTTACTTAATTTTAAAATAATATTATATTATTTTTAGGTTCTTTTTATTTTTTAATTTGTAATTAATTAAAGCTAGTTCAACAAAGAAGAAAAAAATCATTATACTCATCTTGATGAGCTAAATTTTTGAAAATTTATTTTTAAACATTTAAATAGTTAATTTCCTTCGAACTTGGCATTATATAAAAGGCATTTTTATTCATTCCTAATTTAGAGTTTGAGGATGTTAAACTTAATCTCCTTTTATATCTTAGAATATAATATTCTCGTATAATTTATTTTATTTATTAAATTTTTTATTTTATTTGGTTATGTTAATATATAACTCTAAATCCCCACTTATATGATTGATACATCAGAATAATTTATTCTTATTATATTGTTTTAATTTTTCTTATTTTAGCATTAATGTATATTTTCTTTAAATTAAAATAATAATCCACTATATTATTTATGCCTATATAGATTGGTAATTCATAGTAATTTCAAAAGAGATTTGACCAAGATTAAAAAAATGACTCTACACTCAACTCGAGGAGCACTATAACATTAAATAGGCATCCTTAGTTTACTTTATTTTGGCATGGTTTGTTAGCCATTTCGATTTATAATTAACTTGACGATTGATGATGCTATGCTCAATTTTTTTAATATCTTTAAATGCAACTTTCCAATACAATTTAAATCATCACATCAAATTGTTTTGTTTTATTTTGCTATATTACTATGAAACTCTAATTCTCCTATAGTATAAGCTTTACATGACATTGATTTTTTTAGATTATAGTACTTCAATATATTGCATTTCTAATTTAATATATTTTTGAAAAATTTTATAACAAAAGTTTAATATTATTTATGCTATTTTTAATTTGGTAAGTCGTAATAACTTCGAAGGAGATCTAATTAAGAAAAAAATAACATCAATGATCTCCTCTCGATAAGCTCTATATAACTAAATAATCAATTATATGCTTTTAAATATTTTATTATCATGTATTTTGGCATGTTTTTTGAGGAATGTCAATTTGTATCTTATCTAACTATGTAAGATTTTGCACTCGATCTTCATAGTGACTTCGAATGAAATTGTCCTATAAACTTTACCTAATTTCATCAAACTTTTTACTTTGATTTGGTTATATTATCATATATATCCAAATATATTTTGTGACCTCCAAATCACTTTAAGCTTATTATATTATGTTACTTTTTTTATTTTTTTAATATTTGACAACTTTTGTGAGATATTTTTCTTCGTGCTTGATTTGATGATCAAAGATGTTGTAGTTGATTTGCTTTGTATAATCGATTAAGGATTTTCCCTAAGTCTATATCACGATGAAAAACATCTTATGTGACCTATATATCACTTTGATTTTGTTATGTTACATTGCTTCACTTCTCTTATTTTAGCTTCAATATATATATAATATTGAAAAATAATTTTTTTTGTTTATGTTTATTTACTTTAGTTGTTAACTGTATTTCTAAGCAAGGCTTGATTAATAAGAAACATATGTTGCTGGTCATTTCTTATCGAACTTCATCGTTTAACTAATCTTTTTCATTTCTTTATTTAGTACGGTTTTAGCATGCTCTATGAGAAATTCTTACTCGTGATTTTTTTATTGAAGTTATGATGCCCAATCTTTAATATATTGTAATGAATTTTTCTCATACTATTAATCTCATTTCCTAAAATATAGTTTATTTTTTATATTATTATCAAATTCTTCTCTCTCATAAACTTCACATCAATTTCATTTTGTCAAATAACATTTCTTAAAATTTTCTCATTTCAACTTTAATATATATTTGCTTGAAATTAAAATTATGATTTATGTTTAATTATTTTGATAATTCATTGTAATTCCAAATGAGGATCGATGGACAAACAAACATCATAGGACTTGTCTTAATTAGCTCTAAACATCTAAATACTTATTTTTTTATTTTTAAATATTTTATTTCCTTAAGGTTTGGTATTATTTTATGAGGCATTTTGATTCATATTTGACTTGAAAATATAATATATTACATGCAATGTCATAAGTATCTTAGAATGCAACTTTCTTGTCTAATTTAGATCACATGCGATTAATTTTTTCATAACCTTGGTCGTTTAGTATGTCAGTATAAATATCCTCTCGTATGATTTTAAAAATACCTTAATTTAGCTAAATACATTACTTCAATTTATTTTATTACATGTTTAATATATATTTACCTAACATTAAAAATATTATTATTTATGCTCATTTTCTTTAATAATTAGTAATAATTATAAATGTGGTCAAATGGAGATGAAATAAACATAGTTAAAAGTTTTTGACTACTTCTATCAAATTAAATTCTCATTTTTATTTTTTTGTTACTTTTTTCCTACCAATTTTTTGTGCTTAATGAGAAATTTTTATTTATGCTTTATTTGTTGATTGAAGATATTACACTTGATCTCCTTCGTATTATGGAATGTAAATTTTTTATGAAATTGAAGTCATTAATTAAATTGTTTTTCCTTGCTTTAGATATACAAAAAGTAAGTCTAAATCTCATCTTGTGTGATCTTCACTTCTTCTTGTTTTGGTTATATTTTGTTTTGATTTATGCTTAGTTTCTTTGGTGAATTATAAAAATTTTAACATGGTGTAATCTAGACTAAATATTATCATTGGACTCGTCTCTATAAGCTCTATGTAATTAAATATTAATTTTAATATTTTTAAATATTTTTTTACTTGGTTCATCAAAGTTTTATGTTATTTTTTGATTCATAGCAAATTTGACTATTAAGTGTGTTACAATCGATCTTCATAGTATCTTAGAATGTAGTTTACCTAAATAATTTAACTTAAGTCATAATATTTTATAATTTTATTTTGTTATATTACTATGAAACTAGAATTATTCTCACTTTTGACTTTTACAACATTTTTATTTTGTTTATATTACATCCATCATTTTATCTCATTTTGACTCTAAAAGTTATGTGTAATACTAACATAAAGTTATAATTAGTTTGCTTATTTTGATTTGGTAATTGACAAAAGATCTTAACAAGGTATGACTGAGATGAAACAAATATCATTAGACTCATTTTAATGAGCTATATTTATTTAAATATCATTTTGTATTTAAAAAATTTTTTATTTAAAAATTTTTTTATTTACATTTTTGCTAAACTTTATGAGACAATTCAATTCTTACTTGATTTGATGATCGAGGATGTTACACTCGATCTCATTAGCACCTTGGAGTTCAACTTTCCCAAAGAAGTCATCTCAACTCTTCAAATTCTTCAGTTTGATTTATTTATGTTATCATGAACTCAAAATCTCTCCTTATGTGACCTTTATGTGCCTTATATTTGATATCTAAAATTGCTTGAATTTTTCACACTTGAATGTTGATTTATATATAATTAATATTAAAATAGCCATTTGTAGTTATATATTTCATTTACTTTGGTATTTTGCATAAAATAAAATAAGCATAAATAATAACACATTATTATTTAATTATTTAGTAAACTTAATTAAATTTAACATATTATAAACTGACTTAATTTGATAATCATGGTCAATATACTCAACTTCATTAGTATCTTGGAGTATAGTTTTCTAGTAAAATTTATCTAAATTTCTTTATGTTTTTATTTTTTCTTTGATATACTATAATAAAGCTAATATTCTCATGTGATATTTACATCATTTTAATTTTGTTATTCTACATTCCTTAAAGTATTTTATTTTTACTTTAATATACATTTACTTCTTTTTTAATTAAAAATTATTATTATTTGCGCTTAGTTACTTTGGTAATTCATAGTTATTCCAAACAAGCTCTTGAGATTAAATTTTTATTTTTATTAATTTTGATATTTCATTTTGCATAGTTTTGACATTATTTTGAGATACTATGATTCATACTTAACTTGATGAATAGTGATGTCACACTCGAACACCCAAGTAAATTTTATTATGACTTGCCTAAAAATTTTATCATCATTTTTTCAAAATTATCTATTTTATTATTAATATTACAATTTAACTATAAATCTCATCTTGTGTGACAATTACATTGCTTTGATTTTATTATATTATGTTGCTTCAATTAATCTTATTTCAACTCTAAGAAAAATTTACATAAAATTATTATGATGCTTATTATTATTATTTTTTTGCTTTGGCAATTCATAGAAATTCCAAACGAGGTCTAACAGAGATCAAACAAATGTAGTTGGACCCTTCTTAATGACCATAAATAACTTGGAAAATTCCTCTTGGTACTTAAGAAATTATTAGTAAAAAGGGTTAAATATTGAAAACTAATTTTGTTATGCTTGAACTACTTTGTATCATGGAATGCAACTTCCTTAAAAAAATGAGATAAATAGAGTTACATAGACATATAACCATTAAGTGGAATTTATAGTCATAAATCATTTGAAAAATGAAGATTTAATTGGATAGAGTTAACTATGGTGATTCTAATGACATTTAATTTATCCAGATCAGACCTCATTTGAAATTATTGCTAAAAACCAATTTAAATATGCGTGAATAAAAAACATATTATTTTAATATTAAAAAATATATTTTAAAACTAAAGTAAGATAATTTAAAGTAATATAATATAACAAAATCAAATATAAATGAACATCATCTGAGAAATGATTTAGAGTTAATAGTAATACAACAAAAATGAAAAAATTAAAAAATTAAATTAATTGAATAGAAAAGTTTAAGTCATTGAAATTAATGATATCGAGCACAATATCTTTGATCATTAAATCATGTCCAAATTGAAATATCTCATAAAACACACAAAAACCTTTAATAAATAAAATATTTACAAAAATTAAAGAAAGTTTATTTGAGTAAAGCTCATTAAGACTAGTCAAACAACATATGTTCATATGGATTGAACCTCATTTGGAATTTTATCAATTTAATAACGAAAATTAGTAAAAATAATAATGAAATCTATTTTAAAATTTAGCATAAATTTATTGAAGTTGATTTGTGATTAATTGAAGTATTATAATATAAAAAAATTAGATCGATGTAAGGGCAACATGAGAGGAGATTTAGACTTTTATAGTAATAGAGCCAAATCAAAGTGAAATCATTTATGAAATGAGGTAAATTGCATAGGAAAATTGAGTTCCAATGTAACAAATAATTGAATTTGACATCCTTAATTTTCAAATTATCTAGAAAATTAAAATTTTTTATAAAACTTGATAAATTCCCAAAAAATAAAATAGTTGAAAATATCAAAATAAATATTTGATTGGGTAGAGCTCATTGACGTGAGGTTACTAATGTTTTTCTTCATCTCAATCTAACCTAATTTAGAATTCTCTGAATTACTAAACTAAAAAAGAACAAATAGTAATAAATTTTATTTTTTAATATTAAATATTTATTAAAGTTGAAATGAAATGAGGTGAATTATGAGGGAAAGTTTCATTCCAAGACACGAAACACAACAACTATAACTTCCTTGATCATCAAATAAGTCGCAAATTAAAATGTATCCTAAAGCATGCAAACACTTGATAAAATAAAATTTTTAAAAAGAAGGAAATGCTTATTTAGTTAGATGTTATTATTCATTGAAACATGTCCAACGATGTTTTTTTCAGATTCTTTAAATCTAATTTAGAATTGCTATGAATTTTCAAAATTAATGAGTATCACTAAATAAGAATTATTTTTTATATTAAATAAATATCTTATGAAGTTGAAATATTATAAATTGAAGTAATATGATGTTAAGAAATCAAAGTGATATAAAGGATTAAGAGAGAAGAATTAGAGTTTCATTACAATGCACCAATTTAGATGGAAAAAATTTAAGAAATAAGATACATTATATGGTAAAGTTGCACTCATAGGTAGGCAAATTTTTATAGGATCCTTAATCATCAAATCTTATACAAAAAAATTTTAATGAACATTTAATTTGATAGTGCTCACTAAAATGAGCCCAATGATGTTCGTTTAATTTGACAGATTATAATAAATTTTTATTTTAAGATCAAATAAATATAATTAATGGTAAAAGGAGATAATTTAATCTAATGTATAATAAAATCAAAGGGATTCTTAGATCAGACATGAAGAAAATTAGTGTTTCACGATAAAACAACCATTAAATTAAAACACATTTCAATAAATGAGATAAATTATAGGTGAAAATTGCATTGTAAGACACTATGAGCATTAAGTGGAATATCTACAAACCTTAAATCTCATAAGAATCTAAATGACTTGTAGAACATGTGAAATTTATATCAAATAAAATATTTACAAATATAAAAAGGAATATTTAATTGGATATTGCTCCTAATGAGAAGTCCAGCACTATTTATTTCATCTTGATCAAATCATCATTGAAATTAGCATGGATTATTAAATTAAATAGGCATAAATAAAAATATTTTTATTAAGTAAATATATTTTAAAACTAAAATAAGATAAATTAAAGTAATTTAATATAACCAAATAAAATCAATGTATTGCTTAGATAATAGTTGATTTAGAGTTACACAATCACACAACAAAATAAAAGTAAAAAAATTAAAGAAATAAGTTAAATTGAATGTGAAATTTATATTTTAACCTTCCAAAAGATCGAGTGTAACATCCTTGATTGTTAAATCAATGAGAATTGAATGCACAAAAAAATTAAGCAAAAATCATTTAAAATAAAATATCTATAAAATATGAATAAATAAATATTTAATTGAATAGAGTTCATTAATATGAATTAAACAACAATTTTCTCATCTCGATCAAACATCATTTTGAATTACTACAAATCGAAATAGATAGTCATAAATATTAAAAAAATATTATTTTAATATTAAATAAATATATATTAAAGAAAAAAAAGATGAATTTTAAAAATATAACATAACTAAATAAAAGCAATGTAAATGTCACATGATATAAAATTTGAAGTGACATAGTAACATAACTAAATCAAACTAAAATATTTGAATAAGTATGAAATTAAGCAAGAAATGTATCATTCAAAGATACAAGAAAGATCTAGAATACCATCCTCAAAAGACAAATTAGGTACAAAAAAATTTTAAAATTTTAAAATTATATGTTTGACCTGATAGAGGTTGATAAGTGGGGTCTAATGATGCTTTTTTTTGCACCAACTAGATGATGTTTAGAATTACTACAAATTTGAAAAAAAATAAACATAAATAATTAAAATATATTATTTTAATGTTATGTAGGCAAACATAAAAAAGTTAAAATAAGATAAATTGAAGCAATGTGATATAACAAAAAAAGTGATATAAAGGTCACACAATAGGAGAATTGTAGCTTCATAAAAATATTAACAATTCAAAGAAAATAATTTAAAGAAATGAGATAAACTATTTGAAAAATTTGCATTCTAGTGTAATGAGAAGATTGAGTGTAACATCATTGATTGTCAAATTAGGTTTGATTTAAAATATCTCATAAAACTAGAAAAAAACTAAGGAATATAAAATGTTAAAATTATAGAAATGCGATGAATTGCAGTAGTGTTGGATAACAAAATCAAAGTAACAAAAATATCCTATAAGAAGAGATATAATCTTAAATATCAATATAACTAAGTCAAACAACCAAATTGTAAGAAAGTGAGATAAATTATTTGAGAAAGTTGTATTCCAAGGTATAAGGGATATCTAGATTAGCATTATCAATAATCAAAAAATAAATGAATTGAAATGTCTCACAAATGTTGCAAAAAGACTTGAAAATAATATATTTAAGTCAGCTGAACTTTGATAATAATTACAACAAATTACCAAATTAAGTAAACATAAATAGTCCTCAGTATTATGCAAATAAATATAAAAAAATTTAAAATAGATAAATTTAAGGAATGTAATATAGCCAATTCAAATTGATGTAAGGATCTCACAAGTAGTGAATTGGAGTTTCTTTGGAATAAAGCCATATTAAAGCGAAAGGTTTTACGAAATTTGAAAAATTATACAATAAAGTTGCAATCTAAGATATTGTCATGATCGTTTGTAAAATATTTTGTTACCAAATTAAGAATGAATAAAAAAGGTTATTAAATTATGCCAAAATTCTTAAAAAATAAAATAGGTAAAAATATAAAAATGAATTTCTTGTTCGATTGAGTTCTTCAAGATGAGTGGAATGATATGTGTTTCATCTTTATTTGAACTAATTTAGAATTATTATAAATTATCAACATAAATAAATATAAATAATAATAAATTATTATTAAAATATTAGATAAATATGTAACAAACTTAAAAATGCATTAAATTTTGTCTCAGTCAAACCTTATTTGGAATTACTATGAATTACAAAAATAAATAAGCATAAAAGACAATAAATTTTTAATATTAAAAAAATGTATAACAAATCTAAAAGAAGATAAAATGAAGTAGCATACTTATAGTATTGTATGGCTAAATAATAAAATTTCAAATAAATATAAATATCATCAAATAAAAAATAAAACTTTTAAAAAGTAAGATAAATAATGTGTGCACTGAATAAAATCTAAATAAATATTTCATTAGATAGAGTTGGTCGACAAGTCTTGATCGATGTTTGTTTCATCACAATTAGACCACTTTTTGTGCTATTACAAATTATTAAATTTAATAAGAATAAATAATATTTATTTTTTTATATTAAGAAAATATTTATTAAAGCAAAAATAAGATAAATCTAAGCAATATAGCCAATGCAAAGCAAAAAAGTGAAGAAAAGAGGTAAATTACGTGAGAATGTTACAATCTTTAATACTAAGGATATCGAGTGTAACAACCTCAACGATCATATCAAATATGAATCAAAATATCTCATAAAGAGTGTCAAAACTCTAAGAAATAAAATATCTATAAATATAAGAAAATTATTTAGTAAGTGTTCATTGAGATGAGTCCAACGTTACTTGTTTCATCTTAATTAGATCTCCTTTGAAAGTACTATGAATTATAATAGTAAATATTCTTAAATAATAACAAATTATTGTTTTGATAATAAATAAATATAAAATATTACCAAAAAGTATATTTAAGCCATTCATTGTAAAAATATTAAGGTGATGTAAAAAGTAACACGAGAGGAGATTTTTTATTACAAAGTAATATAATAAAAAAAAAATTTTAAAAGTTAAACAAACCATATGTAAAAGTTGAATTGTAAGATACTAAAGAGATTGAGTTTAGGCTCATCGATAATGAAATAATGTATGAATTAAAATATCTCATAAAATATGCCATATTTATAGAAAATTAAATATTCAAAAACATAAAAAAAATATTGTTTAAGTATGCAAATGTTGTGGATTCAAATCCAGCATTATTTGTTTGTATACGCCATAAATCGTTTGGAATTACAATCAATTGTCATCACACATCAGAAAAAATAAATATAAATTAATTTTTGAAATTTAGAAAAATATATATTAAATTTGAAATGAGATAAATGAAAGAAATATAATATAACAAAGCTAAATCAATCAATAGGTCACATAACTCTAGATCTTGGCTTACAATTAGTACCAAACAACAACAAAACATTTGAATAAAATTAAAATTGTGTGAGAAAGTGGTATTCATACTTATTAGGGAGAACTAAAGTATTTTTTTTAATAGTCAAATCAAGTATGAATGAAAATAACAAAGGATGTTGAAGTCATAGAAAATAGAAATATTTAAAACAAAAAAATATTTAACTAGATAGAGGTCGTCGAGTTGAGTACAAGGACAATCGATTAGAACTTTTAAAACTACTATGAATTTCAAAAATAAATAAGAATAAATAAAAATAAATTGATTATTTTTAATATTATGTAAATATATATCTAATTTTAAATAAGACAAATATGCAATGTTATATCTAAATTGAATTAATGTAAAGGTTAATTAAGTGAAGAATTATAGTTTCATGTAATATAACCAAATAAAAAATTTAGGAAATGAGAGAAATTATATGCAAAATTTTGTTTTTTAGACATGAAAAACATTGAGCATAAAATCCTTAATCATCAAGTCTTGTTTGAATCAAAATGATTGGAAAAACATTCAAATCCTAAAAAAACAAAATATTAAAAATTTCAAAATATGACAAATTAAAGTAATGTAGAATAACCAAGTCATGGCGATGTAATAGTCACGCGTATGGAGATGTAGAGTTAAATATTAATATAGTTAAAAAATAAAAAAATTTGAAGAAA
The DNA here is from genome assembly GCA_023846275.1 of Vanilla planifolia. Taxonomy (NCBI): domain Eukaryota; kingdom Viridiplantae; phylum Streptophyta; class Magnoliopsida; order Asparagales; family Orchidaceae; genus Vanilla; species Vanilla planifolia. The sequence continues at coordinate 295,984 of JAIUJO010000409.1, read as the reverse complement.
ATAAGATAAATTGGACAACAAAGTTGCATTCAATTATATTGAAGAAAACAAAAGTAGACCCCTCAACCTTCAAATGAGGTATGAATAGATATGACACATAAAACCTAGGAAAATATTAGAAAATAATATAAGTAAAATTTTAAAAATAAAGATTTTCTAGAATAGTCGAATGATGTTTGTTTTGTATCAATTGGGCCTCGTTTTAAATTATTATAAATTACAAAGTAAATAACCACAAAAAATAATAAATTATTATTTCAATATTAAGTAAATACATAATAAACCTTAACAAAGATAAACTAAAGTATTATAATCTAAACAAATCAAAGTGATACAAAGGTCTCATGATAAGATAACAAGTGTTTACTTGTAATATAGCCAAATGAAAATGAACTATTTAAGGAAATGGTATCAATTGCACAACAAAATTTCATTCTTTGCTAATAAGGTGATCGATTGTAACGTCCTGTGCCATAAAATCATGTAACAATTACAAAGGCTTGTAAAATTAGTGAAAACCAATAAATATTAAAAACTAAAAAAATTAAAAATAATTTTTTAGTTTGATTGAGGTCATCTTAATCAAACTTTCTTTACAATTTCTAAAATTTCTAAATTAACTAAGCATAACTAATATTAAATTAGTATTTTGATATTAGGTAAATATATAATAAAGCTAAACTGAGATGAAAAGAAGAAATCTTATATTGCCAAACTAAACAATCATAAAGGTAACATGAGAGGATACTTTGAGTTACAAAGAAATATAATAAAGTTAAAGAAAAACATTTGAACAAATACATAAAATGGTATAAGAAAATTTATTTTAAAGATACTAAGTATATCAAGTGCACCATCCCTAATCATAAAACTTGGTACAAATTCAATATGGCATAAAGCATGACAAAATAATAAAAAATAAAAATTGAAAATTCTAGAAATAAATATTTTATTTGATTGATATCATCAAGAAAGGTCCAAATATCTTTGTTTTATCATGATTGAACCTCATTTGGAATTACTATAAATTGCCAAATAAAATAAGAATAAAAAATTATGAATTATTCTTTATTATTAAGTAAATAAGTATTAAATCCAAAACAACATAAATTAAAGCAATATAGTCTAACCAAGTGAAATCAATGTAAATGCCAAATGAGAAGAAACTTAAATTTTAGAATTAATAAAACTAAATCAAAGAAAAAAATTTGAAGAGTGGAGATAAATTATGCATGAAAACCAAGTTCCCAAATACTATAGAGATCGAGTGTAACAACCTTCATAGTCAAGTCAAGTATGAATCAAAATATCGCATAAAAGGTTTTAAATCACTAGAAAATTAAATATCGATAAATAAAAAAAGAATATTTTGTTGGAAAGAGTTTGATGAAAAGACACAAATGAGTTTTATTGAGTTAGGATAAATCATCATTCAGAATTTGTGCAATTATAGTCCAAAATAAACATAAATAATAATAAATTATTATTTTGATATTAAGTAAATATAATATTAGTCTAAAATAAAGTATATTTAAGAAATTAAAATAAAAGTGATATAAATGGACATGAAAAGATAAATTGAGTTCTATAGTAATATAACTAATTAGAGAAAAAACTTTTCAAAATTTAGATAAATTTTACCAGAATGTGTATTAAAAGATACTTAGAAGATCAACTGTAACAACATTGATAATCCATAAATGATGGAAATAAAAATTTCTCAAAAAAGGTAAAAATCATAGAAAAAATTATTTTAAAACATTAAAATGATTGTTTAATTATGTAGATATCGTTGGGACAAGTCTAATAAGATTTGTTTCTTATAGATTGGATCTCACTTTAAATTACCATCAATTATCATAATAAAATAAATAAAACGAATGAGTATAACAAATAATGGGAATATAAAGGACAAAAGAGAAGGGATAGAGATAAAAAAAATTTATAATTAAATAAAAAAAAAATTGAAGAAAGTGAGGTAATTTCTTTAAGTTTGTATTCTAAGATTTTGAGGAAATCTTGAGTAACATCCTCTTATGTCAAATGAGGTACAAATTGATATTCCTCTTATAACATGCGAAAACAATAGGAAATAAATTTTTAAAAATTAAAAAACAAGTTTTTAATTATATATAACCCATCTTGATTTGTGTAATAATGTTTGTTTTAGTATTTCTTTATCATACCTCACTATGAAGTTTTATGAATTACATAATGAATAGAAATAAATAAAAATAAATTTTTTTATAGTGCTAAATAAATATAAAATGAACATTAAATGAGATAAATTGAAGTAACATAATAATGCAAAATCAAAGTGATGTAAAACTCTCTTATAAGAGAATTGGAGTTTTTTGTACTATAACTATATCAAAGTGAAAATTTTTTAATAAATGAGATAAATTCATAGTGAAGTTATTTGTTATGATTTTATGATGATCTAGTGCAATATACCCTATTGTCAAATGAGGTATAAGTTAAAAATACTCAAAGCTTACTAAATTCCTAAAAGATAAAAAATATTAAAAATGAAATATCAAATAGAATTGCATAACAAAACAAATTAAAGAAAATATAAGCAATGACAAGTTATAATTACTCAAAATTACAAAACTAAATAAGTATAAGTAATGATATGGTATTATTTTAATATTAGGTAAATGTATAATAGAGGTGAAGTGAGATGAATTGAAGAAATCAAATATAATGATATCAATGCAATGTAAGTGTAATATAAGAGGATATTTAAAGTAACATTTGAATATTTGAAAATCAAGGCAAAAAATTTGATGAAATGTGACATATTATGCAAGAAATGTGCATTGGAAGATACTAAGATCTAGTTAACATTCCATATCATCAAATCAACTATAAATTAAAAAGTGACAAAGAATTCATAAATAATGAATATTTAATTTGATTGAGGTTGTCAATTTAAGTTCACTGACGTTTATTATGTCTTGGTGGCATCTTATTTGGAATTATTGTGAATTATCAAAGTAAATAAGCATAAATAATAACAAATTATTTTCTTAATATTATGCTAAGATATAATAAGTCTAAAACAAGACAAACTGAAACAATGTACATGAACCATATCACTATGATGGATGGACAAAAAATAGAAGATTTAAAATTATATAATAATATAACCAAATTGATGCGAAAACTTTTAAGAAATAAGACATTCTACAAGACAATTGTTTTCTAGGATTTTGAGGAGATTTGTAGTAATATCATTGATGATTAAATGATGTACGAACCAAAATGACTAATAAAATGTGCAAAAGCAATAGAAATGATTTTTAATAAATTAAAAATATAAATATTTAATTTGATAAAACAGATGAGATTAGTACAATAACCTTTGTTTTGTTAAGACCACACCTTGTTTTGAATTAATACAAATTAGTAGAGATCATAAGAATAAATAGTAGTAAATTACTATTTTAAAATTAAATAAAGATATATTAAGATTAAAATGACAAAAAAGAAGTGATACAATCTAACTAAGTCAAAGTAATGTAAAGATAACATGTGATAAGATTTAGAGTTACATAGTAATACAAAAAAATCAAAGCAAACAAATTGAAGAAAAGAAATAAATTGTACACAAAAAGTTGTGATGCATGTATTATAAAGATCAAGTGTAGCATACTTTATTACAAATTTAACAATAAATCAAAATATCACCTAATGAGTGCCATAACATTAGAAAATAAAACATTAATAAATAAAATAATAAATATATAATTTAAAAGGTTTTGTTAAGGCACGCCCAATAATGATTACTTCATCACAGTAATATGACATTAGGAATTAGTACAACTTACAAAAATAAATAAGCATAAATAGCTACAAATTATTATTTTTATATTAAGTAAACATAAAATATAGATAAAATGAAGACTATTTAAGTGATCAAATATAAAAAAATAAAAGTAATCTAAACATTGAAGGAGAGGAGATTTAGTTTTAAAATATATTTTACGAAAAGAAAGCAAATAATTTAAAATTTTGACTTAAACTATACAAGAAAGTTAGACTAATGACACTGAGGAGATCGTGTGTCTCATGATTATGAAATATGGCACTAATTAAAATGTCTCATAAAAATTGATAAATCTTAAAAAAGAAAATATTAAAAAAATATAAAATGATCATTTAATAAGATAGATCGAGTCGGGGAAAATACAATTACATTTGTTTCTTCAAATTTAAATGTCGTTTGGAATTACTATTAATGTTTATTAAAAACAAGCATAAGTAATAATAAATTATTATTTTCTTTTTAATTAAATATACATTCAAATTAAAATAATATAAATTACATTAATATAATATGATCAAAATAAAGTAATATAATGATCACAAGTGAGTAGATTTAGAGTTATTTAGTAGTACAACCAAATCAAAGTAAAACATTTAAATAAATGAGAAATTATATAACAAAGTAGTATTGTAAGATACTAGGGAGATCAAAAGTTACATTCTCAAATGTCAAATTAGAAACAAATCAAAAGAACTCTAAAGAACACTTAAGGAAAATATAATTCTAAGATATTAAGGAGATCTAAAATAATATCATTGACCCTCATGTTAGGTACAAATTGAATTTCAAAAATCTTTCTAGAATAGAAAAGTCCATTGCCATTTTTTTAGAATTTCAAAATTTTTTCTAGAATTTCAAAACTCTTTCTTAATTTATAGAGCTCATTAAAACAAGTCCATTGCCATTTTTTTGTCTCAGTTAGACTTTATTAGCAATTTTTACAAATTAAAGTGAATAAGCATAAATAATAATTAATTAATATTTCAATATTAAGTTTATTTATCATTATGCTAAAATGACATAAATTAAAGCAAAGTAAAGTAAAGGTCTAATGTGTGGAGAATCAGAGTTTTTTGTAGTAAAAATAAATCAAAGTAATAAATTTGAAGAAATGTTAAACATTATGTGGCAAATTAGCTTACTAAGATAATACAAAGGTCTAGTGTAACATTCTTTATCATCAAATCATGTATGAATCAATGATGATAATAAGTCGTTCTAAAAGATAGGAAGAAAAATTATATAGAAATAAAAAAAAAAATAATTTTTAATTAGATTGATGTCTCAAGATGAGTCCAATAACATTTGTTCCATTTTGATCAAACCTTATTCAAAATTACAAAACATTATCAAAATAAATATGAATAAATAATGATAAGTTATTATTTTAATATTAACCAAATATATAGTAAATTTCAAATAAGATAAATTGATGCAATCCAATATAGCACAATTAAAGTGATTAAAAAGTACCACAAAGAGATTGATTGTGACAACCTCATTCGCTATATAAATTGAAAACTATTATAATGTGGACAAAACATAAGAAAATAAAAAAAAAAAAAAAATAATTGATATTAATATTCAATTTGATATAGGTCATTTATATTAGTTTGGCAATATTTGCTATGTATAAAATATAAATATAAATAATAAAAAAATATTTTATAAATATCCAATAATTATATATTAAATTGGAAATGAGATGAGATAAAGTAATGCATTTTATTCAAATCATAGAGATTTATGGCCAGACAATAGGATATTTAGAGTTACATAATAATATAGTAAAATAAAATCCAAAAAGTTGAAGAAAAAATAAACATTGCACAAGAAAGTGGCACTCCAGGATACTCATGATCCGTTCTTCTCTTTCAGGGCTTTTTTTAATGTCATTGATCTTTAAATAAGATATGAATCGAAATAATTCATAAAAGATGCTAAAACAAGAGAGTTTTTTTTCAAATAAATTAAAAATTTAATATTTAATTTCCTATAGCTCTTCATGATGAGCCAACATCATTTGTTTCATCTAAATTAGACTTTTTTGGATTTAATACAAAATAATAAATTTATTAAAAGATAAATAGTAAAAAAGTTAGTATTATTAAGTTAAGTAAATATATATTAAACTTCAAATAAGAAAATTAACACAACATAATATAGCTAAATCAAATTGTGTAAAGGGCACAAGTGAGGTGAATTAGAGTGATAAAGTAGTATAACAAAATCAAAGTGTAATTTAGAGGAGAAGATATAAATTTTATGAGAAAAGTGCATTACAAATAACCAAAGTTATTGAGTACAAATTAAAATGTCTCACAAAAAATACCAAAGCCCTATGAAATAAAAATACCTCTAAAAGACATAATGAGTATTTAATTAGAGAGTGTATGCTAAGATAAGTTTTGTGATCTTTGTTTCATCTCAATCACAACACTTCCAATTTCTATGAATTACAAAAAAAGTAAACATAAATAATAAAAAATTATTCTTTTGATATTAAAAAAATATAAAATAAGGCTAAAATAATGTATATTTGAGTAATTAAATATAAAAAAATAAAAATAACATAATTGTTACATCAAAGTTGATTTGTAAGATTTTGTAAATTGTTGCGCAAAGTTGCATTCTAAGACACTGAGGGGATCAAATGTAACATCATTGTTAGTCAAATAATGCATGGATCCAAATGTGTCGAAAAAGTGCTAGAGTGATAAAAAATAAAGTATTTAAAAGATATCGAAATTATTACTTGGGTAGATATTGTTGGCTCAAGTCCTCTAACATTTGTTTCTTCCACATCAAATTTAATTTGGAATTACTATCAGTTTTATAATTGAACAAGAATAAATAATAAAAAAATAATTTTAATATTAAGTAAATATATATTAAAGTTCAACTGAATTAAATTCAAGAAATGTAAAAAAACAAAATTAAATGGATTAATAGATCATGTTGGAGTTGATTTAGAGTTACATAATAACATAACAAACTCAAAGAAAAACTTTCAAATAATTTAGAAACTGTTACGCAAAAGTAGCTTTTAAAGATACTAGGGGGATCTCAAGTATCATCTCAAAGAGCCAAATCAAGTACAAAATGAAATAACTTGTGAAATGTGCAAAAGTCACAGAAATAACTTGTGAAGTGAGCTCGTGAGTTTGTGTACATTTATGCTTATTTCTTCTTTATAAGACATCATATGGAACAAATGTAAATTACGACAATAAATAAACATAAAAAAGTTAAATTGTTTTTTTAATACTCTACAAAAACCTATTCAAGGTTAAATTAATTAAATTGATGCAATGTAATATAACTACAAGAATGTGATGTAAACATCACATTGGAATGGAATTGGAGTTTCATAATAACAAAATTAAATATAATGAAACAATTTTAAGCAATGAGATAAATTGTATAGAAATGTTACATTCCATGTTGCGAAAGAGATCAAATATGGCATGCTGTTACACACTTGTGTTTGATGAGTCAAGCATAAATGTTTATATTTTATTTAGGCTTGATTTTAAGTAAAATTGTTAATATTTAATTAAATCAAGCCATGTATTTCACATGTCTAAAATAGTGGTCTCTAAGGACCTTGAAGCCATGGCATTCTTCAAGGAAATTTGAGACATGTACTAGAATTTTCATATTTGAGTTTTTATTAATTTTTCTTAAAATTGAGATGTCCAATTTTTGAGATTATGAGGCACACTAGTAGTATTAATATTTAAAAATGTTATAAAATTAATAATTATTGAATTTTGATTTTTGGGCCAAGCTTTGTTGACAAAAAGTATAGACATTGGTATTTGATTTTTTAAAATTATTTAGGAATTATTTTTCATAAATCTTCTTTAATAGTCATTTAGAAAACTTATAATACTATGATAATATAAAATTATTTTGGTACACTTATATTGAAAATTTTAGCGCAAAAATTCCTCCAATTAACTTTAAAACAGCTTAAGTCTCGAGAACATTCACTGTAGCACTGGGCGGGCCGACCTGTCACGCAATTAGCCCATCCAGGTCTTTTAGAAATTAAAAAAAAAAAAAATTGGTTGACCCAAAAAGGGCTAGCCAAGACCGCCCAAAGCCCGCCGAGAGAAGCACGGCAAGGTCAAACTACAGCGGTGGTCAACGGTCAAATGAATAGTGCTTGGCTAAGCCAAGCCCTCCCAAAGCCCGCAGAGAGCAGCTCGGCTAGGTCAAACTACAGCGACGGTCAACGGTCAATGAACAGTGCATGGTCAAGTCAACCCGACCAGGTGTTGAAATCCTGGTCAAGGAAGGGGGGAGCCAGCCCCACAGAGGCTCGTGAAGTAAACAGCACAAATCCCTTATAAAGCGGTGCGCCAACTTTCGTTCTGCGGTGTGGGACTAAAAATCCCACCTTATAACTTCAGCAGGATCCAAAGGCGCAGATCAAGCCCGCCCAGATCCAATGCTCTAGATCAAAATCGAACGGCTGTTTCGCAAGTTTAATCGGCGCAGTTCGTTCCGTGCGTGGATCCAACGCTCCAGATCAAAATCGAGCGGCTGTTTCGCAAGTTTAATAGGCGCCGTTCGTTCAGCGCGTGGATCCAACGCTTCAGATCAAAATCGAACGGCTTTCTCGTAAATTTGATCAGCTCCGTTAAATTTTGGGCCCGGATCGGACGGTGGCTGCTTTCCGTCCGTTGCCCAAACGGCTAGTTATTTTTTAGGAGTCGTTGAAGGTTTTTTTAGCTCAATTTTAAGCTCTATAAATAGGGAAGAATTAAGATTTATTTAGTTTACATTTGCTAAATTATTTCAAAGATTTCAGATCTCAAATTCGAGCAATCACAAGAAAAAACGGTGCCTTCAAGCTCAAAAGGAAAACTGCAACAAGGCGCTTGAAATTAGAGGTTCATGATTCAATTTTTCTCATTTCTATCCTTCTAATTTCTCAATTGTGTGTGCCTCCCTTTTCTCTGATTTCTCCTAAGTTCTTTTTGCCAATCGTTGTATTTTTCGTTTTGAGGTAAGGGCATCCCTGTAGTAGTGCTAAAGCCCCGGGTTTGAGTTGAGCCCGGAGAAAAACTCAAGTAGGTTTGGGATTAGCCGTAGTAAAAATCCCAAGTAGGTTTGAGGTGAACTGTACGAAAAACCTCACTTGTAATTGGTGCATTTAGTGGATTTTTCCCAACACCGGTTGGGGGTGGACGTAGACTCGGTTTTGAGTCGAACCACCTAAAAAACTTTTGTGTTCAAATTTCTTTATTCGTGCTTAAAACTTTTAAGTTTTAATTTTGAAAGTTATAAAATTTTTAAATACACAATTCACACCCCCTTCTTGTGGGATTTCCTTAGCACGAAACACATCAATTTGTATCAGAGCAAGGAACCCCAAATTACGTGAGAAACATCACGTGGGAGATCCTCTTGTGCTAAGTGAAGGCTTTCTCACAATTTTTTTGTTTGTGATTTTGTATGGCTTCCTCTTTGCTTGAAATGAGTGCAACCTTATGTGAATGTTTTTCTTCAAATCGGCCTCCATTATTTAAAGGAGAATTTTACTTATATTGGAAAAATCGTTTTAGAATTTTCATTCAATCTATAGATTTGGAATTATGGGAAGTCATGACGAAGCCTTGTGAACTTCCTAAAGATTCTTCTACTGATGAAGTCAAGCCCTTTAGTGAGCTTAACGTTGAGCACAAAAGATTGGCTCAATTAAATGCTAGGGCGTTGAACTACCTTCATTGTGGAATTTCTCCTAGTGAGTTTACACAAATTATGAATTTGCATACGACTTTTGAGGTATGGAAAAAACTCGAAGTAACTTATGAGGGTACCTCACAAGTGAAAGAAACTAAGATCAATATCCTCACCCATGACTACGAACTTTTTATAATGAATCCGAATGAAAGTATTAAGAGCATGTTTTTGAGATTTAATGATATTACAAATGGATTGGCAAACCTTGGGAGGGCATTCTCAAATGGTGACCTTGTTAGAAAAATTTTGAGAATCCTTCCAAAGGAATTTGATCCACTTACAACGGCTATTAAAGCTGCTAAGGATCTTAGCAAACTTTCATTGGATGAACTCCTTGGGGAACTTCTTACCGCCAAAATAGAAATGTCAAGGAGACTTACAGAAGATGCTTCTACAAGCAAGTTAAAGTATGAAAGAAGAAAGGAAGAACTAATGGCTTTCAAAGCCACCAAAAGCAATTTGGATTCCACTTCCACCTCCTCCATAGATTTAGAGGATGAGGTAAGTTTCCATGTTAATGGTTTAGCTAAAAATTTGGCAAAGAGCTTTCTTAATAGGAAATGGAAGAAGAAAAACAATAAAGAGAGGAAGAGGCCACCAACTTGTTTTGAGTGTGGTCAAACCGGTCATATTAAACCGAAATGTCCAAAACTCAAAGACAAGTATATGAAGGAGGGAGAAAAGAAGAAGAAGAAGAAGAGCTTGAAGAAAAAGAAAGCATTTCAAGCTACATGGAGTGCCTCCGAAGATTCAGACAATTCACGCTCAAGTAGAGGAGAAGAAGGAATGATTTGCTTTATGGCAAACGAGGCATCCTCATCATCTTCAAGTGAAGAAGAAGAAGAAAATGAGATAAGCTCTTGGACAAGAGATACTCTTGAAAATAATTACATTGAAATTATGAATGCATTTACCTCCTTAATGAGTGCACATAAAAAATTAAAAAGGAGCTACAAAGAAAAGATTGAACTGCTTGATTTTATCATGAAAAAGATGAAAAGAAAAAAATTAGAAAATCAACATATATGTGAAGAAAAGCCATCTCTTATCATTGAAAATACTTCTTTGAAGCATGATATTTCAGTTTTAAAAGAAAAAATACAATCTTTTGAGCATGCTAAAGTAAATAAAACTACACATGTTTCAAAAGCTTATTATCATTCACATGCTCTCAATTTCAAAAAACCTAGATATTTGAGCATGCCTAGGCCATCAAACATCGTTTGTTTTTATTGTTGTAAACTTGGACATACTATGAAAGATTGCTTCTTTAGAAGAAATATGTATACACAAACACAAAATGTTAGATGGATTGTTAAAAAGGAGAATATGCAAGTACCATTTAGGGTTCAACCTAAGTTTTCTTGGGTTCCTAAGAGCATGACTTAGAAGATTAGAAGAAAAGGTCTTTAAAATATTTGTAGACATTGTAGGATAGGTCTAGGATATTTAGAAAACTTAAATTGAAGATTTCATTTAGTGGTATACTTTCTAATTTAAATTTTACACCTCATACAATTAAAACCAAGGAGAAAATCGAAATCCACATCTTGGGTATTGGATAGTGGATGCTCAAGACACATGACTAGAGACAAAAGTAAATTCAAATCATTGAGATTGGGTCCAAATAGGAAGGTGACCCTAGGAGACAACACAAAGAAAAGAATAATTGGAATTGGAGATGTAGGTACGACAAACTTTACCCTTTCAAATGTATTTTTAGTAGAAGGCTTAGAATTTAATTTGATTAGTATTAGTCAACTTTATGATAATGGATTTGATATTATTTTTAATAATAAAAGCTTGCAAAATCATGAAAAATAATGTTGAACTACTTATAGGTAAAAGAAAATGTGATACATATGTAATTAGTTTTGGACAACTAGAAGCTAGTGGTTTGGAATGCCTAGTGACCCAATCTAATGAGAATTCATTATGGCATAGAAGATTAGGCCATGTAGGATACTCCACCTTGAAGAAGATTTCAAAATTAGATGTAGTTAGAGGCCTTCCAAAACCAAGCAAGTCAAATTAGGAGTTGTGTGAATCTTGCCAAAAGGGAAAACAAGTTAAATCCTCTTTCAAATCTCAAAATGAATTAACAACTAGTAGACCTTTAGATAAAATCTACTTAGATCTTTTTGGTCCAATACAACCTTTGAGTTTAGGAGGAAAACAATACGGATTTGTTATAGTTGATGATTTTTTTAGATATACTTGGGTGTTTTTTCTTAGACATAAAAATGAAGCCTCTGAGAACTTTGAAGATTTGATTAGAGAGTTTGAAAGACAACATAATCTAAAATTAATTTGTATGCAAAGTGATAATGGGAGTGAATTTAAGAATGAATATTTTAGTGAGTTTTGTAAAGAAAAAGGAATTAAACATCAATTCACATGCCCATATACACCACAACAAAATGGCATTATAGAAAGAAAGAATGGAACATCAGTTGAGATGGGTAGAACCATGTTAGCCGAATATAACTTACCTAAATATTTTTGGGCCGAAGCTATTAGCACGACATGTTACATCATAAATAGGGTTAATTTGAGACCAAAGTTGAAGAAAACTCCTTATGAATTGCTAAGGAAGAAGAAATCAAATCTTAGTTATTTTCATGTTTTTGGTTGTAAGTGCACTATTCTTAAAAATGAGAGAGCAAACTTAGGAAAGTTTGATGAGAAGGCAAGTGTAGGAATCTTTTTAGTGTATTCATCAATTAGAAAAGCATATAGAGTTTTTAATCAAGAATCACATAAAATAGAGGAAACAATGGATGTTGTGTTTGATGAGACAATTCAACTAGTTAGTGAAAAGTATTTAGAAGATGAAATAGAATTAGTAAAGAATCTAGATTTAAATAAAGAAAAAATAGAAAATCTAGAAATAGAAAAAGAAAAAGAAAAAGATAATTTATCTAAAGGATGGAAATTTGCAACCTCACATCCAAAGGGTTTGATTATAGGAGATGTGAACCAAGGAGTGAAGACTAGAGCTTCAATTAGAGATATAGATCATAGTGCCTTTGTGTCATTTTTTGAACCTAGTTCTATAGAAGAAGCCCTTGTGGATGATTATTGGGTTCAAGCTATGAATGAAGAGTTAGACCAATTTGAAAGAAATCAAGTTTGGGAATTAGTACCAAGACCTAGTGATCAACAAGTAATTGGAACTAGATGGGTCTATAAAAATAAATTAGATGAAAATGGTGTAATAATTAGGAATAAGGCTAGACTTGTTGCTAAGGGATATAGTCAAATAGAAGGCATTGATTTTGAGGATTCATTGCACCCGTAGCTAGGTTAGAAGCAATTAGATTGCTTCTAGCATATTCATGTTATAAGAATTTTAGATTGTTTCAAATGGATGTAAAAAGGGCTTTCTTAAATGAAATAATAGAAGAGGATGTGTTTGTAGAATAATCACCAGGTTTTGAAAATCATACACAAGATAATTATGTCTACAAGCTTAAGAAAGCTCTTTGAGGCCTTAAGCAAGCTCCACGTGCATGGTACCATAGGTTGAGTAATTATCTAGTAGAAAGTAGCTTTAGAAAGGGTAAATCAGATGCTACATTATTTCTAAATCCTTTAGGAGATGATTTATTAATTGTTCAGATTTATATTGATGATATTATTTTTGGTAGTACAAAAGAAGAAATGTGTAGAGAATTTGGAGTTATGACTAAGGAATTTGAAATGAGCATGATGGGTGAGCTAACGTTTTTCTTAGGATTGCAAATAAGACAACTAAAAGATGGTATTTTTATTTCTCAAACAAAATATTTGAAAGAAATGTTTAAGAAATATGGTTATGAAAATATGAAACCTAGAAAAATTCCCATGAATCAATCTATTCAATTAGACGTAGATGAACAAGGGAAAACCATAGACCAAAAACTTTATAGAGGACTTATAGACAGCTAGTAGGCCCGACATTCTATTTAGTGCTGGATTATGTGCTAGGTTCCAAGCAAACCCAAAGGAAAGTCACTTAAAAGCTGTTAAAGCAATCTTCAAATATTTGAAGGGAACTATGACTCTAGGATTATGGTATCCTAGAAATGAACTTTCTTGTGAACTCATTGGCTATACAGATTCAGATTTTGGAGGATCTAAAGTGGATAGGAAGAGCACATCAGGGACATGTCAATTCTTGGGACATTGTCTTGTTTCATGGTCAAGCAAAAAATAATTGTATAGCCTTGTCAACAACAGAAGCTGAATATGTTGCAGCTGGAAGTTGTGTTGCTCAAGTACTATGGTTAAGACAACAACTTCAAGACTATGGTTTAGAAGTCACATATATACCTATTAGAATTGACAATACTAGTGCATTAGCATTAGCCAAAAATCAAGTTCATCATTCTAGGACTAAGCACATAGATGTTAGATATCACTTTATTAGAGACCAAGTGGCCAAAGGATTTGTAGAATTAGAGTATGTTCCTACTAAGCTTGAATTGGCTGACATTTTTACCAAACCCTTACCATCGGTGCAATTTCAAACATTGAGAGCACAATTAGGAATTTTAGACATTGCTTAGGGTTAACTCCCTTTTGATGGTGTCAAAGGGGGAGAATAGTCAGGAGTTAGGGGGAGCATGATAATTATTAATCTCCTCATTAAGATTTCTCTTCTTAAAAGTTTATTTTTATTCATTTTATCATTTTTTTATAGATTTAAAACATCTATGTCTTGCCATCATCAAAAGGGGGAGATTGTTACACCCTTGTGTTTGATGAGTCAAGCATAAATGTTTATATTTTATTTAGGCTTGATTTTAAGTATAATTGTTAATATTTAATTAAATCAAGCCATGTATTTCACATGTCTAAAATAGTGGTCTCTAAAGACCTTGAAGCCATGGCATACTTCAAGGAAATTTGAGACATGTACTAGAATTTTTATATTTGAGTTTTTATTAATTTTTCTTGAAATTGAGATGTCCAATTTTTGAGATTATGAGTCACACTAGCAGTATTAATATTTAAAAATGTTATAAAATAAATAATTATTGAATTTTGATTTTTGGGCCAAGCTTTGTTTACAAAAAGTATAGACATTGGTATTTGATTTTCTAAAATTATTTAGGAATTATTTTTCATAAATCTTCTTTAATAGTCATTTAGAAAACTTATAATACTATGATAATATTAAATTTTTTTGGTAAACTTATATTTAAAATTTTAGCACAAAAATTTTTCCAATCAACCTTAAAACAGCTTAAGTCTCAGGAAATTCACTGTAGCACTGGGCGGCCGACCCGTCACGCAATTAGCCCTTCCAGGTCTTTTAGAAATTAAAAAAAAAAAAAAAATTTGGTTGACCCAAAAAGGGCTAGCCAAGACCTCCCAAAGCCTGCCGAGAGAAGCACGGCAAGGTCAAACTACAGCGGTGGTCAACGGTCAAATGAACAGTGCTTGGCTAAGCCAAGCCCTCCCAAAGCCCGTAGAGAGGAGCTCGGCTAGGTCAAACAACAGCGACGGTCAACGGTCAATGAACAGTGCATGGTCAAGTCAACCTGACCAGGTGTTGAAATCCCGGTCAAGGAAGGGGGGAGCCAGCCCCACAGAGGCTCGAGAAGTAAACAACTTAAATCCCTTATAAAGCGGTGCGACGACTTTTGTTCTGTGGTGTGGGACTAAAAATCCTACCTTATAACTTCCATAGGATCCAAAGGCACAGATCAAGCCCACCCAAATCCAACGCTTCAGATAAAAATCGAACGGCTGTTTCGCAAGTTTAATCGGCGTCGTTCGTTCAGCGCGCGGATCCAACGGTCCAGATCAAAATCGAATGGCTGTTTAGTAAATTTGATCAGCGCCGTTTGATTTTGGGCCCGGATCGGATGGTGGCTGCTTTCCGTCTGTCGCCCAAACGGCTAGTTGTTTTTTAGGAGCCGTTGAACATTTTTTTAGCTCAATTTTAAGCTCTATAAATAGGGAAGAATTAAGATTTATTTAGTTTACCTTTGCTAAATTATTTCAAAGACTTCAGATCTCAAATTCGAGCAATCACAAGTAAAAACGGTGCCTTCAAGCTCTAAAGGAAAACCGCAACAAGGCACTTGAAATTAGAGGTTCATTATTCAATTTTTCTCATTTCTATCCATCTAATTTCTCAATCGTGTGTGCCTCCCTTTTCTCCGATTTCTCCTAAGTTCTTTTTGCCAATCGTTGTATTTTTCGTTTTGGGGTAAGGGCATCCCGGCAGTAGTGCTAAAGCTTCGGGTTTGAGTTGAGCCCGGAGAAAAACTCAAGTAGGTTTGGGATTAGCCGTAGTAAAAATCCCAAGTAGGTTTGAGGTGAACTGTATGAAATACCTCACTTGTAATTGGTGCATTTAGTGGATTTTTCCCAACACCGGTTGGGGGTGGACGTAGACTCGGTTTTGAGTCGAACCACCTAAAAAACTTTTGTGTTCAAATTTCTTTATTCGTGCTTAAAACTTTTAAGTTTTAATTTCAAAAGTTATAAAATTTTTAAATACACAATTCACCCCCGCCCCTCTTGTAGGATTTCCTTTGCACGAAACACTTCACATGCTCGTTTCTCAAATAACATAAAAGGAAAATGACATGTAAAACATGCTAAAACCATTACTTTTCAAAAAAAAAGGAATATGTAATTAGATAGTGCTCATCAAAGGAAGTCTAAAGACATTTACTTCATCTTGATTACACATCATTTAGAATAACTGTAAATTATCGAAGTTAATAAAAATAAATGTTTAGATTTTATATTTTAAAGTTAAGTATAAATATTTTAGAGTTCGTTGAGACAAGTTCAACAACATTTATTTTTTTTTGAATAAGACATTGATTAGAATTACTAGAAATTACAAAAGTAGAAAAGAATAAACATTAACAAATTATAATTTTGATATTTGGTATGTATAAAATAAAGAAAAAAAGAAGAATTTTTAAGTAGTTAAATATAAAAAATATTAGAATGATGTAAGCATCACATAGGAGGATATTTATCATTAGAAAGTAAAATAACAAAAAAACTAAAAAAAGTTAATAAATGAGATAAATTGCATAAAAAAGTTCCATTTTGACATATTATGAAAATTGAATGTAACATCATCTAAATTAAAGTATGAATCAAATATCCCACAAAATATAATAAAATATTAGAAATTAAAATATTTAAAAATATTAAAAATATTATTCAACTATATTTATGTTTGCCCAAGGATATTTTTCTTCTCAATTGGATCTCATTTAGAACTATTATCAATTATCATAATAAATAAGACAAAATAACAACAAACTATTATTTTTAATTTTTAGTAAATATATATTAATGCTTAAGTTAGATAAGTTAAAACAATATAATATAGTAAAATCACTAAAATGTAAACATCGCATGAGGGAAGGTTTACAATTATATTATAATATAACCATGTCAAAGAAAAAACATTGAATAACTAAGATAAACTATATAAAACATTACATTCCAAAATATAGAGGGGATAAATTATGGCATCCCTGATTATCAAATCAAGTAAAATGGAAATGTCTAGTATAACATGCTAAAACATTAGAAAACAATTAATTAGAAATACAAAATTGGATATTAAAGATGATAAAATACATCGAGTTGAGTCCATTAAAGTTCGTTTCATTTGAATTAGACCATGGCTACAACTACAAAAATTACCAAATTAATAAGACTATAAAAAATATAATATTTATATTATGTAAATATATATTGAAGAAAAATAAAACAAAATTTAGCCACATAATCTACACAAGTCAAGGTGATTTAATGGTCAAAAGAGATGTGTTTGAAATTTTCATAGAAATATAATAAAATCAAAGAAAAAAATGTGAAATGATGAGATAAATTGTTTGAGAAAGCTATATTCCCAGATAATAGAAGGATTTGAGTATATCCATGATGGAAAAAATGTTTGAATCAAAATGTCTCAAAAAAGGGAGCTATAGCACTAGAAAATTAAACAATTAATTTTTTATTTCACAGAGTTCATCAAGATAAGCCCAATGACATTGTTTCACTTAGATCAAACATTGATTAAAATTGCTATGAATTACAAAACTAGATAATCATTAATAATAAGAAATTGTTATTTTAAGATTTGGTAAATATAATATGAGGATAAAATTAAATATATATAAGAAATTAAATATAAACCCATTAAAGTAATGTACGAATCACATGAATAGATGTTTAAAGTTACATAGTAATATAACAAAATAAAGCGAAAAACTAAAAAATTTAGATAAATTTTACGAGAGTGTACTATGCCATGATGGCTAAGAGATTGAGTTTAACACATTGATATCAAAAAATAGTATGAATCGAAATACCTTATTAAAAATAAAAAACTCTTAGAAGATAAAATATTTTTAAAAAAATAAAAAATTACTATTTAGTTATTTATATCTCATTGAGATGAATCTAATGATATTTGTTTGTTCCAAATTAGGTCTCAATTAGAATTACATTTAATTCTTACAAATAATAAGAAACAACTATTATTATTTTAACACTATGTAAATATATACTGAAGTAGAAATAAGATAAGTTGAAGTAATATAACAAAAAGTTTTAGTATAATATAAAAGTCATATAAGAGAACATTTAGAGTTCCACTATGATATAATCAAAGAAAAACAATACATTTTAAGAAATGAGAAACAATTTATAGAAAAGTATATTCTTATATGCACAGAAGATCATGTCCAACATCCTCGATCCTTGCAAGAGGTATGAATTTAAATGTCTCATAAAAGTTTACATAATAATATGAGATAATATATATAAAAATATAAAAATAAATATTTAATCTGATATAGAACGTCAAGATCAGTCTAACATTGTTTGTTTTATCTCATTCATCCCTCCTTGGAATTACTATAGATTATAAGAATAAATAAGAATATGTAAAAATAAATTATTATTTTCATTAAGTGAATGTATATTAAAGTTGAAGATAGAGAAATGTAAGTAATATAATCAAATAAAATCAAAGCATAAATAATAATAAATTGAAAAAGCATAATTAATAAAATAGCCCAATCATTGGAAAACATTTGATGAGAAGATATAATTTTTATGATAAAGTAGTATTTTGACATACTATATAGACCAAGTGTTACATCCTTTATGTTGAAATGAAAAAAGAATCCAAATTTCTCAAAAAGAGTGCCATAACATTTCAAAATAAATTATCATGAAATAAAAAAACAACATGTAACTGGTATCATTTGTCGAGTCTAGTGAGAGGACATTAGTTTCATCTTGATCAAACCTGATTTAAAATTACTTGAAACTACAAAATTAGATAAGAAAAAATAATAAGAAATAACTTGATCAGACCTCATTTTTTGAAATGTTTTTCTTTGAATTGGTTAGATGACTATGTAACTCTAATTCTCTTACTATGTAGCCTTTAAATTGCTTTGATTTAATTATATTACATTGATTCAATTTATCATATTTAAGCTCTAATATATATTGTCTTAACATTATAGTATTTTTTTATTTTAATTTATTCTTATTTATTTTTGTAATTTATTATAAATCTAATCAGGAAAAGATGAGGACAGTGCAAATATTGTTGGACTCATCTCTATGAGCACTATTTAATTAAATAGTTTTATTTAATTTTTAAAATATTTTTTATATTATTTTTCTTTTATTTATGAGATTTTTTATTTCACATATAAATTAATGAAATAAATGCCATTAAGCTCATTTCAAAAAACTCTTGCCAATTAAATATTAAATATTATTATTTTTTAAAATTTAAGTTTCTAGGAGTTTGCCTTATTATAAGAGGAACATCAATACCTCCCATATGAGTTTTGCATATCTTTGATATTGTTACATTATATTGCTAGAATTTTTCTTATTTTTATTTAAAATATATTTTATTAATGCTAAAATAATAGCTTAATAATTATTATGCTTATTTATTTTGTTAATTTGAAGTAATTTCCATCAAGGATAAATCCAGGCAAAATAATCTTTCTTACACTCATCTTGATGAGGTTTATCTAATTAAAAATTTATTTTCAAGATTTAAAATATTTTGTTATCTAAAGTTGTGACATATTTTATGAGATATTTAATTCATACCAGATTTCATAATCGAGATTATTACACTCAATCTCTTATATTTCTTGAAATGTAACTTCTTGGTATTATTTATCTCATTTTTTCAAATATTTTTTTTAACTGAGTCATATTATAATGTAACATTAAGTCTCTTCTATTATCACTTTTACATCATTTTGATTTTTTTATTGCATTGTTTAAATTTATCTTATTCTACTTTAATAGATATTTACTTAATATTAAAATATTATTTTTTTATTATTTATGATTTTTAATTTTGGTAATTTGCATTAATTAAAAATTGCCGAATCAAGAAAAAACATCATCAAACTCATCTTATTAACTTATATCTAACATAATATTCATTGTTAAATTTTTTAAATATTTTATTTTCTTAGGTTTTGGCATGTTCTATGAAGGACTTTGATTTGTACCTCATGTCATGTTTAAAACTATGAATTTCGAACTCCATAGTATCATGGAATGACATTTTCTCAACATTTTTTTTATTTCTTTAAATGTTTTGCATTGTTTTGGCTATATTTCTGTGAAGATCTAATTCTCCTATCAAGTTACATTTACATAATTTTTATTTGGTTATCTTTCATTGATTTATCTTATATAATTTAATAATTAATATATATTTGATATTTAATAATAATTTATTATTATTTAAGCGTAGTTACTTTGGTAATATATAGTAATTTTAATCAAATTCAAATTATGATTAAGAAACATCATTGGACTCATCTTGATGAGCTTTATCAAATTAATTATTAAATTTTGTTATTTTAAATAGTTGTTTTGTATAACTTTGGCATAGTTTCTGAGTATCTTATTTAAACCTAACTCAATGATCAACGATGTTACACTTGATCGCTTTTATATCTTGGGACTGAACTTTCCTATGAAACTTATCTACTTTTCTCAAATGTTTTACATCAATTTTGCTACTTTACTTTGTGACTCTATATATCATCATGTGTAGTCTTTATATTGCTTTGATTTAGTTTTATTAAACTATTTTAATTAATCTCATTTCACCTATAATAAATATTTATTTAATATAGAAGAAATAAGTTATTATTATTTTTACTTATTTACTTTTTTAATTAAAGTATTCCAAATGTGGTTCAATCGAGATGAAACAATTGTCAATGGAATCATCTCCACGGGCTCTACATAATTAAATTTTTATTGTCATATTTTAAATATTATCTTTTCTAAGATTTTGTCAAGCTTTAAGAGAAATTTTGAATCGTTCCTGATTTGATGATCCAAGATATTACATTAGATCTCTTTTAAATCTTTGAGTGCATCTTTTTAGTTCAACTTATATCATTTTCCAAATATTTCATTTTGATTTGGAGTCTTTATTATGTAATTTTACATGTCCTTTGATGTGACATTTCTGTTACTTCCTAAATGTTTTTTTAAATTGCTTCAATTTATCTCATTTCAACTTTAATATAGTTTTACTAAGAGTTAAAACATTAAATTATTATTATTATGCTTATTTAAACAAGTAAATTGTTTATATTACGAGAGAAGTCCAATCAACATGAAACAGACAACATTGGACACCTCCCGATAAGCTCTATCCAAATAAATTATTTTTAATATTTTCTTTTCTATGATTTATGTATATTTTGTAAGTAAACTCAATTTGTGCCTAATTTGATGACCTAGGATGTGTACTTGAGTTACTTAATATCTTTGAATTGAACGTTTCTACATAATTAATCACATTGTTTAATAATTTTATCATTGAATTGGAAATATTGCATTTCAACTCTAAAACTTGTCTAGTGTGATTTTTACATCACTTTGATTTGGCCATATGACATTGTAATTTATGCTTATAAACTTTTTTAATTCACAATGATAACAAAAAATGTGTGATCGATAGGAAATAAAAATCCTTTGACTCATCTCAATGACTATCCTATGAAATATCTATTTTTAAAATTTTCAAATATCTAGTTTTCTAAACTATTGTTAATATTCACATGGCATTTCAATTAGTACATAATTTTACCATTGAGGATGTTATAATATATCTCGTTAGTACCTGTTAGTTCAACTTGCCCGGTTAATTTGTTAAATTTCTTAAACATTTTTGATTTGATTAATAAAATTTCCCCATGGCATTAATTATCTTCATGTTTGACATTTGCTTCAGTTTGATTTCGTTATGTTACTTTATTATTTATACTATTTATTGGTTACTTATGGAAATTACCAATGAGGCTTAATCGAGACAGAACAAATATTGTGGACTCTTCTAAAAGAGGTCCATCTGTTATATAAATCATATTAATATTTTTTGAATATTAAAATTTATTTCATTTGGACATGCTTTATGAAAAGGTTTTAATTTGTTCTTGAATGGATAATTGATGATGTCGTACTTGGTCTCCTAAGAAACTTTTAATGAACTTTTCTCATATAATTTGTCACATTTCTTCAAATTCTTCACTTTGATTTGTTTTTTTTTACATTATTAATTCTTAGTAACTCAAAATGTGGTCTAATTGAGATGAATCAAATGTTATTTTAAAAATCATGATGAGCTTCATTAAACTAATTATTCATTTTTATATTTTAAAACATTTATTTTATTAGATTTAGCATGCTTTGTGAAGCTTTTTGAGTGCCTAATTTGAAAAATAAGGTTGTCACAGATAATTCTTTTATGATTTTTGAAAGAATCATTTTTGTAATATTTATGTAACTTATTAAAAGTTTTTGCATTCATTTGATTATGTTAACATTAAAATGCTAATTCTCCTCCAATGTGACCTTCATATGTGTTTCATTTAGTTGGTTTACATTGCTATAACTTGTCTCTTTATAGCATTATCATATACTTAGTTTATAATAAAATAATAGTAAATAATTAATTATGCTTATTCCATTTTGTAATTCATGAAATTTCAAACAAATGTTATTGGTTGTCCAAAACTAGCTTTACCAAATTTAATTTCAATTTTTTAATTTTTCTAAATAAATTATTTTTTTTGGTTTTAACTTAATTTATGAGACACATTGATTTGTACAATATTTGATCATCATGACAGTTACACCTAATTTCCAGAAATGTTAGAATTCAACTTTTCTATACTATTTATCTCACCCTTAAAAAGTTTAGTTTCGATATGGTTATATTACAAAACATTTCAACATCACCTCTCGTGTGGCCTTTACTTTAAGTTTATTTTGTTACAGCATATTACTTTAATTTATCTTATTTTAGCTTTAATATTTATTTACAAAAAATTTAAATAAAAATTATATTATTTTTATGCTTATTTAATATAGAAATTTTATAGCAATCCCAGTTGAAGTATGATAAAAATGAAAAAAATTTCATTGAAATCATTTGCATGAGCCATACAAAATTAAAATTTATTTTATTTTTCTAAATATTTTATTTTCATGGCATTTAACACATTTTACAAGCAATTTAAATTCATGCTTGATTTGATGAAATAGGATGTTACACTTGATGTCCAAAGTATTTTAGAATGAAACGTTTCCTTAAACTTTATCTCATTTCTTTGAAGGTTTTATTTTAATTTTTTTATTGGACTATGCAACATAAATGCTACAATGTGTGAGCTTTACAATGCCTTACTTTCATTGTAGTACCTAACTTTAATTTATCACTTTCTAAGGTTTAATATATATTTAGTTAATAATAGAATAAAAACATATTATTTATTTATAATTATTTAATTTTATAATTTTTAGTGATTCCAAAAGTGGTCTAATCATGACGAAACAAACACTAGCAGACTCATCTCAATAAGCTATATCCAACTAAATATTAGTGTTAGATTTTTAAATTTTATTTTCTTTTATTTATGCATGTTTTGTAAGTAAATTAATTTTTTTTACTTGATTTGATGATTTAATTGGTTATTCTCGATATACTTAGGATCTTGGACTTTGATTTTTTTAAGATAATTTATCTCATTTCATCAACGTTTTTCTTTTATTTTGTCATATTACATTGTAGCTCTAAATCTCCACTTTTTTTACCTTCAAATTACTTCAATTTTGTTAAGTGACATGAATATTTTTCCTTATTTACTTTGACAATTTATAATAATTCTAAACAACGTTCAATAAAATCAAAAAATATCATTTAACTTGTCTCATTCACTCTATCCCACCAAATATTAAATTTTATATTTTTCAGTATTTCTTTTTATTAAACTTTGGTGATCGAGGATGTTATGCATGATTTCCTAAGTGTGTTGCAATACAATGTTTTCATATAATTTATAAAATTTCTTCAAATATTTTTTTTTTATTTTGTTATATTATGTTGCAACTCTAAATATCTTCTTATTTGACATTCACATCACTTTTTATTTAGCTATATTGTGATATTATTTATGCTTATTTACTTTAGAAATTCATAGTTATTTGAAAAAAAGAAGATATTCACAAAGTTTTATTAATATTGTTTAGGGTTTTTACAATTTAACAAAAAAGTTCAATTTATGCTTGAGTTTATGATCAATGATATTGCACTCAATCTCTTTTGTAGTAACGTCGAACACAACATTCTCAAACAATTTATCTCATTTCTTCAAACTCTAATTTTAGATTTCATTATATTGTTATGAAACTCTTATTCTCATATTGTCTAACCTTTACATCTAGTTTATTTATCACAATGCCTTACCAATATATATCTCAAGTAAAATTGAATATAAGCTTGCTTAATATTAAAATAAAAATTTATTGTAATTATGAATATTTAATAGACTAATTCACAATAATTACTAATCAGGCTTGATCAATTTGAATTAAACATTGTTGAACACATCTTGATGAGCCTCACTAATCTAAATATTTATTTTATATTTTTTAAATATTTTATTTTCTTAGGTTATTACATGCATTGCGAGTGTTTTTTTATTTCATATCTAATTTGATGATCGAGAATGTTATACTTGATGTCCTTAATATCTTGGAATGCATCTATCCCATGTAATTTAGCTCACTTCCTTAAGAGTTTAACTTTTATTTGGGTATGGTACAATATAAGTCAAAATATCCTCTCATGTGACTTTTTAATAACCTTGATTTTTTTAATATTATATTAATTAAATTTATCAATTTTAAATTTAAAAATATATTTAGTTAAAATTAAAATATAACTAATTAATATTTTAGTGTTATTTTTTTTGAAATTAATAATAATTCAAAACAAAATTTGCTCAAGTCAAAACAAATATTATTGCACTCAAACTTGGTGAGCTTTATCCAAATAAATATTCCATTTTTTAAAATATTTTACTTTTTATGGTAATAACATGAATTATGAGTCTTTTTAATCCACACATGATTTTGATGATAGATAACATTACATTTGATATCCCTAGTATTTTGAAATACACTTATCTTGTATAAGTTACCTGACTTCTTTAAATGTTTTATTTTGATTTGGTTATTTTATTTAGTAACTCTAAATTTCAAATTACTTAATCATTACATCACTTTAATTAGGTTATATTACATTACTTAAATTTATCTCATTTCAACACTAATATACATTTACTTAAAATTGGAAAAGCTTTTTTTTACTTATGTTTTTAGTTTTTTAATTCACAATAATTTTTAATAAATTTTGAAAGAGATGAAGTGTGGATTGACTATTCTTTGTGAGCTTTATCAAATAGATTTTACTTAGTTTTGTTTATGTTTTCATGTTTTTTTACTTAGATTTGTTTATAATACTATGTAACTCTAATTCCTCCAACATATCACTTTTTTGTAATAAAATATTTTTACTAATATTAAAAATTATTTTTAAAATTTGTACTTATTTATTTTTGTAATTATAAATAAGTTCTAATGGGAATGAAACAAACTTCATTAAGCATGTCTTCACAATCTATTTCTAATTGAACATTTTTTTAATTTTAAATATATTACTTTATAGGGTTTTTTTAAGGTTATTGGCTATTTCAATTCATTCTTGATTTGATGGTCTAGAATGTTACACCTGACCCAATTAATAACATAGAATGCTATCTTAGTAATTTCCATTGACTGTAAAAGTTGACCCATTGAGAATAAATAAATGTTATTGAAATCTTCTTAATGAGTTCAAATTAAATATTCCTTTTTTATTTTTTTAAATATTTTTATTCTTGGTTTTTTGCTCATAATATGAAACATTTTTATTCATACCTAAATTTATGATTGAGGATATTACCATTATTCTCCTTTGTATCATGCAATGCAACTTTCCTATGCAATATATCGTAATTCCTCAAATGTTTTGCATAGATTATGTTCCTTTACTATGATACATTAGTTCTCTTCCTATGTGAACTTTACTTGTCTTGATTTTGTTATATCAGATTGCTTCAGTTTATTTTTAATTTTTACCTTAGTATTTATTTACTTAATTTTAAAAAAATAATTTGTAAATTTTTTTTTATAATTTGTTGCAACAAAAAATGAGTTCAAATGAAGATTAAAAAAGATTGATGGACTTTTTTCAACAAACTTGATCATTTCTAATATTCATGTTTATATTTTTAAATAATTTAACCATTTTACTTTTAGGTGTATTTTACAAGATATTTTGATTAAATTCTTATTTGATGATCATTGATATTATACTTCATCTCAGTAGTATCTTAGAATTCAACTTTCTTAGACAATTTATGTCATTTTATCATAGTTTTTAGATTGATTTTACTATAGTATTGTGAAACGTAAACGCTCCTCTCATGCGACCTTTACATGGTTTTGATTTTGTTTCTTTTACATTAATTCAATATATCTCTTTCAACTATAATTTGTACTTAGGATTAAAATAATAATTTATTAGCATTAAAAATGAAGACAACAAATGTTATTAGTCTCATCTATATGTGCTTAATGAAATAAAAAAAATCTATTTCAAAATTTTAAATATTTTGTTTTCCAATTATTTTTTATGCAATTCAAGACATTACATTTCATATCATATTACATGATTGAAGACGTTAAACACGATCTTCCTATTATCTTTGATTGCAATTTTATAATTCAATTTGTCAATTTAATTACTTTTATTCCAGTATATATGATGCACTCTAATTCTCCTCTTGTGTGATCATAACATCAATTTGATTTGTTTTATTGCATTGCTTACATTCATCTCATTCTAGTTTTATTATATATTTACTTGTTAAAAAAATAATTTGTTATTAATATGTTTATTTAATTTTTAAATTCATAGTGATTATAAAATAGGTCTCATAGAGACCAAGCAAATGTCAGCAAACTTGTCACGACAAACTCTATTAAATTAAATATTCTTTATTTATATTTGTAAATAGTTTTTCTGATGTTTTAGCATGCTTTAAGACATATTTTGACTCATAATGTAGTCATCTCAATGAGCTCTATCTAATTAAATACTCATTTTTATGTTTTTTTAATATTTTTATTCAAGCTTAAAGAGATATTTCAAATTGTTCCTTATTTGACATTCTAAAATGTTACACATTAACTATTTTTTGTTTTGGAAAGCAGCTTTACCAACAATTTATCTCACTTCTTTAAATTGTTTGCTTCATTTTCGCTATATATGCTTTCAAATCCTCATTATCCTCTCAAGTGTCCCTTACTTTGCTTTTAAATAGTTAAATTACATCTCCTCAATGTTCTTCAATTTAGCATTAATATATATATAAGGTTAATATTAGAGAAATAATTTATTATTTTTTCAGCGTTTAAGGGGGTGAATTATTATCTCAAAAGTAATTCTTTCTATTTTTGAACGTATTTATTTCTTAAAAAACGTTTATGCTTTAAAAACCTTCATTAAATTTATATATAATTTTTATTATAAAAGAAAACAAAAGAAAAAAAAATTAAAATGAGTCACAATAATTTTTAGGTTCTTCGACTCAAATTATAACCTGCATCTACCACTAATCAAGGTTAAGATAAAAATACCAATAACAAAAGGTTTCAACATGAGGTTTTTTCATACAGTTCACCTCCAGCCTAATAGTTTTTGTAGGTTCACTAAAATCCAAGCTTTTGCGAGCTCAACACCAACTCGAGTTTCCACAAGATCAAACCAAACTTAGGCTTTCACAAATGTCTGACTTTACAACCCAAGAGAAAATGAAAAACACAAGAAGACTAAAAAATTCTAATAAATATGTACAACTTTCTGTACTTGTTGATCAATCGAACAGGACACAATGAACTTAAATTCAAGAAGAGAATTGAGGATTTTAAAGATTTGGCATTTAAGGATTAGGTGGAAGACTTTGATGATTTAGGAAGGATAAGTCATAGTTGATGACAATAGAATTTACATCAATAGAATATGGATCATGACTTTATTGAGATCTCAAAGATTGATTCATGTTCATTAGTAATTCAATTTACAATGGTTAGATATTTATAAAAAAAATTTTGGTTATCATGGTTGAAAATTCTGAGAAGCTTATTGCAAAGATGCAACCAAACAATTGAAAAAGCATGTTAAATAATTTTTTGAAATTACTAACACAACTATAAAATAATTAGCCATTATGTAGAATGAATTAGGGCGATTGAATATAATTAAAGGTGATACCGATAGATCGAGAAATATTTGATTTTTATTTTTTTATCACAAAAAATACGATTTGGATCATTTGATTTAGCAAAAGAAAAATTAGGATTGGATCTCGACCATAGGATACAAGTAGGAGAGATTAAAGCCATTAGATCAATGATAGATTATGTCAAATGATAGGAAAAAATAGTAATTCGATGAAGTCAGAGAAGGCCATGACTATCAAATAAATCAATCAGTTATAATTGACAAAGCAATAACCATTTGGTTGGCTTAATAAATGGATAGTTGGACTGGTATGATCATTGCTTCTAGGTAGAGGCAATCTCCACTATGTAATCATGAATATGCATGATCAGATGGTGTTGAGCCCTCCAAATTTGTGATGTAGGCAAAGATAAGGGATTTTGTCCAACATTGTAAAAAATATAAGAATTTGGGCTTTATAATTATTTACAAGAAGTATTATGTAGATCCAAAATGAGGCTGGTTCCTCTCTTATGCACACGAGAATTTTTCCTACTAGATGTACTCATAACATATAGGCTCATACAGGTCGACCCACATGTAAAAACTTTGAGGGCAGTCAGTATTATCAAAAGCCTTGTCGCATTTGGTTCAAGATTCACTATCAGCCTGAATGGGGTCGACTTGATTTTCCTTACCGAAGGCATGCTAGTGTTTGCTTTGTTAGTCTTGCCTTGCCATAGAGAGCTTTGCACATGGGAACAAGCTTGGGATTTAGTAGGTAATAATTTTTTTTAATTGTTAAATTTTTAAAAAAATATATATTTTTTATTTTAGTCAATGTTTGGTAAATAAATTAAAATTGAGTTTGATAAAGATAGAATTTAACCAAAAAATGGTTATGGATTAAAAAAATCCTATTCATTTGCTTAATCAAAGTCATAATTGAACAATTTGATACTCAAATATGATTCGAGATTTATTCAAAATAATAATTTATTTAAAATTAACAAGTTAACATTCTATTAAAAAACACTTATCAATGCTTATTGTGTATGACCTTAATCTATGGAACTTGATGAAAACTCTAAGGTGTATTGAAGTCCACTAATTCATTATCTTCTAAGGTGCATGGCTTGTTTACTAAAAAAGCCCATTAAGATAATATTCTAAATATTTAAGGCTTGACTCATCAAACATAAGGGCGACCCAATAATCTTTCTTTTTTTATGATAACAAGACATAAATGATTAGATAAAAAACAATTAATAAACCATATTTAAGAAATAATAAAGGATATTCAAAATCATATATATATATATGCTCCCCCATACTTCATGCTTCCCCTTATTATATTCTCCTCTTCACTTATCAAAACAATAATTATTCTCCCCCTTTGACACCATCAAAAGAAACATATAATTTATAGAGTTTTTATCACACCTAATTATTGCCTTATCATTTCAAATTATTCAGTTGGAGGGCACTTATTGAATGTGTTGGTCAATTCTTGCTTGGTAGAAAAATATTTAAATTCTACAACAAAATGGTATTTTAGTTCAATGTGCTTAGCCTTAGAATGATGAACTTCATTCTTTGCTAAGGCAAAGGCACTATTATTATCGATTAGAATGGGAAAATGCAAGAGATCTAAACCATAATCATGAAGTTATTGCCCTAGCCATAATAGTTGGCAACACAACTTCCAGTTGCTAAATACTAAGCTTCCATGGTTAGTATGGCTATGCAATTTTGCTTCTTGGTTGACCATGAAATTGGAGAATTTTTTTAAAATTAACATGTATCAAAAGTACTTTTCCTATGTATTATAGAACATACAAAGTCTGAATCTGTGTAAACTATAAGATCACATGATAGAGTATTTTTGGGATATAATAAACCTAAGTTTGTCATACCTTTTAAATATTTGAAGGTTGATTTAACCTCTTTTAAAAGGCTTTCCTTGGGATTTGATTGCAATCATGCACATAACATAACACTAAATATTTTAATTGGTCTGCTCGTTGTAAGATAAAATAATGACCCAATAAGACCTCTAAAGTTTTTGATAATTGTGTTTCCCAGTTTCATCTAAGTCTAAATGGATTCATTCACTCGTTAAAACCTTTTTATGTTTCATATTTTAAAAACAAAATTTCTTGAAATATTCGTTTAAGTACTTAGTTTGAGAAATAAAATCCCAGCTTCTAATTGCTTGATTTGTAATCCTAAGAAAAATTCATGTCACTCAATATACTCATCTCAAATTCTTTTTCTATTAAGTCACTAAAGTATTTACACATATTTTCATTTGTACTTCAAAAAGTATGTCATCAACATAAACTTATATATGTAACAAATGACCTTTTAAAGATTTTAAGAATAATGTGTTATCTACTTTTCCTTTCCTAAAATCAGTTTAAACTAGATAACTGCTTAATCTATGATACCATTCATTGGTAGCTTTCTTATGACCATAAAGTGCCTTCTGAAGCATATATACATGATTACCATGTACATGCATATCAAAATTTGGGGGTTGTTCCAGATACGCATCTTCTTTCATTATCCCATTTAAAAACACTCTTTATACATCCATTTAAAATAATCTAAAATTTTTTTCATAAAAATATGCTAAAAGTAGTCTAATGAGCTCTAATCTTGCTACTGGTGCACACAACTTCTCAAAATCTATACCATCATCTTGGTTATAATCGTTAGAAACAAATATAGATTTATTTCTAATGATCACTCTATTTTCATCTAATTTTTTTGATTAACCCTTTGATTCCAATTACTTGTTGATCACAAGGCCCAAAAACAATTTCCCACACTTTGTATCTCTCAAATTGATCTATTTTGTAATTCATTACTTGAACCCAATAGTCATCCTTAAGTGCATCTTCTCTATATATTGGTTATATGAAAGAAACAAATATTCTATGATCAATTTCTTTCATAGATGCTCTAGCTTTAATGCCTTCATCAACATCTCCTTTTGCTAATTCCTTTTGATGATAATCTTAATAACTCCAATTTTTTGGTAATTGATGATTAATCTTTTCTCCTTTTTTACTTTGGGTTTTCCCTTATCCTCTTTCAAATCTAAGTTTTCTAAGGACTTTATCTCTTTATCTAAATTTTTATTTTGTCTTAAATAGACTCATGAAATATTACATATATTGATACCTCTAAATTTTGAATATTTATGTTGTAAGTTGTATATGCTTTTGTAATAGAAGAGTATCCTAAAGAAATACTTAAGCTTGGTTTTTCATCAAACTATTTAAGTTGGCTCTTTCTTTATTTAGAGTGGTACATTTATATCTAAAAAACATGAAAATAGAAAATACTTGGTGAATTATTTTTAAATAATTCATAAGCAATATCGTTAAGTATTGGCCTTAAGAAAGCTTATTTTTCTGTATAAAAAACCTTATTAATTGTGTCAACCCAAAAGTACATTGGTAGATTCTATGCAGCCAACATTGTTGTACCCATCTTTACCAAGGTTCTATTTTTTCTTTCAATAATCCCACTTTGTTTATGTGTATAAGGAGATGCAAATTGATGTCTTATACCATTTCCCTTACAATAATCATAAAAATCCTTAATCATAAATTCACTACTATTATAACTTTGATTAAAAATTAACTTGATATTAGCTTATCTTTCTATTTATCAAATTAATAAAATTTTCAAATATATATCTTTTACTCTTATGAAATACAACCATAGTATATCTAAAAAATCATCAACTATCACAAATCCTAATTTCTTTTCACCAAAATTTAAAGATTTTATGTGTCCAAAAAATTCTAAAAAACTATCTCTAAAGGTATACTAGTGATTAAGTCTTTTTTGGTTTCACATGCTTTCCTTTTTTTGCATGATTCACATATTTTAAAACTAGGTTATTTTAGGAAGGCCTTCAACTATATCTAAATTACTTATGTTCTTTAAAATTGAATAACCTACTGGACCTAGTTTTCTATGATATAAATTGTTCACATTTGAATGTTTAGAAAGGTATTCTAGTCCACTAGCTTCAAGTTGATCAAACTTAATCACATAGGTATCACTTTTCTTCTACTAATGAGAAACCCTTAATCATTTTTTAATATTTTGTAATATTGAATATCAAAATTAATAAAGTAATTATTGCCACATAATTGACTAATACTAATTAAATAATATTCTAATCGATCAACTAAGAAAACATTTGAAAGTGAAAAATTAGGCATAACTATATTACCCAATTTAATTATCTTCTTCTTATTATTTATTCCTAATGTTATCGATCAATTTGGCCCACGTTCTATTGATTCAAACATTGATAAGTTTTTAATCATATGTCTTGAGCATGTACTATCTAATACCGAAGTGCTAGATCTTGATTTTTTTCTTTTCGTATGACTATGTAAAGTACAAAATTTTAACATAGTAATCATAAAGTATAAGTTTTATTTACTTAAATTGTAAGATTTGTTATACAAAAAATTTCTTTGATTCAAAAGTGGCCAAAGCCAGCAAAAGGGACCCCACTATGGGGGTTTAAATACAAAATTAGCTAATAGGAGCTTAAGTAAAGGCTTGGGCAGGGGCATTCCCCTTTCCTATATCATATCAGATGAACAAGTGTTTTTTGCGACCCAATCTGTAGGGGCATTGCCTTCCCTCAAAACATGTGGGGTTGAAAAGCTGGCAACTTCCTCATATAGTGGAGAGTATTAGAAACAATTCCACCCTCCAAAGGACTACGAATCCATTGCATCCCCTCATGTAATGCATAGGTTGAGTCAGTCTGGATCTCAAGAGCAGGATAATCCTTGAGTTTTGTCATGATAAACACTATGGCTTCCATGATAGCCTGAAGCTCAGAAGCATCACTTGCCTATGAAATGAATCCTCTCCCTACAACATGCATGGGCCTTCCCTGATGGTCACAGGCAACAAGGCCGATACCAGTCGTGTAATTCTTCACTACAGCATCACAATTGATCACTATCTAGCCTGTTGGAGGGGGAAGCCAAATACTTGTTACCAGGGACCCTAAGGGGTTGAACTTACCTTTGGACGTAGAAGGATGATGATTAATGAGCTTTATAGTGGCAATGCTTTCCAATTTGATCCTCTGGATTAGCATGATATTTCTGAGAGTGGACTCCTTATGCACCCTACAGTTTCTATTCTCGCAAATACTGAATAAGGTTGAGGCCACAATGGCCAAAAGAGCCGTGAAGATGCCACGCACCGAGCCAGGTTGCACAGCATGGGAGAGGAAGCGCTCTACAAAGCGGAAGCCAATGCGCGTGCACGTGCGCACACAGCAGTAAATGCCCAACACCTCAGCAGAGGCACACAACATTGGGTCCTCCCAGATACTGCATGCCGCAGCACCTTCCCACAGCATGTGCTGCAGTGTCTCAGCCACATCAAAGCCCTAACTACAGTTGCTATAGTCAGTCAAATGCCTTCTTGTGAGCTAATCCGCCATAAGAACAAGATTTCCAGCCACATGCCAAAGGAAAGAATGGACCCGGGGCATGACTTTCAACTTCTATATCGAAGTAGGGTGGTCACCGACTGTGGAGTAGGCCGAGCATTATCAACTTTCTTAGAGGCGATGAGAGCCCGGTAGAACTTTGTAGAAGAGACCTTAAGGGATTCGGTGTACACCTGAAGAAGGTCATCATTCCCATAATTATGACCCCATGGCAAGTGCAGGACTCTGTCCTCCAAAAAGGGTTTAGCCCAATAAGCAATGGATTCCCTGTCCCACCTCCTCATCCCCAGCATGCACTCCCCCATGCACTTTGGCCATGAGGCCTCCATGAAGATAAATATGGGACACCATTTTATTGGAAGAAATCCCAGACAATTATCTTCATAAAAATCAATGCACATTCCATCCACCATCCTCCAAATAAAACCCCCCAGAGTGTCTGGTAAGACCTCCAGCAAAAGCCTACCCGCATGAGAGGCACCCCTAGGAACCTTGTAGGGGTTGTTGCCCAAAGGGCACTTTGTCTACATGATATTTGGCCAAAGGCCATCCTCATGGTGTAAAAGTCTCCTACAATGCTTCATGACCAATATACAGTGCCAGATCTTGAGATAAAGAAGCCAAGGCCTCCCATGTCCTTCAGGAGCGTTACAGTGCCCCGATCAGCATAATGGATAACATGAGCCATTCCCACACCACACCATAGGAATCTCCTCATCAACTATTCCATCTGCTCCACCACCCCACGTAGAACCACACAATGCCTCATCACAAAATTTGGAAACGACTCCAAAACAGCCTTGGTCAATATTATCCTTGTAGCCAAGGAGAGGGGGCACACCTGCCATTTAGCAACCTAGTACTCAATTCTCTGAATCAAAAAATTGAAATCCACTTTCTTGAATAACTTGGCCAAAATAGGAATACCTAGGTTGGAGAGTGTATTTCCCCTGGGGATACCAAGCTTAGAGGACACAAGCTTCATCCTTCTCTTCTTCATGCCACTATTGAAGAAAATTCTAGATTTCTCATGATTAACATTGAGCCCAGTGAACTTACTGAAGTTATGGAGCATCTTCTTGGTAGTAGACAAAGACTTATGTAAACAACGTGCATAGATAATAACATCATCAGCATATAGAACGTGCCAAATAACGGTGCCAGTGGAGGTGCATCTAAAGCCGAGTAACGCCCGAGTCTGATACTTACGTGCCAATATAGAGAAAAATTCATATACCAAGGTTAACAACTATGGGGATAGGGGGTAACCCTGGCACAGTCCCATATAGGCCATAATCCATGGCAGTCTATCTCCATTCAGTAGAATACCAAATCTCGGGGAGGTAATGCATGCAAGGACACACTTGCACCATGTCGGTGGGAAGCCAAGGAATTGCATCATCTCCTTAGTGAATTGCCATCTCACACTATCATACGCCTGCTCTATGTCCACTTTTATGGCCATCAAACCCACTTTTGATGAGGAGGAATGCATTCTCGCCCCCATCTCCTGTGCAATAAAGATGTCAAAAAGGTATCTCCCAGGAAGAAAAGCTCCCTGCTCCTTAGCAATAACCTCAGATAGCACTCCTTGAGTCTTTCTACCATGATCCTGGTGGCAATTTTATAAATGACATTACAGAGGCTAATTGGCCTAAAGTGTTCCTACTTAGAAGCACCTTGCGTCTTGGGAATAGGTACCACCAACGTATCCTTCCATGCTTTAGGCATATGATTCTCCTTGCGTTGTTGTTTATGCAAAAAAATTATATGTATATTCTTCCTAACATAAGATTTTTTCAATATCTCATATCTACACACCACGATTATGGAGACATCTTATATTAGTTTTTGTATTTTCTAAGCTTAGTAACCCAAGAAAACCTAGGTTGAACATTATTATTCACTAAAGGAACATTCATAATATCATTTTTAACTACCCATTTCAAGCAAGTTTTCAACGAAAGATGTTTTTCTTATTTTTATAATCTTTGATGGTATGTCCTTTTCTAAAAGAATAAAATAATTTTATATTTGAAATTCTTTGTAGGCATTCAATAGAAGACATTCTTTTGTTTGGAGAAATGAACACCATGTGAAGCAATAAAAAATTTTGCATGTTTAAGAAATAGAATTTTTATTTTTAAACTAGTAATTTCCTCTTTTAAAGAAGTATTTTTAATAGTCATGGAATTGTTTTCATTATAAATTTGAAGCATTTCTATTTTTTCTCCTCTTCTTTCACGAAAAAAATCTAGAAGATTTATCTTTTCTTTATAAAATGTTTTAAATTTTTTATGTGTACATATTAAAGAAATTAAAGCACTTATAACTTCTATGTAATTATTTTTAAGCACATCACAAGATGAAGAGCTTACCTCATTCACTTCTTAATTGGATATGCTTGAATAGTCATTTTCCATATAGCACAACTTCCCTTTGACCTCACTATTCAAAGTAGTTAAATTAGAGTCTTCCAAAGCACTCTAAGTAGCTTGAAAGGATTTCATCTTCTTCATTCTCTTCTTTTTCTTATCTTTTCTTTTAGCCTCATGGTGCTGTGGACAATACATCTAATATGGCTAGTTTGACCAAACTCATAACATCTTGGTGCCTTCATCTTCTACCTTCTTTCCTTCGTTTCCCAATTCCTATTTACAAAGATTTTGTCAATTTTTTTCCTAAACCTTTAACATGAAAATTTACCTCTTCATCAAAATTCATAGAAGAGATGAATGCCACATCTAAATCTTCCTTGCTTGCTTTAAAATCAAAAGGTTCCTCTTTCTTACTTATGCTTTGGCATTCAAGTGGAAGTCTCCCCTTCAACCCTTCTATTCATTTCAATTTTTTCCATTAATAATTCTCTAAGTTGCTCATGAAACATAAAATTATTTGTCTTTAGCCACCTTTGATGCCATGGAAAGAGGTCATACTATTTTGATAGACTCCTTAGCACTTCTGTTTCAAGATCAACATCACAAAGCGCTTTTCCAATATTTGCTAATCCATTAGTAATATTAGTAAATCGCATATCTTCTTTATAATTTCTCTCAAATCCATTCTAAATAGCTCATAACCAAGTGTAAAAAGATTTATTTTAGTTCTTTTGCTTCTAAAATGCCTTAATGAGAAACTTCTAATTTTTTTTCAAACTTCATGTGAGGTCTGCAAAATCATAATTTGATTAAACTCACTTGTAGATATGCCACAATGAAGTTAGGGTAGTGCTCTCACATTAAGTTGTGCAGTTCTCCTTTGACCACTACAATGTTTATTAAAATACTTGATTTCATTTATTCATGAATCTCCATGTAAGTCACATGGTTTAGCAATTATTTCTAAAAGTTCTAAATCAATTGATTGAACAAAATTCAAGATTTTTTTTTTCAAATATAAATAAAATTCACCATTAAATAATGGTGGATACATTAAAGAATATCCATCATCAAGTGTCACAAAAATATCAATCATGGATGACGACATATTGAAAATTTTAGAAGCAAATTAGCAATCACATACTTTAAAAAAGCATGAAAAAATGATAATAGAAAAATTTAAATCAGTGTACAACCAAAATGACTATTAAAAATACTAAAAGATTATAATTAAAAAGCAGACCATAGATCATCGAGGTGATTTAACAGACTTTATGTAGGGAACTCACTCCAATACTAATTAAAGTGAAAGCCAATATGGAAAACACTCAAGTGGAAGGTGACTTATGGTCTTAGAAGTATTTTTTTTCTTTTTGAATGTATTTATTTTTAAAAAATAATTTTATATTACTAGAAAACTTTATTATATATATATATATAATTTGATTATAATAAAGAAAACTAAAGATAAAAATTAAAATGTGACACAATATTTTTAAGTGGTTCAATTGAAATTACAATCTATGTCCACCCCTAATTGAGGTAAAAAAGACACCACCAACAAGTGGTTACAACATGAGGTTTTCCTTATGGTTCATCTTGAACCCCCTAGCTTTTATGGGTTCAACTAAAACCTAGGCTTTTGTGAGCTCAACCCCAACAAAGGTTTCTATGAGATCAAACAAAACTTTAGTTTTTAGAAATGTCAAGCTGCCCATCCCAAGAGAAACTCAATACAACAAGATAGTAAAATTTTGATAGATTTGTACAACATTCTATACTTTTTAGTTAATATAATAGGGCAAAATGAGCTTAAACTAAAGAAGATAAATAAGAATATAAAATGCAAAGCTTAGCTAGAAAATTTTGATTGTTTGTGAGTGAGAAGTTTTAATTGCTATTAATAGAATTTACATAAATAGAATATGGTGCAGTGCTTTGTTGAGATCTCAAACATTGATTGATTTTCATTAATAATTTCATTTATAATGGTTAGGAATTTATAGAAAACATTACAATTATCATAATTAAATAGTGTAAAAAATAGTTTGAAATGGTACAACCTGACTTCTTATAAAAGAAGTTAAAATAGTTATTCAAAATTGCTAACACAATGGCTAAATAATTAGTTGTTAGGCGAGATGAATCGGGCTCATTGGATTCAATTGAAGGCAATACAGATGGTCTGATCTAATGCTGAATAAGAGAATGAGTTATGGATGATTTGATGTTGATAGATTTGATCTTGGCTATCTAATCATGTTGGACATGATCTTGATCATTTGAGTTAACAATGGTAAAGTCAGGATTAGATCTGGACCTTAGTATTCAAACAAGAGAGATCTGGGCCATCAAATTAAGGATAAATTATGTCAAATAGTAGAAATAAAAATGGCCATCTGATTAAGTTTGATGAGAACATGATCATCTGATTGATCAATTGGCTACAATGGATGAAGTGGTAACCATTTGATTGGCTTATCAAATGGATGGCTCGATCAATGATATACTTGCTTATAAGTGAAGACAAACTCTATCATGCAATGCAAATATGAGTGAACGAATGCTGTTAAATGCTTCAAGTTTTGGATGAAGCCAAAGATCAGGCTTTTAGTCCTAAATTGCAAGAAAGGTTAATAATAACTTTATAGTTACATGAACAGAGGCATTATGCAGAGCAAAAGGGGGGTTCGCTCCCCACAGTGTGCTCTAGAATTCATATGCTAGGCACACTCAAAACATATAGGCTTGTCTGGGTCGACCCATACATAATATGTATGAGTGTTGCCCTGCTAGATACAATGTTTTACCTAATCTCTTTCAGGATTCGCTTCAAGCTTGAACAGCATCGGCCCATTTTCCATGATGAGAGGATTGTGAGTGCTTGTCTGGTCGAGCTTGTCCGGGCTAGGAGCTTTGCACTTGGGCACAGTAATTGATGTGTTAGAAAAGGTTTTCTTTAGTTATTAAAAAATTTGGCATAATTATTTTTTTTAATTTAATCAATATATAGAAAACAAGCTAAGACGAAATTTGACAATGATATAATTCAATCAAGAAAAGGTTTATGAATTCAAAAATGGAACCCTATTCATTTGCTAAATATTTTGATATCTACTAGATTTGAAGATTGAGTTTATTTTTTTTGAATTGTTTGTTTTAATTTTGATATAGTACTATGAAACTCTAAGTCTTCTCTCATATGTCTAGTATGTCAATGTTATTTGGATATATTGTATTGCTTCCATTTATCTAATTTATGTATTAATTTATATTTATTTAGCATTATAATAATTAAAAATTGTTATTATATTTAATAATTTATTTTTATAGTTCTTATTAAATAAAAGATATATTCAATCAATGGGAAATAGATGTCCTTTGACTAATCTCTATTAGTTTTATTAAATTAAATATTTACTTTTATATGCTTTAAATACTTTAATTCCTAAAGTTTTGGTACTCTTTTAGAGACATTTACATTAATACCTAATTTTATGATAAAAAAACTTTACACTCATTCATCTTATTGATTTTGAATTCAGCTTTCATGTATAATGTTTCATATATAGTCATTCTTTTTGCTTTAATTTTGATGTATTACTATGTAAATTTAAATTTTCTCACATGTGATCTTTACATCACCTTTTTTATTTATATTATGTTGGTTTAATTCATCATATTTTAGATTGAACATATGTCTATATAATGCTAAAAAAAATTATTATTTAAATAATTTCCTTTAGTAATTCTGATTAACATAAAACCTGTTTCTATCTAGATAAAACAAACATCATCAGAGTCATCTTAAATAGCTAAATTAAATTAAAGATTATTGTTTTAAAATTTTTTATATTTTAATTTTCTATGGTATTAAAATTTTTTAAGAGATATTTTTATTCATCCTTGAATTAACTATGGATATGTGATAATTGATCCCGTTAGTATCTCAAAATGCAACTTTTTTGCATAATGTACTTCATTCGTTCTAATGTTTTTTATTTTAAGAGAAAAAAGCTTTCATTTTAAATATTCATAATTTTATTTTAAATATTATTTTTATGTCTTTAGGGTTCTTGATGAGAGATTTTTATTTTGTACAAGGTTTTACAACTAAGGACATTACACTCATTCTCCTACGAATCTTGGAATATAACTTTTTTGTGTAAGTTATGTGACTTTTTCAAATTTTTTCCTTTCATTTGGTTGTATTTCTATGGCACTCTATTTCCCCTATTGTGTGAGATTTCAATAATTTTTAATTTGTATTATAACAATGTATTAATTTACTTCATTTTTTTGTTTAATATGTTTTTACTAAATATTAAAATGATAATTTGTTATTATTTATTCTTCTTTAATTTGTTAACTAGTAGTATTTTCAAATGAGGTCAATTCGAGATGAAACAATTGTTGTTGGGCTCAACCTAATGATCTCTATCAAATAAAATACACCTTTTATGTTTTGAAATATTTTATATAAAATTTTTTAGCTATGCTTTATGAGACATTTTAATTGATACTTGATTTCATAATTATATACTCAGTCTTTGTAGTAAATTTCAATGCAACTTTTCAATACAATTTGACATTTTTTTACATCTTTTGGCAATAAAATGATTATGTTCCCATGGTACTCTAAATCTCCCCTTATGTGACATTACTTTGCATTAACTTGATTAAAATAAATTGATTTATTTTACTTAATTTATGTTTTAATATATATTTAGTTCATATTAAAGTAATATTTCCTATTTATCTACTTTGTTAATTCATAGTAAATCAAAATTATGTTTAATCGACATGAAACAATGTCGTTGTACTCACCTTCGTGACCTTCATCCAATTAATTATTTTTTTATTTTTTTAAATATTTTTTTTCTAATTTCTTAATATGCCTTAAGTGGCATTTTTATTCATAACTCATTTTCATTCGTTCTCCTCAATATTCTAAAATGCAACTTTTGTATATAAATTATTTCATTACATTTCTTCAACTTAATGTCAATTCAACTTTAAATTATATTTATGTCATATTAAATAAGTAATTTGTTGTTGTTTAAGCTTATATAATTTTGTTAATCTTTGTAATTCCAATCAAGTTCTTATTTAGACCAAAAGAACACTATTGGATTCAATTCAAATGCCTCTATGCAATTAAATATTTATTTTTATATTGTCAAATATTTTTTTTTAGGTTTAGTCACATTTATTGAGAAATTCTTATACATACTTGATTTGATAATCAACAATGTCATATTTGATTTCCTTAGTATCTCATAATGAAACCAACCCATGTAATTTATCTCATATCTTCAAATTTTTACCCATTTTGGTTTTAGTATATATTACTTTAATTTATTC
This sequence comes from Vanilla planifolia, assembly GCA_023846275.1. Classification (NCBI taxonomy): domain Eukaryota; kingdom Viridiplantae; phylum Streptophyta; class Magnoliopsida; order Asparagales; family Orchidaceae; genus Vanilla; species Vanilla planifolia. The sequence goes on along the minus strand of JAIUJO010000409.1, from coordinate 254,498 downwards.
CATTTTTGTTTTACCATATATTTATTTTTTATTAAAACTAAATTTTTTTATTATTTATCATTTTTTACTTTTGTAATTGGTGGTAATTCCAATAGAGATTTTATAAGGATAAGTTCCATTAAATTAAATTTTCATTTTTATATTTTTTTGAAAAATTATCTTCCAAATTAGTGCCCTTTGAAGGAAATTTTGTTTCCTACGAACGTTTTTCTTTGATGATTTCACCCTTAATCTCATTAAGATCTTGGAATACGAATTTTTTAATCAATTTATCTAAGTTCTCAAAATTTTCCTATGATTTTGATGTGTTACTATGTAGCTCTAAATCTTCTCCTATTTGACAATTGTATTACTATAATTTTGTTATAATTCAATTCTTCAATTTATCTTATTTAAGTATTAATATATATTGATTAAACTTAAAAAAACTATTTTCTTAAATTTTTAGCTTATTTACCTTGGTATTTTGCAACAACTCTAAACAAAATCTGATGGAGTAAAAATAAACATCGTTAGAGTCATCTGAATGAGCTCTTTCTAATTAAGCATGTTTTATATTTTAAAGGTTTTCTTTTGGGATTATAATATGCTTTAAATTTTTTTTTTAATACTTAATTTGACTATTGAGTATGTTACACTCATCCTCCTTAGTATTTGGGAATGCAACTTTTTAAAACAATTTATCTCATTTCTTCATTTTTTTGACTTTGTTATAGTACAAAATAATACTAACTCTCCTCTTGTTTGACACCTACATTACATTAATTCTATGATATTACTTTGTTTTAATTTATAACATTTTAAAATAAATATTTACTTAAATTTAAAATAATTTTTTATTATTATTTATGTTTATTTAGTTTGAAACTTTATAGTAATTCCAATCTATGTTTAATAGAGACAAAAAATGTCATTGGGGTACTTTATAAGTGTTTTTTATTTGTGCTTGATTTAATGATGGATGATATTACACTTAATTTCTCAAATATCTTGGAAAGCAATTATCTCACTCAATTTATCTCATTTATTTAAAATTTTTACTTTCATTTGGATATGTTACTACGTAACACTAAACCTCTTCTTATGTGACCTTCATTTTGCTTTACCTAATATTAAGACAATAAAAATTAATTATTTTTTCTCATCTAACTTTTTTAATCATAGTTAATTCAAATGTTGTCTGATTAAGATGAAACATATGTTGTTATAAAAGTTTTCAATGAGCTCTATCAGATTAGACATTTATTTCTATATTTTTTAGAATTAAATTTTCTTAAGGTTTATCATAGTTTATATGAAATTTTGATTTGAACCTAATTTTATAATCAATGATGAAGCACTTGATCACCTTAATATCTTTAAATGTAACTTTTCGGTATAATTTATTTCATAGCTTCAATTTCTGGTATAGTTTCATTTCATAGCTTGAAATTTTTTGTTTTCATTTGCTTATATAATTAATGCTGCTCTAAATCTTCTCTTGCATGACATCTACATTTTTTTTCTTTGATTATGTTACATTGCCTTGATTTAGATTGATAATTCGTAGTAATTCCAAATAAGGTCTAATCAAGATGACAAAACATTGTTAAACTCATCAATATATGATTTATCACATAACTTCATTTTTATATTTCTAAATATTTTATTTTCTAAGCTTTTGTATGGTTTAAGAATCATTTTGATTCATAAGTTATTTGAGGATCAAGGATGTTAGATGCATTCCATATCACAAAGTTATTTCTTAATGAAGTTCTAAAGCTATATGGTTTACCAAGAACAATTGTGTTGTATTGTGATGTCAATTTTATTAACTACTAAAAAAATATTTTATCACTTAGTAGGAATGAAATTTAAGTTTTCATCAATCATCCCTTGATGGATACACAAACAAAAGCAATCATTTGATAATTTAGCATCCTTCTTCATAGCCAAATAATGGAACATATTTCAACTTGGTGCCTTCGATTACAAAAACATGTTTCTTAATAAATTAATGCAAATAATAAAATATATAAATTGTTAGTAAATGGTCATAAAAGGCTCGAAAAATTTCTTAAGGTCATTTATGTGACGATCCATGTTAAGTATGAACGGTTTTTATTGACAACCTTAGGGATACTAGATACTCGTAGTGTTAGACAATTTAGAATGATGAACAAATAAGTTATCAACACCCATCTTTTACATTTACTCAAATATTATTGAATTAACACTACCATAAATGTTTAGCATCTTGTACTTAATAGGAAATAATATCAAACATCAAACATCAAACAAAACTATCTTACATATATCTTTAGCTCCATCTAATGAGTTGATAGATCAACTAGAAGAAATCCAAGATGATCAAATAGGTTTGGATCGAGAACAACACTGATTTATGATATGTTTGTGTGGCCATCCGACCACATAAAATTAGTCATTTCAATTTTTGCAATAGACACATAATTCTATCCATGCAACCCAATTAACACTTATTGACCAATCAAACAAAGCTCAACATCTTGACCTACACTTACCCTCGAGCTAAACTTAAGGTATCATCATACCTCTCTGCCCAAGTTACATTAATAAGCTATGAAGTGGTTGTTCACTCGATAAAGCATTGCCTAAAAAGGATGATATTTTGGAATTGCTTATTTCATTTAACTTAGTTGTTTTACAAGACATGGTTTTGGTAAAATTTAATGTCTTTTTTTAATAATTTTTCTAGCCTTTTAGTATTCTTAAAATGCCTTTACATTTAAAAAATGTGGGCCTTAATAACCCCAAGAGTTCTTTCATTTCCAAGGTTAGAAAATTACTATAGTTTCTCTAATGCCTCTATAAATAGAGATGTTCACCATGTTCTTAGGAATTAAACTTGAATTAAATAAGTGTTATCACCAAGCTTCTTTGATATGAAAATGTCATGTGAGATAAATCTAATGGTGCGATTCTAGAGGTGCCATAAGAAGTCAAGGGAAAGGCTAGAAATGGAAGATATTGATCCATTATTCAATATCCACAAGTGCATCAAATCACTACAAAAATACTTAAAACCTTTACTTCATATTTTACAGAAATTAATTATGACATCTAGCTCTCTTTTTCAAAAATTAATTACTATTACAATATTGTTATAACATAAATTTTGAGAGATAAGGTAAATTGATGGAGTATTTTGACATGAAGTTTTCCTTATGTAGAGAATATTTCACTTGGATTTATAAAGAAGCATTTAGAAAGCTTTTGTGATAAATTTTATGAACAAAGCTCCAATTATGTGAAATGTTTGAATAACAATTATTTTGTAGATTGAGAATATTTTGGAATAATATGTTTAAAATATGTTAAAATAATGATGTCCTTGGACAAGCTCTACTTATGAAGTTGGTTGAATGTGTTAAACAACATAAGAAACATAAAACATAAGTAATTATAATATTATGAAACCCCAATTATATCAGTTTGATACTTTACTACTAGGAATAAATTGTTATACAATTTGTACATGCATGATTACCTTATTGGGCACATATGACACCCTTCCGCTTAGAAGCCATTTGAGTAAAACTTGAGTTAACCTTGTACAATAGTATCACAAGTCAATTAAACTATATCTATGAAAATTTAGTGTTGGCATTGTGTTTGTATTTTTTGCAATTCAAATAAATATAATATAATAAATGGCATTAGGTACCTATACTTGGAGATGAATGTATTGATTCAAACAAGGAATTAGACTTGTAAAATAATAATTTTTGGGGTAGATTATAAATGAAATATCATTTATAAATCAATTGTCCATTGATTATCCAAGGACAATGATTTCGTAAATGAAAATTTCATTCACATCTTGGAGTCTTATTTTGAATCATCTTGTATGATCTGATAATTTGTTTAGGAATGCATTAAAATTTTATATATCACAATGGAGTAGTGCATTTCACCCAACAAATCATAGGAATGTTTAAGCTTGAACGTGAATCACTACATGGTGATATCAAAGAGATCAATTGTATGACCAATTTTAAGAAACCTTTAGTGAAAGTCAATGTCTCTTTGTACTTGATAGAGTAGTGCTTCATATTTGTCTAAATCACATTTTTGGAAAACTTTCACACATCATTTTCTTTTGCCATTATCACAAAGAGATAAGCATTATTTTGTTTGAAGGGTCCTCTATGTTTTGTTTTTATTTTTTATGTGCATGTGTGGCTACACCTTTGGAATTATATTTAGAGTTAAGCATGATCAAGTGTCAAAGAATTAAGGAGCTTGCCTTCGAGCAATCCCAGGAATCATCTAGTTAGGAGTTTATTGATAATCTATTTTGATCATTGAAATGGAAGAGTAGGAAATTGCCATGGTCTACCATCGAAACATTCTTTCACCTAACAAAATGTAATGAAAGCAAAAAATAAACGACCTTAGCTTATGATACTTTTTTGGAGTTATTCTACAAGAGGTAAGATACGTTTGAAATCTTTTCAATAAATAAATGATTAAATACTTCAACAATAACTTAGACATTATCAAAGACTTTAGTTCTACAGAACCTTACTTGTACAAGACCTATGTTGAGATAATAAATGTCGTTTAAAAGCATTCTACAAAGTTTTGTTTGTGGACCTTCGGTTAAGCCATATTTTAAGAGTTTAAGCTTTGATTGGGTGGTAGTAAATTCTATTCTCACCAACACTCCTAGAAAAATGCATTTTCAAGAGGTAAAGAACCCAGCTCTATGGGTCCTTACTAAACACTTTCTTAGAAGTAAAATCATGCAAAAAGCTAAAGATAACAAATGGTTTGAACCTTTTATCAACCTCAAAGTTTAAAATGACATAAAATAAGAAGGATTTGGCAAGGTCAAAACCATAGTTCAGCTCACAAAAAGAAGTACTTCTATCAAAAGTCTCAAATAAAGGAAAATGATGAATCATAGCAATGTTTTGTATGATTGCACCAATAATGACTTATAAAAACAACATGAGTATAGTTTACTTGGAATTCATAAGACAAGCCATAAAGAATACTAAAATAAAAAATGTACAATGTTTAAACACATCAATAATAAGATATATGATGTTTTCTAGGTGATAAAGGCTGCTATCCATTTCAAACATTTCTTAGACAAGAATCAACATCAACTACAACACCATATGTTCCATAAAAACATTATTCTTTTTTTAATAAAGATTTTTCAATCTAGTTGTTTTTTAGATGCCCAACTACTTCTAACTAAATTAAATAATTTTGAAATCTAACTGAGGAGGAAGTCATCCATAAAGTCTGGCACATTAAAAGTCCAAGAGGTTTTATTATCATGCTCTAAACTTCCAAAACTTTTACACTAGAACAACTTACTAAATTTATTAATAATTTGATGAACAATTTCAGGAATTAAATAAATGATTGATTAGATAATCACTTTAATTATTTTTTGTTTATTTTATATAAACTATTTTGCTTATCTTAAATGTGTTTAATTATATAAGTTGTTTCACTTACTAAGTTTTTTATCTAATTGAATGGTTATAAACGGTAGGAGATAAATCTTGTTGGAAGGCTAATATTTTTGAGAACTAGTTATGCTGATATTATAGGGAGCTTGTTCTCTTTTGTCTTAGCTACTTATACTCATTAATTTAGAGAAACCATTGTTTAGTTATTTATGTGTTGCATTACTAATTTGATATTCATATTCATGTTGCTTTGATGACTATTAGGACAACGTTCTTATATACTTTCTAGCATTATTTTTTAGTATTTTTGTCCTAGAAGTGACCTTGAAATCATCAAAGGGAGATTGGTTACCCCATATGTTTGATTATCACAAAACTAAGCATGTTTTTTCTAATGATTGGTTAAGTTCTAAAAATTTATAGTACTAGCCAGATGTTGCACCATATTTTAGCGAATGTTTTAAAACTGCCAACTATAACAACAAAAATCCACATATCCATGATTGCACCTAGAAATGAACCATATAAACTAGAATGCTGAACATATAATAAAGCCCACAAATATCAACATCCACAATTCGAACATAAAGGCATAAAATAGTAAATGCTTAACAACTTCATGTCACATGTCCAACAAAAAATAACATAAATATGCAAATACATAAGTCCACAAATAATAGTTAGTTATAGTCCAATAGCCATCAATAAGTTATAAATAGAAATAATAACTCAACTTTTTCTATTCATAAAATTTACAATGAATGCAATCTAATTAGTGAACTAATATTGATGATCTCAAGTCAGGCTCTTATTTCACTCATAGCTCTTTAAACCAACAAAAATAAAAGAGGGAGTGTGTCAACGACATTAATATGAAAATATTGTGTCATTTTATAACATTAACATGGATTTGTTAGGAGATACCTATATCAAATTACAAAAGAAATATTTATAAATGGCATCAAATATAAATCTCAACAACTGATCTCTACCTACAAAGATAAGGTAATGCATAAGCTTATAATATAGCCATTTAAATAATCTATTTCTTGCTATTAATCTTGTACACTCTCCATTCTAAGAGGTTCATTATAAGACATAGCAAGGTTATCATATCTTACTACTTTTCACTCCACAATGACAACATTAATCCCCTAGACCAACCCTATAAAACTCTAAAGGTCCTCAATTACCACATCTACTCAGCATATATAAAGACACCTCATCAATTCACCAAGGAACTAATTCTATAGTAGTTCCCTTTTGGAGCTAAATAGGAAACGACTGCTCTCCCAAATCTACAATTTCTTATAATGTTTGTTGGAGCTCCACTTATAAGATATACCAACTATGTCAAATGATTACTTCAAAACTAAAGGATTAGAAATATCTATCTTACTAATCCCCTATGTGTGCATCAAAGATTAAGAGTCCTCTACATTTATTCCTTTTCAAATCAAGATCATTTTCATGATCTATTAATAGCATGCAATACATTATAAATCAATACCAAAACATTATGCAGATTTCCTTACAAGCAACCAATTGGGTACCTTAGGTTTCCTCAAAACATTAAATGAACTCTATGGGTACCTTAAACCACCATTCTTATTAGTCATTCCTATCGTTTCATTTAGGACTCTTCTTTCAATTTCTTTTTTTAGTTAGATAGACCATTGAGTTTTTATTTCAATAAAAAATTTTTTCTTTAACATTAGAAATAATATCAAATTTATTGTTAGGAAAATCACATCTATGATCATGCAACTTCTATTGGTGACTCCCAAGATTCATAGGAAAACAGAGAAACTATTGCATTTATAAGGACTCCTTTTAAGCAACTCTTACTCTCTAGATCACAATCTAAGATGTTATTAAGAGAATAATCAGGCATAGTAATGGTTGTACCTAGTAAACAAATTTAAACAACAAGAGTAACAAAGATTAATATATATATATATATATATATATTTATGTTATGCATAAACGTTCACAATGCTTTGTTAATCTTTTTCTTGCCATAAGATCATCTAGAAAGGATTTCTTTCAACATAAACCAATCTGAAGCCTAAAAAATGTGAACATAAACCAATCTCAACCCATACCCTTTGCAAGCAACTTTCTTTTGCTTGTACTATTTGAGCCTCAACAATATCTTAAATTAATTTATCTTGTCTAAATTCCTTTAGTTTTTTTGGATCATCATCTTCAATTAACCATAGGACCTCAGTAATATCTCTTAACCGACAACAAGTGTTACACTTGTCACTTCTAACCGCAATCGATTCTCTTTGCAAACTAGCTTTAACCATAACTATCATAGCCTTCCTTTAGAGACATAATTAAACCCTTCTAAGCTTGCTACTTAGACAATAAGGGTCATACTCACCTTAAAAACCTTCTAAGTTCACTTAAGAGCTTCAATCAATGCCTTACATGGCTCAATCCATCCATATCTTTGGCTTCTCATGCACACACAAGGAAAAGAAAGTCCTCTGCTACAAGAATGTCTAATGTTTGGAAAACTTTCCAAGTGATGCACTAAAGTTTATGACCAAGGAAAATGTTTAATTTGCATAAAAAGAAATTTACATGTTTTTAATAAGGTCATGCATTTCAAATGTACATTCTCGTCTAAACAAGATGTCAAGTTGTCATTTTATGTATTATCATTCTTAAAAAAAGTACAATATCACATATGGATTACTATTTAGAAAAATCTATGTACAACAGTGGATTTTAATATCCTTATAGAGTATGTTCTCAATTCTTTCCTCTTAACAATACATCACATAATAAAGCTTTAATTATTTACATCTCAACTAATAGAGGTAATAAAGATACTAATAAATAAAACTACCATTCTCAATTTACTATAAAAAAAAGAAAAAAACTAAAAGATCTTAGTTAGAACACACTATTGTTTTTGCAACCATGCCATTATGTCTTAAATAAAGAAAATTTCCAACCAATAGTTAGTCCTTTGTTTGTTTAAAGATTATATAGCATTCTCCATGCTACTAACAAGCTCATTTTAGATATATATATATATATATATATATATATAACCAATAAAGTATATCAATAATACATACTTATAGTAACAGTTCTACAATAATGGAAATTATATTAATTCCAAGTTTTGAATTTACATATATGTCAACAAAGCTTTACACATTTTTAAACTTGTGGTCAGGATAATCCATTTCACATTCTTCATTAACCTTTTTAGATATTTTGGATGAGATTTTTTATAATATTTTACAAGTAGATAAATATATGAAGTCCTTTACATTTTTAATAAAAATTCCTTGAGTCATTAATAAGACAAATTCATTCCCATAGAGTGAATTTTAGTTAGTGTAGATTACCTAATTGCTTTCATATTTCTTTTCCATGGTCATCATATGCAAATGTAGCAACATAATAATCTTTTCTTTTCATTAGATCTTGCTTACATTTAATCTATAATCTGAAGAATCTTCTTACCTGGTAATATGAATATAAGATATCTACTTGAGTAGGCATTTTCTTCCTTCAAACTATTAGGTCTTCCTACCAATTCTAACTAATAGTTAGAATGTTTTCCTACCTTAATGTCACTTGGTTAGCTCTTTGCCAATTGTTATGGCTAACTTTACCTAAAACTTAATAAACCAAAATTTTTGCACTTTAAATAGCCTTTGCCAAGCATCCTTAAATCAGGGGTTTTTCTTAATAAGAAATTAAAGTTTTTATGTTAAGCAGACGAATCTCTCGAATCATGTATAAACTATTGCTATTTGCTATTTTTGCTGGCCATTACTCTTTCTAAAAATTTAGCCCTGTAATAGAAGATATGACTAAGGTATATACTAATATGTTTGGATTTTCCTCTGCCATATATTTAAATTTATGCATATAATAAACCAGTTTCGTTTACATCCTTATTCTACATGAAAACTCATAAATTCCTAGATTTTAAGAATTTTTTTGCACAACATTATCTTATTTATCCATGGTTGGATATGGATAAGGAGGATGCAAAGCTTATCCTACAAGGCATAAAGAACTATCAAGAATTCAATGATAGTACACAAAGCATGCATGATCAATTTATGCTTGCCTCATTTCAATTTCATTATTCAAAATTAAAAAATTTTAATTTAGAAGAAAAATTTTCTCAATATTCATAAGTTAAACAAATTTATGCATGAAAATCAAATTTGAAAATACCAAAGGACACATAAGATGGCTAACTAAGGAATAATAAACTTGCCAAAATGGCTACCCCTCAATTTGCATTTCATTCAAAAACATTACAGAACAAATCTAGCCATTTTGTGATGCATTTCATTCACAACCTCCAAATTTGGCTTGTATTATTCGTGATATCTCCAAGGGACCTTTACCTTTACTAAACTCCTATTCCATTGTTGCCCAACACTAATGCTTAAAATGTGGATTTGGCTACTTTAGGTGTGATGCACTGATTACAACCCAATATTCATGGTCTCCTTCCCAAGAATATGATATAGATTTGGAACCTATTTGTTTAAATTAAACATAAGTAAACTTCATATATACTGATTAGAGCCTTTACCAACTAAAGCTTATAAGAAACTAATCCAATCTTCTCTATGTTATGTTAAGGTCTAACGCACTTAGGAAAAATTTTTCAAGGCTTTTGAAATGTGAAATATAGTAATCAGTTAGACCTTGAGAAATACCTAATCTCCAACTCTAAAATGAATAGTTTTATGCTTATTATGAAATTTTTTATTTTTAACAGTCATGCACTGCATGTAATCCATCATGTGGCATTGCAATGGCCAAATGTTTTCATAGTCTCACCACAATATAAGAAGAAAGGAGATCTAAAGTGCTAACAATAAAGAGCATCAAATAGTCACCACAATGCCCAACTGATAGCATTTATTATGCACAAACTCTAACAATGTCAACTACCTAAACAAGTATAAGGACTAATATTTAATGAAGAGCATGGAGAAGTCCTCCAAGGTAAACGTAATTCGTTCTAATTACTAATAGTTTAAGAATAATAGATTTTGTTGAATGCCAGAGTAGCATCCCAAAGCATGATGCATATGGCTCCAAAACTTGGAAGTAAATTAATTTCATGTCTCTATCCAAAAAAAGCTCTACGTAATCCTTCGTAGCATAATCACCTAAACATTTAATTATATGAACATAGCTACTACATCTACCATCCTCACAACTATGATTAGAGCTAATTTAGCCAATCAGTTCACTATCACCACAAATAATTCATTACATTATCTCTTCATTAGTAAATTTGGGCCAAAATCCTCGGAAACTTCATCCGATTTAAGATTTATTATATGTAAATTCTAGAATATAACATTGGGCATCTAATGTTGAACCTTAACATTCTTACAAATTAGTTTTTTTGAATATATTAATCAACATTGTTCTTTGAACATCTATAATAGAAATTGATTTTTGTGGTGAAGGGATACATCATCTTGCATGATTTGTGGAAAACTTACATGAAAGAAAATTTGGAGACCCACAAAACTATAACTAGGTAATAATATCATAAATTTATGGATCCTTTTGCTTTACTATCCTTTGTACATCCAACTTATTAGCATGGAAAATATTTTCAATATTTTAAGCTACTAAAACTTGTAGTACCAATTGATTCGAAGTCTCATTCAAATCAATCTCAACTCTCTTAATGATTTACTCATAAGCATATATCCAACAATCTGGCCTCTATTAAAGGCATAAGCATCAAAATTGGTCTTACAAATACTGTGTTTTAGATCCAAGTCAAAGTTTTTAATTTGTTCTAGCCAACATTAGTACATTATTTTAAGTAGCATTTGAATATATATATATATATCTATGTGTGTGTGTGTTTGTGTGTGTGTGTGTGTGTATGTGTGTGTATGTGAATTTTATGGTTGGTAAATAACTTAATCTATACTCCATACAAGTAATGCTACTAAATTTTAAGGGAGAATATCGTAGTAGTTAACTAGAAGACATTCGTTAAGTAGTTGCGTCAATGATCATGCTATAGCTTAGATGCATATGTAAGAAAAGAACAATCCTACATAATTATAGCCCATAATCACATATGTGATGAATCAATGAAGCCTTTATAGGGCTAACCAAATATTGGAAAGCTTTAAACCATAGTTGAACTAAGTTTACTTTGTAAAATAGTGAAGCACTCTCTACTCAAAGAATTTAGACCACAACAAAGATATCTTTAGTGATGTTTGCTTAGTAAAGGATGCTAAACGTTTTCAGAACTTTGACACAAACTTACAATAATGACTCTAAAGGCATAAAAAATTGTTCATCTTAAATATTGTATTGGGTCTTTTCCATTTAATAATAGCTTATGCCCTATTGAGATCCATTGAAACCCAATGAGAACTAACAATATGTCCGATAATGCCACTGAATTTAGTGAAAAAAAGTACTTTAATATTTTAGCATACAGTTGTTTGGCCTTAAGAAATTCCAATAGAATTTATAGCATTTTAGCATATTGTGTCCTACTCTTAGAATATAACAAAATATTATATATGAGCACTATCACAAAATGGTCCTAATTGCAAGTCATAACAACCTCCAACATTAAAGGAGGATTAGATAACACAAATGGTAAGGGTGTGAACTTGAAATTCTTATAACAAGGCTTTAATAGTCTTTTCAAAATGTCTTTCTATAGAATCCAAATTTAACTATTCCTTAGTTGAACATAAATTTTAGAGAACGCCAATTCTTGTAATATCTAATCAAGCAAATAATTGATATGGCATGGTGAAAACTTTTTTTGTTTCCTTACTCTATTCATGGTGTTAAACACATACACACTTACTGTCATCTATTTGACATAAATAATATGGTTTTTCCAATCTGATGCACTTGTTTTAATCAAACCCTTTCCTGCTAGGTTGACATAATAGCATCTAGTGTATCATTCAAAGTTTGTGCTAATCTTATTTAGACTTAAATCCTTGCTAGGATTGCCCAAATACTTCTTATTAGTCACTGTTAACATTTCCATTTGGGGGGCTTCAATTATAACGAACCAATTATTATTACAAATTTTAGTTTACTTTTCATTAATTCATTAAAAGTATTGGCATTTACACTTTAGTTTATTTTGTTTGAAGATTAAGTATTAATATTGTAGATACTTTTAGCATAATGCTTAGTACATCACATCACTTTCATCATTCCATAATTTTGTGGATCATGATTATGTTAAAAATTTCCTCAAAAAAGTTTAAAATTGAGTTTTTAGTATTTCTATCATTACTCACTATTTGTCATCATTATAAATGGTCACCATCCATGCTTTATCAAACCACATTGACTCTTTGAGCTTAGTATTCAACTCCACCTATGGAGACCCATTCCTCAGCTAGAGTCACTGACATGCACAAATTAATTAACTCGTGCTAATTCCTTCCAAGTTATGTAGACCTAAAAAATAGACCTAAAGTGCCATGCTCCCCTCCACTTGCAGAACACCAATCACACCACCCACAGCCTCATTATTTGTTGTTATATCACCCAAAATGCATGTGCCTATTTGGGAACTATTTTAACTAACTTTATCTCCTTTACGTTTTGATCTTTCATTTTTTATAGAATTCAAATATTTATTTTGTAATTTGTGATGGTTTTTGGAATTCTAAGATGCCCCTTAAAATTCCAAAATATCCTATCACATTTCTTGGCTATCAAATTACCATCATACTCTTGAGATTTCTATAAATTTTGATATTTACCTTGTTCTATGGGATTAAATTTTTAGTGAAGTAACAAATAGCTGTCTCCAAGCTTTTTGATATGAGAATGTTGTGAGAAAACAATTAAATGGTGTAATTCTAGACATACTCTGAGTTAGCAAGTAGAAGGATCAAAAAAGGAGATCTCAAATCATTATAAAAGATTCATAGGATAATGAAATGATAGAAGTAATTGGGTGTGCATTACTTAAACCACTTTTCTTTTAAGATGAGATCCCTTATGTTAAGAATCAATACTAGTCTTTTGCTTCTAAAAACTCCTACCAACATTTTAATCCTAGGATTTTTAATTCAAAACACATAACACCTTCGTATAGACCCTTGTATGAGTATATTACTAAAACTGAGCCCTTCTTAATCACCTATGAGCTAAAATAGGTTTAAACATATCATCTTGCAACAACTTTGGTATTGAAGCATGGCGAGCTTTAGAAACTTGCATGAATTTAATTCTATTATTAAGCAATCATCATTTAATTTTATCCTTTTTTTAATTTCTATAGTTATAAAAATATACATATAAAATTTTATTTTTTTAATTTTGTTTATGTGGACTTTTTTATTACATTTTGTGATTTAGTTTAATTCTTTTCCTTATTATCACAAATTATGAACTTCATTTCCAACCTTGTAGTTTATTATTACTAGGTCTTAAAAAAAATATAACATATCTAACTCTTGACCAGCACAACCAACCATGGACTTAGTAATAAAACATGTAATTCTTAAACTAACTATTGGATGAATGAATTAAGAGTTGCCTTAGAAATAGCCATAGACTAGTTTGAAAAATGTTGGGATATTAAATTAAATGGAACCTATACATCATATAAGACTATGACAAGTGACTCTAAAGTTGAGAAAATTTCCTCTAGAATATTGACCTATGCATTAAGATAGTCCACATACATATGATAGAAGATATAATAAGGATGATGATCTTAAGGTCAACATGGTTAAATAGAAGGCCTCACATTTTATGATAGTTTATATAGTAGAGCATATCAAGATTGTGAAATGAGAATGGGAAACATTTTTTATTAGTATTACATTAGTGAGCATCAAAGGTACTAATTTGCAAAAATTGGGCTAACATCACATACCAGAGTTTTAGTTCACACATGAGAAAAGAAATATCTTATCAAATATTAAGCATTACGCAAATCATGAGACGAACTTAAGATTTGCATACGAGCTAAATATGCATTGAAATCTTGTTCAAGTGAACATTTAGATAAATGAAAATGACTATCTGAAAGTTCAAAGATTGTTAAGTTGCTGATTATATGCTTGGAAATGTTGTACAAGAGCCAAATCAAGTAGTATTGTCTAGATTTTGAGCTAGCTCAAGTGTTTATTCAAGCTAAGTTATATGTGAAAATTGTCACTCTAGTTTAGAAAATGGATATAAAGTGGACCATCATATAGAAATATTTTGAAGATCAGTTTCCTATAAGAGTGAGATTGCATGACTACTTCCTACCCTAAAACTCACACTACAACTACCATTATTGCTACTTCTATACTATGAGCAACTTATCTTGCTCACAATCAACCAGTGCAATCTAACACTTAAACAAAACCATCTACTAGTTCTAAAGTAGAGTATATTACTATCATAAGAGAGGTCATTTGTAGCCTAGTGCCCTAAGAGGGCTTTACATAGACATACAAGAAAAAAGTTGAAAAAAGCATTGAAGTCGAGGAAGAAAAGTTTATTTATCCAAATTAGGAGGTTGAAGAAAAATTAGAAACACTAGATGAAACTTTTTGCTATATTTGACCACACATAGTTAGTCTAAGATATCTTTTGACTGTACTAGTACCTTTAGTGAGTGGTACTAAATAACATCGTTAGTTTCTTTATTAAAATTAAAGAACAACTTGATCAAATTATTATAGATATCAATAGCTGTATTAATTTTATAACATAAAATGCTTCCAAAAGCATATGTTTAAAAAACACAAACCATACCTACCCATACACTATATCTTGGATAAACAAAACAACAATTTTTATATAACATAGATGTTGTGTTCCATAAAAGTTTGGTCATTGTTCTGAGAAATTTCGATATCATTTTATCCCAATATCTTTATCCTTGTCTTAGGAAGACCATGGTTTTATAAACAATAAAATACCTTAAATGGAAAAGCTAATATGTGTACTCTGGTATATGAATGAAAGAAGTTGAATCTATGCCCTTCATTTCTGACAAAGAAAATTTCTAATCCAAATACTCCAAAAGAAAAAAGATAAAGGGAAATTACTTAGTATCACTTTACTAGTGGCAATTGAGAAGGATATGGCCCATGATAAAATTATATAGCTTGTAATAATCAAAGAAGCCCTTACTTATATACCCACACTAAATCAAATAATAGAAGTCAAAAGATGAAGTGTATACTAAGATAATTATAAAAATAATTAATAAAAGTTCTAACAATTAGATAGAGTTGTTAATGAAATTACAAATAAAGAAAGAAGAGAATGAATTGGGCAAGACAAAATATGGAAAAGAAGATAGTAAACAACTAACTTTAGTTTGGCAGTATCAAAATCCATTGGAATCAATTTATTGATATCATAATCAAGTAGTTATAACACAAGTTTTATGAGAGAAATTGGTAATAGTATATTTGTGTCATTAATAGAACCCATACTTATTGAAGAAGCCCTTAAGGGTGTAAGTTGATGTAAAAAATTGATAATTAGATAGACTTGAGAGAATTGAAAAGTAGGAATTAGTTTCTATACTTAGAAACAAACAATAGACTAGTGGTAAATCAGAATTCAAGAAAAAATGAAGTAATTGTTGGAGACAACACTAGGTTTGTTGCATAATGCATAAATTCAACTTCATCTGTATAAGAAAAATCTAAAAGATGTTAGATTTAACTTTATTAGAGATCATGCCATTGAAGGATGAGTAGAATTGAAGTGTCTACGTTCAAAGCATTAGTTGGACATTATATTTCTAAAGCCCTTGAATGGTATTATAGAAATTGTATAAATAGCACCTCTCATTAAAAGGTGCCAAAGGAAGATAATGATCAAAGTTTAGACAAAATTTGGAATAGTCAAAAAGTGAAGGAGAAGTACTGAAAAGAAGCATTAAGGGAAAGAAAGCATTCTTAATTTTCAATACCTCTTACTATAATAATATTCCTTAAATTTAGGTTTTTAGTTGTTATAGTGATTTAAAACATTTATAACTTTTCATCATAAAAAAGAAGAGATTATTATGTCACACATGTGTTTGATGTGTCAAGCCATAAATATTTAAAATTTTATTCTAATGGGCTTATTTAAAGTGAATTAGGTTTAGTTGTGGAGAATAAGTTATATACTTTTGGAGGTGGTGAATTAAAGAATTGAAGACATTCACAAAAAACTTTAAAAAGGTATTTTTGTTAAGAAATAGAATATTAGCTCCTTGATTATTAATCATAATGTAGATATCTCCATTTTAATCCTACTTAACCATCTAAAGTGTTCAATCTTTTCAATAATTTAGGAGACATCTAGGATTCTATTTTTAAATCACTTAATTCTATCTTTTGTTAAATCTCTCTCAATTATGTTTGCCAAATTTTGTGACAAATAAATTTTTAAACTTTGGTTATGTGAGAAAATAAAACTAATAAAATTTTGATAATTAAAAAAAGAAATAATATTTGAAGCCACACTGTAAGTACAATGCACTTGGGCCTACCAAGCCCGTATGGGCTAGGGAATCTTGGGGTCAGCAAACTAGCTGGAACCAAGTATTGTTGAATCAAAACTTGATTAGGGTCTTGTATTGAACCTAGTTTGGGCACAACAAAGAATGTTTTGAATGTAGGTTGAAGCTCAAGTGGAGCTACTTTTGGAGGCATTCATGCATTTAAATCCTTTAGACTTTGTTGGCACAACAAAATGAGCTATGGGAGATGATTTAGGTGATGTTTACAATCTACTTCAAGCCATAGGGTGCTTAGCAAAGAGTGATGTTTACCTTGCATAGTTGGTTCATGATTGAGAGTTTGCTACATGGCTAAATTGTAAGCAAAATACTATGTTTGGGGATATTAAAATAGTGAGATGTTATGGGTCAAGTTTGTGATTTTAATCAGAGAGTTCTATGTGCCTAAGATGCCCATTTCTTAGATAAATAATTTGTTTGGTCTTCTTAATCAAAACTTGATAATTGTTATTGATTATTCCTCTAAACTTTCAAATCTGATAAGTTATATTTTGTGCTTGGATCATCTAATGATAGGTAATGTGAGCTTTTCATGAAGGGACTTAGGGAAGCAATTATTGTTTCTCAATTTAATCAACATCAAGACTTGGTGGAACCCATTAAATTAGTTGAATAAGTGAAACATGATGAAGATGCTCTCGAAGTGACTGGGGAATAAGGAAAAATCCTACATTATCATTTAATGAAAAGATTAGAAAGGTTCATTACAAAACATTGTAAAGTAGGTTTCATCATTCTGACTACTATGCATCCATTCTTACTGAGCCAATTACAGATCACAAGATATAAAAGTTTAGGGATTGGGTTTTAGGGTTTAGTGGATGTGATAATGGGCATGGTGGATATTTAAGGTGAAGATTTGATTTGCTCGATTGAAACGTAATCATAGATTGTCCACTTGTCTTGATGGGTAGTAGACCATTTAGATCATTGGGTGGTTATGATATATTTAAGGGGCAAAACTAAAAATGTATGCACATAGTTAATAATAAGTTTTGAAGCCTTTGAATGTGATCATCAGTATTATTTTATTATGGAGATATTTTTACATTCATTTTTATACTAAATCTTCACATTCTTTTATTTTTGAAGTTTCTTGGGATTGGATTGTTTGTGATAAATGCTTGTTATAAACATCAATAACGGTGAAACTTCGATTTAATATTGAGATTATAGATGCTTTTGGAGTTTAAGGGGATATTACCAATCAAGACTAGGGCTTTTAGGGTGAGCCTATTATAGAAATGAATTAGACAATCTAGTAGAGGGTGGTGAGTCAGTGCTCATAAATGGTCTAAATCAATCTAGTGATCTTTGTTGATGTGATGTTATATAAAGTGCATTCATATGCTCCCATGACTTTAATTATCAAGACATTATATTTTTTTTCATAATGGTTTTCATCATGGTTAACAACTCCTAATGATATGTTACTAGAGACCTTAACCTTTTTGGACAACCCAATTGTGTAGTACAATGTGGATATTTTCTGAGATGATTTGGTATGTCTATTTTTTATCATTAAATTGATTTTTTCATTGTCTTAGAGTAAGAGATACCTCTATTTTCAAAGCACTTTATCATGTTGGCCTTATAGAATTTTTAAAAGCTAAAAATTCATTTATAAGGTTTTAAAATGAAGGCATTATTAGGTATAGTTTTTCTCCAATGGGTGCCATTGTCCTTTTTGTTAGAAAGGATCATTATCAGCATATGTTTGTGGACCACTATGCATTAAATAAAGTAACATCCAAGAACTGATAACCCATAAAATTAATTGTTGATTTGTTGGATCAACTTTTTTGTCTAAGAACCTTTTTAAAAAAGTTCCTCAATCATGTCATCATTAGAGCAAAATTTGAGAGGAAACCATAATTTACATTTATATTTAGGAATAATCATTTTTAGTGCATGATGTTGCACTTTGGATAGTCTAATTCACTTACTGTACTTATGGATCTTATGATCGACATCTTCTATTGATTCTTGGATAGTTTTATTTTTGTTTATTGATGAAACTTGTTGTGTTTTAGGAGTAAGGAAATTTACAAAAAAATTCTTAGTAATCTTTTCATTGGATCCAGAAGTGCTCCATAGTCACATTGTCAACGCTATAGAATCGAAAGTATCGTATCAAGATATGAATTATCATTGAGTGGAAGATGCACACACTAGTTTTACATATCCAAAGTTCTTAGATATTATGGATTATCACAATAGTTTTGTTTTGTGGACATTCTTTTGACAATAACAACTCTTTCTAAGTTGATAGGGTATAGTGTGGTTTTCTCTTGGACAAATTTTTGTGAGTATAGTTTTTGTGAACAAATGGATTTGTTGACTTTTGCTCCAATCGTAATTTTATGAATGGCCAAACAAAGGCTCTAGTATTGTATCACTCACATCTTTAGGATTAGTTCTTCTGTTCAAATATTGATTGGAAGCATATGCATTTAAAGAAATGAGGTAGTGGTGACAGTTGGAGCTCACTAATGACTATGAACTTGACATCAACAATTTCAATGATGAGACACATTATGTAGTTAATGCTATGATTTGGAGCACAACTTTTAGGTTCTAGCTTATGGATAGATCATAGAGAAAGGTTGCGATGCATATTTGTAATGTCCAAACTCAGTTTCTTGTGCATACTTTGGTTGCTCAATGTAGTGCACTTAGCATCCATGCAAAATATTTGGATGAGCTACAGACACATTATTGAAGTGACCCTAAGCTTTAGGTTGAGATTTCCTGACTACGGCATCATGAGTTTAAGTATTTTCCCTAAAGGGACCATAGGTTAACCTATCTGGGCCGGTGGCCTGCTCGACAACACTAGTAGTTAAAAGGGTGGTTTTTTAGGGAAGATCATGATCACAAACTACTTATTAATTCACGAAATACCAAAAATTTTATGAACCTCAAAACCTTATTTTTATTAAGTGGCCTAGAAAAGGATGTAACTCAATTTGTTTTGAACTACTTAATTCGTAAAATAGTGAAAGTAGAATATCATAAGTTCAACAATTTACTTTAGAATCGTGTAATATTAGGTTGGAAGTATGATTGGAACACTATGCATTTCATCTTAAACAAAGAACAGATATGGTTGATATTGAATGATTGATTAAGTTGGCTCAATTTCTTACAATTACAAGCACTAATTTAGATGACAACATGGTTGAGTTGTATGTGTAGTAGTTTTTTTATAAGGTGGACTATCAAAACTAATTATTTTTATAAAGATGCAATAGTAACATCATTCTTTTAGAATCACATGCATCAAACTTTTGGAACCACTAATAAGTTTAGTGTGGTTAATGTCCTAAAAATATGGCCAGTCATAAAAATTATTCAAAACTGGTTGCATATTCTTCTTGAGGACAAGATGTAAATTTTATACAAGTAAATGCATCTTCTAGGTGTTCTTAGTGTGCATTTTTGAGGTTAATACAAGAAAGTGTAAGAGCGAGGACTTGCCCACACTTAAATTGTTTTTGAATAATGAAGAAAAATAAGAGGCTAACAAAAAGGAAGAGAGTGAGATCTATTGTAGATGGTCATGGATATTTCCTTGATTTTGGTGATAAAATTCAAGTAATTGTTGGGGAGAAGTTAAACAAATCAGGTTAGCAATCCCATATAAGACATTTGGACAAGCTAAGGTATGTTTCTATTATATTTCTTCATTTAATAATGTGATTTTAAACTATTTTGTTAAGAAGATGTTTAATATATTATATAGAAAGGATAATTGTAAATAACACTTAAGCTTGTTTGGAAGTTACATTCTCTTTGTCTATTGAAACCTTTAGCTAGAGTCTTAGTTGGCATTAATTACCTAGAAATTATGAAAATAGGAGATAGTTTATCAAAAAAGGATTTAAAATTTAAGTTCCAATTGATGCTTAATAATAACAAGAGAATTTGTGTGAGTTGTAACCTTAGCTATGACACTTTGTGGCACCTCAAAATTATGAAGTTATGGCAACATATAATTTTAAGGATATAAGAGTTGGCTTTCTTACAGAATTTGAAAAAATAGCTCCGAGAAAGCGAGGAAAAATCTTAGCCATGAGTTAGAGCATGGTGGAACCCACACTATGTTGAAACACGAAAAGAGATTGAAGCTAAATGTATGGTAGAAAATGAGAAATCCCCAAGCTTGAAGAGGAGACTCGTCTATTTTAGTTGATAATTACGCTGTTGAAGAGTTATGATTATCAAAAAAAAATGAAAACTAAAATTGGAACTTACTAGGTTAAAATTGATAGTTTCATTATAACAAGCATGGTAATAGGTTTTGGTCATAATAAAGAGAACTATTGTTATGATTCGCCATAATAAAGAACTAGTTTCAATAAATGATTGAGATGACTCCATCATGCTGTGATAAACTTCTTAACATGATGATCTTATATCGTCATGGAACCATGTAAGATAAAGGAAAATCCTATAGGAAAAATTGTTTATTACATCATGCAAAAATTATGACATAATCTCTTTGCAAAACTAATGGCATGAGAGGACTTACTAAGACCATGTGAGAACCTAAATGGCTTTTATGATAGTTGGAAGCATTTTATTTTCTAGGTTATAAACATGGGAATCTCATATTTAGGACTTAGTTGAAAGATAAGGATTTTTGAAGCTCTTGGGTAAGCCAAATAAGTGAATATTGAGTTGGCCACAAGAAATTGTTAGAAGTTTAAGATTAAATTTGGGTTTGCAAGATGGAAGATAGTGTTGTTGATGCATGATTGTTGATTAGAGAGGTTTAGATTTTATTAAAAAGCCCAATAAGGTTTATGTTTATGTTTTCGATTAGATGTACCGTTCCATTAAATGTAATTTATGATTTTTGATGAGTCATTACATTAACATCTTAAACTAAATGAGACCATAGGAATCCATAATAATATAGTTTTTGGGATGAGTTCCTCTCTGGCAATGGATGATAAAGGTAAGGGTAGTTTTTGATTTTATTTGTAATGATGTTTAGGATTTAGCTTAAACATTTGAGAAACATTAATAAAAGAATTAAGGAACATTAATGATTGGCCTTGACTTGGACAGGCTCTTTTTTTTAACATCAAATGATAATTGAGTTGAGAGATGGCTCATAATAACCATAAGGGAGAAGCTATGACATAGCCTCTGGATGAGTAGTTCTCATTAGTTTTGGCTAGAAAACCTAGGAAATAATGGTACATTTGTGTGTGGCCTCATTAAGCTCAAAAGGAATGTATTGGTCACCTTAGATGGTATTCTAGTGATATGAGTAGCAAAAGAGAGACCATTAGGAATGGTGGAGTGGCTCATGTTATCTTAATAGGTATAGAGAGTCACCGTTAGAGCTAAAGTGAGCCAAAGTTTTGAAAGAAATGGCTATGGACTTAACTTGTGCTTTTCGATTATAGACAAGTTTGTGGCTTTAAAGAAAGATCTAGTGAAAGTATAAATAGGAAAAAATATCATAGTGATGATCAAAAAATAAAAAAGGCTAAAATGCAGGTCATACATGTCAAATGTAGGTGGTTGGCAAAACCTAAATAGCTAAGTAGGGTTTTCACAAAATCTGGTGAACAATTGGGATACAAATTTATGGTTTAAGTTAATAAAGGAAACCTAAATTGTTTATTAAGTTTTTTTTAGAATAGTTCCAAAAGATTGTGATAGGTTGTCATATTTAGTAGTAATCTTGTAACACTTGTATAAAAATATAATAAAAAAATATTAACACAATATTTTATTGACTCAAAAGATTAGATCACAAGTCTATGATGAAGCAGACCAAGCATTTTGGATTTTGTAGATTATTAAAAGGTTAGATTCTAGTATAGGGATTATTTTTATAATGGAGTTGTCACAATGCATGTGTAGATATTTTAAATATGGAGCACCATGTTTCATAATCATATAGTCATGAGTTTTGACTAAGCAACAAATTCTTTTAGGTTTTATTCTAGGTAGTAGATGTTGCATTTCACATGATTGAACTCCCTAGTTTATGGATTGCTAGTTGCTTGGTTATATACTCCTAAAGTCGCTGAAAGCCACATGTTTATTGAACACATCTTATGGATAGTGGATGTGCTAGATTACATTATCAAGCAGTATACATGTTTATCAACAACCCATGGGAACTATTAAGGTGCAAACTATTATGCTTAGACTCCTAATTACTTGCTCATAGATTCGTAATATGACTAGGAAGTGCTAAATATTCTTTTAGGCATAAAGGGACACAAAATTGATATTGGAATACTCATCATCATGTTTAGCTAAATCATTAGATAAGTAGGTTCCAACTGTTAGGGAGCTTACAATTGATATTAAACAAGTTAAGGATTTTAAAGTTTATTAATGAGGTTAGTGATCAATCCATTGCATTAGAGATAATATCATATGTTAAGTATTTGTTCTACTTGTTATGCTAAAAAAAATAAAATGTGGTAGTTTATCAAAGCTATTGTATCTTATTAGTGTTGATGATTTAGCATTCCATTTCATGAAGTCTTAGGTGTTGTGATGATGTTTCCTTTATAATAAATGTTGCACTTAGAGTTTCGAGTTGTATCAAACTTTAAATAGTTGTATATCTTTTTTATTTTGCATTTAAATTGTGTTTATTTCTTTCTAAATGGTATTTGTATCATGGTGATATGTTGACATTATTTATCATGTATCTATTTTATGAAATGTTTTGGTAGGATTGCATTAGTACATCGTACACATAGATTTCTTCAGTAAATTAGTCCAACCATGGTGAACCCATCTATTAATTAATTAGGTAACTAGTCCACACATGAATGGGCTTCATTTAGGCTGACACAACATTAACATGATTATCATATTTGGGTATTGTGACTTAGATTTTGAAAAGTGGACAAGCGAGTGGAGTGTTGTTCACGATATACATCGATTAGTGCATGTGCTTCATCATACCAGAGAATTTATAAAGAAAGTATTGCTGTAAAGGTCAAGGTGTTATCTATGTTTTAAAAATGTACCTTATTCTTTTATAATGGCATTTTTCACATGGATGCATCACCTAAAAAATTAAATTAGAATAGTTGACTATATAGTTTACATGGTGAAGCATTTAATTTTCACAAAGAATTTTAGCATGAGAACAAACTAAACGTGTATACTTTACAAAACAAAACACCTTGAGCTATCTATGTTTATGCAATATTTTTATTAAACATACAAATTAGTTACAATATAATTACTAAATTACATCTTACTAAAAAATTAAAGACATGGTGCTATAGGCATTTAAATGGTTCACTTCCCATTATAACAATATTTTTAATTATTCTAGTAGCACAATCTTAACAAATACATTTTTGTGATTTATATCTCACAAAAATTTAAAAAATTGCTAAAATCCCAAATATATAAAATATTTAAAAACGTGTATAAATGTGTGATAAGATAACTATATAAATGACGTACAATCTTCCAAAATGTGATTGTAAAAATTGTAAAAATTTAAAAAATGTCATCACAAAAACTAAGTTTTAAAAAAACAAGGCATAAAATACATAACTAATTTGTAAATTAAAATACTCATAATGCCTAAATATTTTATAAAAAAGAAATATTTCATAAAATAAAATATAATTAGCTTTTGAGACCATTTTAAAAAATAAAACATTTACTATAATAATTCTAAAAAATTGTCGTTGTGATGAATACCTAATATTCTACAAAAAAAGAATTGTAATTAAATAATAGAAGACAGGAGCATTAAACATTTAAAATAAAATAGAATGGTAAAAATTTTGATGCAAAGTAAATTTGTTGATAAAATATGCATTAATAAAGAAGAAAAACAAAAATATAGTATTTATTGATTAATACAAATAATATGTTTAAAAAAAATTACATTGCTTACGATAATAATATGATAAAAATAATTTAATGATGAAAAATATATTCTAAAAAAGTGAAATAAAAGTATTCAAAATAGAAATATTTAAAAAATTATTTAAGTTATTGGTAACATATGCAAGACATGTGAAAAGATAATATTTTCACGAATTTAGTACCAACAAAAGCATTAATGTAAACTTAAAAATCAAATAATTTAAAAACAACATTTTTGTCGTAATTAAATTTATAAAAGTTTTACTAGTATGCTTTATAGTTTAACTTGAATTAATAGTAATAATCCAAATGTATTAAAAGAATAAAGTTGTATGAAAAGTCTGAGAAAGTGTTGATGACGATCATTGGCTAACAATGCATACAACTAAAGAGGAGTTTCCTTAATCCTGACATGCCACGCCAATGTAATATTTGTGTTAATGCATTAATTTTCAACTTTGTAAATTGTTATGCTTGGTCAAAGTACTTTTTCAATGCATATCTCCACCAATACATATTGCTACAATACTGCCACCCATATTTGCATTCAAAGTGCTTGTTTTATTTGTTTGACATAAAGAACATATGCTGGTGAAGCACACTAATAGTGAACAAGGCCTACATTACCAACATCTAATAGAAAATGAGAGTTCGCTCTAAAATGGTGTGTTGCACAATTCAACAATGTCTCTATTAACAAGTATGCATCATAAGTAATCAATACCCAATTTCAACTGTAGACCAAAGTGTTGGCCTCTTGAACCATTGCCATCTAAATTAATGACCAATTCAATGATTGCATGTATCCCAACCAAACTTCAAACAGCTCATTAATATGTACAATTAATCCACATCATCCCTATATTTCTTGCTGAAAATGGTACAATTTATTTTGCATATTAAATGAATGATAGAATTTATGCTTCAACCATCTTAACCAAACATTTGTAATGTTTAGAAAGGCATAACATATCATATGATTTATAACTATGCTATTTCACTACTTGTTTCCATGAAATAGGCATGTTTTTTTACCCACATCATAATTATAACTCCAACAAATTTGGAATGAATTCAATGTTTTGCTTAATCTAATTATCCAAGTGGGATAGGTGTAATTTTATTTTAGCTTGACCTTATGTTAGTTTGAAAATTGTCTTGTCGTCCAACTCAATTATTCATAAATTTATTTTTTTTTATTTTAGCATATTACACATTGTAGAAAACCTAGGGAGATTTTCTCCATTGTTGATTTATTATCACAACACTAAATAATACTTCAATTGTTTTAAACATGTGATTTGGATAATTTCTCCAAACCAAAAAATCAATAATTGTAGTTGGAGTAACCATGAATGCTAATTTTGTGCATTTGAGAAATGGGTGGGACAAATCAAGTTACTTTCTTATTAAAGTGAATATTGTTGCTAGCCCAAAAAAAATTTAAATTTCTTCTTATGCTAATTAGATGAGCCAAAATCTTTGAGTAAATGTGTAATTGAAAGCAAACTATTTTATTTTATCATTTTTAGAAACATTTTTATTTTTTAAAATTTTCCTAAGAAATAGAAGAATATCTATATTTTTCCACTTAGTAAAGTGATTATCCCCTTTCTTCCATAATTTCCCTTTTAAATCGGAAAAGAAAAATGTTTATGCTTGCTAAACCTTTAGTGTAGAAAAGCTTTGACGAACTTTTTTGACCCTATCATGGACTACAATTGCATGGCTATGGGAATCCTCATCCAAGTAAAGTGGATAATTAAATGCCATATATAGCTTTAAACTTCTCAAAATCTTAGAGAATAGCAATTTTTTTGTTTAAGATACTTGAAACTCGAATTCAAATCTTTTGTTGGCATTTAGAGCTCCAAGAAAACAAGAATGAATTCATTATAAAATATTTCTCTTAATTGATTTCCATTTTGATTGCAAGTTGAATGTCACTTTTTGAATCAAAGAATAATTATAGGTCTATAATATTCTATAGTAGTGTAAATGTTTTAAAACATAGTCCTCAACATAGTATGTCAACTTCCGCACACCAAATGACCTCCTTTTTTTTGCCTAAAGTTTTTTATTTCCTTGTTGGATAACCTAATTAGATGGAGCTTATGGCCTTCAATGTCCACTATAATTTAAAAAAAAAATTTAGCCATTGCATCAACTAGCATTTTATGTCCATGAACATTTTATATAGCCAGACAATTGATATTCTTTTCAATTTCCAAGTATATTAAGGATCACATTGATAAATTTTTAGCAAATTGGAATTCTATGAGAATTCTAGTGAGGATATCCCAAGAAATAACGTGGTATGCACTCTTTCAAAATACTTTATCAAGTGATTCTCCTCTCTTACTTTAACGTTAAATAAAAAAATTAAATCATGCCCTAATAGAAGATTCTCAATCACGTCTCTTCCTTTTTATAATGCCTACTTATTCAAGTGAACTTTTTTTATGTGTGAAAGTCTATATTTAGCACATAAGTTGATCTTCACCTTTAGTTTTACTAAAAATGTGTTCTCTACGTTTTCTTTTATAAAGTCATATGAAAAAAAATATAGTCTTTCATACTATATTATAGATATTTGATTAAGTCCAGATAAACTTTATTTAGTTGTTATACATGATCTAATTTATCATAAACTTCAAATCTTTTATGTTGTTTGACATAAGCTTCTTCATGTTTCTAGCACTGCATTGTCTTCAATTACCTCCTTTTCATTATTTATTTCAATTGAATCATGTAAACTTAATTTGCCAAATTCTATATATTTATCATTTCTATTCACATTATCTTATTTAGTTGAAATTCATTTAGAAAATTTTATTTTTATAAATTCTTATATTGATTAGTTGTGTTGTTATAAATTATATAAGTACTATCTCTAAATAGATTACTTAGTAAAATGTTTCCATTTGACTAATTTTTTCCTAAAAATTATTTTATTTGAAACATAAAAAACTATAAGAATTGATTATACCCAAAAGAAATGCGGCATTTTGTGTTCATTTTACATATTTCTAGCAAAACCAAATAAAATTATGCTTTCCTTTCTATTTTTCCTTGTGAAGTCCTAGGAGCAAACATATATGTAAAATTCCATTACTGTCACAATATTCAACAAATATCTTATTATTATATTCTCCATTATTACTTTTAATGCAAACTAAGTTGTGGCCTAACATTGTTTTGTAATTGAGTGATGAAGGTATGAAACTATCTATATTATTCACTCATTTTCCTTAAGATTGTTAGTCATGTATGCTTAAAATTATCATCTCCAACAACTAATCAACATTTCTTATCATCTAAGCCCAATGATTGTATAGGTCAAATCAAACCTATGTGTCAAAGTTCAAAAGTACTTTTAGATGTTACACCTTTTTAGTTTTGAAAACAATTTTATTGCTTTACCTAAACTACATTGACTAGATACATAATCATCAACAAAAGTCAATATTAGTAAGCCTCTAAATAAGCTATGTTTAGCCATTTTTCTTAAGGTATGTGTGCTGGCATGATAAAGTTTCCTATGCAATAAATTATACTCAATATCATACATAAAAAACATTTCGTTTAAGAACTATTAACTTTTTTCATATCAAGAAAATTAATATTACTCCTTTAGGTGCAATAATTTTTTCATTTTCATTATGCTAATTTTTTATGCAGTGGTATTGAATGAAATAATAAAATTGGTATCATATATCTCACTTATACTAATTAAATTATATTTTTAACCTTCAACTAATAAAACTTTAGCCATGGAAAATGTAGAGTTTCAAAAGCTAATTATTTCGATGTATTTTTTGAGTTGCAACGTACTGGTAATTTTCTTCTATTGTTGGCTTTTACTGGGTAAATACATTAATATATACGATCATGTGTCTCAAAAAAAAAATTATACAAGAACTACATGTCTTCTTCAACCCTGGATGATAGACATGCATACACACCCAAATTAACTATTAGATTTAATAAACTAAACTATTTAGGATCCAACATACTTTGGAGTAGATGAATGTCTATTTTCTTTAAAGAACTAGGAAAAAGTAAGTCATTTAGAATAAATGTTGGCCCCAATCTTACAACCATGTCTTGCATGGTTAAGTTTCTTACAAAAATGTCATGTAAATGTTTAATTGTAACCATGTAAAATATTGAAATTACCATTATGTTATTGGATATGAAAACTATTAGTATTTGTAAAAAAAATCTCTATAACAAGTTTTCCTTTTCAAAATGGACAGCTAAAGATGCATGCTCATTAATTTGTTTTGCAAATCCATTATTATTATTTTGCATGTTCAATAAGAAAGTGTTAGGCTTATCTATAATATGGTCATAAAGATGAAAATATTCACTATGTTCATTTTTAGTTTCTTCTATCTTTCACATCAAATATCATATTTATTACAAGCATAATGTAATTATTAAGCTAATTCTTCATTATAGTAACAAATTTTTTCTTCACTTGATGATGTTTTTTGTTCTTCTACATTCTCTTTACCCATCATGCAAGTTATCCTTTCATTGTTTTCTTTGTCTTCACTAATGCTCATCTCCATGTAGTGACTTCAAGGGGTTTTCAATGATTTCTTCTTAGACTTCTTTCCCTTCTTCAATTCCTTCTTCTCTATCCCAATTCTTTCTCGCACCATAAGTAATGCAAGTTTGATTACTTTATGTTCCTTTAATACCAAACACTTTAAATAAAACTATTGAGTTTAGAGTTATTCTATACTTTTCAATGGACTCCTCTATTTAAGTGTCTACCTCAATCTTTATTACTTTGTTTGCATTTTCTTCTTTATGTTGTTCTTCTCATTTATGTCTTCATCATCTTTCTTGCACTACACCAAAAATGTCTAGATCATTTTTTGTGATTTCACACATCAAGTAATCTAGTTCATGATAGAAATGCTTTTAGCAATCTTGATGAAAGTGGTCAAAGGATAGTACTATTTTAAAAAAATTATGGGGATCTTCTTTGCCTAGTCATTCATAACAAAAAGTTTTCAAAAGCTATCAACTAAATTTGTAATGATTGTAAATTTAGTAAACATACCTTCAATAAATTCATTAGGAAGCATTTTGAATAAATAATAATCAAGTATCACCATGCTAATATATTTTCTTTTTAATTAAATAAAAATGTACCTTAACAAGTTACTTCAAACTTGCGTCATATTTTAAAAAGTACCTTGAAATTTACTATTCAATTAAACTTAGTAGCATTTAAATCATAATGTTAAATATTTATATCTCTATTATTTAATTATACATTATGTTTTTCCTTCTCATCCATTTCACTAATTGATTTGTGTGGAAATGCAACTTTCAAATTTTTTCCTGTAAGAAATTTTATTGGAATTTACATTAGCTCCTAAACTTCCTTGCCACCGAACTTCAAGTGAGTGATCATCTTAGTTTTCTAACCAAGATAACATTCACCAAAAAAGAGTGGTGGCTTATTAGAAGGTGCACTTTCTTTTAAATTCATTGAAGCATTAATAAGCAACATGGGTCTTGCTAGCCAATTTCTTCTTACATGAAGGGGATGTATCTTTGATAGCAATTTAAGCATCATTTAGAGAACAAGAGCAAATTAATAAAAAATTTGACTTCTAAAAAACTTATTTAAAAATGATTTTCAAAGCAGTTGTGTAGGATATCGAATAAGCTCGAATAAATCATTATAAATGACATTGTACAATTGTCCAAAAAATTTTAAAACACAATAAATGTCTTCTAAATTTAATATTAACTTTGTGAAATAAAAATTTTGAATAATCACAAAGTATACCAATGATGTTTTGTGGTTCTACTCAAATTCAAGCCTAAATCTACCCCTACCCAAAACAACATGGTAAAAACAAAATAAACAAATGTATTCCTTCACCACACATTAAAGAAACAAAACAAATGTGCTAACACAATCTAACAATAAATAGAATTAAGCAAAAAAAGAAGAATTTAGGGACACAAATTTGAGTTTGATGTATAAAACAATTGCATTCTTAATGAAATGTTGAGGAAAGAACAAATGTATCATGTTTTATTTGATTCAATTAGGAAACAGTAATATAAAATTAGCCCATTGAAATATAAAAGGGCATTCGAGCTTGAAGAATGAACAATGTAGCAAATGAAAATAATAGTGAGCACTAACTGCTGAGGCTTAAATTTAATAGCATGAACTCTGTTTCAATCTTTAATCAATCATTTCGATAAAAAATTATTTATAGACATTTAATGATTGATAATAATAGTTACCAAATGTGCCACTTGTCCACTATGGGGATCAATTTTAGTAATGGCAATCCAAAAATATTTGTTATGCTAAATAAATAGTCAATTGGCTTAATGGTGCTTAAAAATTAGCCATTAAAATATATAGAATTTGATTAGGACAATAACTCTTTTTTGTTTGATGAAAATAGAAATGAGTCATATGAATAATTTTGAAGTTGTGGTTTAATTTGGATCGTTTTCACAACAATTTTGTTATTGACCAAAGAAATATGTATATGTTTAGCTTTGTAAGTCTATTTGCATCATGGATGGCTCAATTTCAATTTGTGAGATTTTAAGAGTTAGAGGAATTTTAGACTATTTGATCTCTCTATGAGATCGAATGACACACATTTATCTCTACAATTTGGGAGTGACGTGTATAGAGATGCATGAGAAGTTTACTCCCACTCTATCATTTTATGAGAGATTTATTGATACAAAGTTTTACATATGTTCATACAATCAATAAAACATATGGGGTTGGTTGACCACTAGTTCATTTTTTTGATAAATACATCTACTTACCAGTAAGTTCATAATAAATTCAGGAATAATTCTCTAGCCTAACACTATTGCATATGGGCTTAGGGGTTATGCTCAAAATTAATACTATCACAACCTATTGGAATTCTAAACTACATAAGAGGTTTAGGCTTAAGTCAACTAGAAATAGGTTTTATTAAATTTAATTTTTGCAATAACTCATTAATGGAGGTTTTCATAGATGTGATAAACATAAGGTGATTTTTAAGATGATCAAAGTATTGGAACCCATATTTTTAAATAAGAGTAAATTAAATGTTGATTTTTGTGATGGTAAAAGTTAACTTGTGTGCCTCAAAAAAATTATTTTCACTAAGGTTAATAATCTTGTTGAAATGCAAATGAAATATCTAAAATTAATCTCAAAATGGCCCTCCTAGTGGTTTAGCATTTCAACTAGAATCATCTTCTCTGGATCTGGCATTTAGTCTTTTCTATATTCTCCTCTAAACATCAACATTAATAATCTAAAATTTAAAAGTTCACTCATCCAACTTCATTATAAATATTTAGGTTTTGTTATTATCAAACAAAGCAACATTGGTAGC
Organism: Vanilla planifolia; assembly: GCA_023846275.1. Lineage (NCBI taxonomy): Eukaryota > Viridiplantae > Streptophyta > Magnoliopsida > Asparagales > Orchidaceae > Vanilla > Vanilla planifolia. Next base: position 222,231 of record JAIUJO010000409.1, on the reverse strand, counting down.
GTTCAACAACATGACTCTAGTAGTGATGTACATCATATATTTGACATCGATAAAGTCGCTACCAAATTATGTCATGCTTTTCCTCACACTATATTAACCTCGTTTCCTTATTTTGTGTATTTTTTTATTTTTTTTTCTTTCATTGTATGTACTAATTTGTAGTATTGTACTTCTTAAATAATGACACATGTATAGTTGTATACATTTTTATACACTAATAATCATAGATACTTTATTAAAATTTGAATATTTGCAAAAACGATTTGTTATTCCTTGTAATGGCACATCACCAGATATTACATGACACTATGAAGAAATATTTAATAACCCACTTGCATCATTATTAATTCATTTGCTTAACTCATGTTGGTAAGATTCTTGTTCTATTATTTTAACACTCTTTTTATCTAATATTCTTATTATAAATGCACTTTCAAAAAGCTATGTTTAAGAAAATGCCTATTTTGCTTTGTTGTCATCATATTGCATAGTAGGAGCAAACTTATCATATAGTATGGCAAGGTGTTTACAATGGTTATATTATTACATTATAAAAATCTTAATATTTTGGTATTAGTATCATACAAGTATGACCTACTATAGTCAATAACATATACAAAGGACCAAATAGATGATCATAATAAACAAGTTTATCAATTAATTATAATAATCTAATTGTTATTTCAACGTATAGAAGACATGACTTAATTATATTCTAATTTCCAATAATACAAAAGGATATCACATATTGTACTATATAATTCATGCATATTATTAATCAAACAACTAATCATATAACAAATTTCAATTAAGCAATCAAAAATCAGATTGTACAAGATGAATCCATGTTTCATGCCATTTTGATCGATCATTAAACATGCAATAACATACCCCAACAATACTAGTTTATCAGGACCTTCATACTCGTATGATAGATAATACATTTGTTTACTCGAATCACACCATCATAATGGCATGAGAGACTGATCACAATAATATTATTTTAAGATAACTCCCAATTTTCTCTTAGCATAAAAGCCTTCCAATACCTATAGTCATGGTTTTACAAGTATGATAATGTTGACCATAATGTACGATAAAATTAGTTAAAACTTGTAATAGGCTCCAGCTTCCTTTCACTATTATTCTAGATCACAAGTAGCCCTTACATTAGAGAAAATATGAGTAGGATCCTTACTTGACAAGCCACATCTAAACAAAACTAAAAATTGTAAGAGCACTCCTTTGTTTTTGAATATTTTTTCGTAAGGGATGGCACATTATCCATTCCAACATCCTCAAATTGCTATCCTCTCCCACACCTCCTTCTCTCTCATTTTCTCCCTATTTATCCCAATGTTCTCTTTGAAACGAGCAGTTTCCATTTTGATAAGGGAGCAACTTGTCCTGTTATTAAAATAAAAGGTTTAAAATTTGTAGCTTTTTCAATTAATAATAGCTTTCTAATCTAAAATAAAATTTTATTCTCCTCTAAAAAATTATGATGTACACATTAGATCATTCTCATGATGAGACATTTGTAATCATATGCTTAAATTTAAAATTTGACCACCACTTTTTGACACAATTTTTGTGTCATTTCCAATTCTATTTATTCCTTAATTTTTGATTTGTATCACCTACATTTTGTTTATAAAGCATGCTATGAGAGTTGTCATCCTTAGATGTTCGATACCACAATTACTACACATAAAGTGCTCAATCTGATGAGTCATTGATTGACTATGTCTAAGTAAAAGAAATATTGTGTACATGAAACACACAACTAAATTAAGAAAATTTTTTGTACAATGTCACAACAATAGCAATCCTTTATGATATATTATTTATGACTGATTGAGTGGGATCACCACTTTATTTTAGACAGATAATGAAAAACTATAATAGTTAATTCTCATAGCCAATCTTCTTATCCAATACATATTATCATTAATATAATATTATGTTAAAGAGTCATCACAAAGTTTTGACAATGCATATTCAAATGGATAAGATGTCCTAAATAAGCCCCATGGTTGTGTAATCATCTAAATCATTTGTCCTAGAAGTTTGATGTTGCTCAAGGAACCAAAGTTGATGTATAAATAAGCACCAAAATGAATAGCACCAACATTGAAATTCACAGCAAAAGTTTAACGTTATGCAATTGACATAATACAATGTCTTAGAAAAGTGTTTTTCTTTAGCATTTACCCGCTAGAGTGTCATAGTGCAATCACTATGGCATGAAGTAGGCCTAAAGTGAATAATATAAGTTATTCTAGAGCATTGCCAACTCAAAATCTGAAAGTGGCATCTTAGAACTATTTTTCCCAACATTCTTGGCCATATAATTTCAATGTAGTAGACCAAGTTGTGTCCTTTCTTGTGAATTACAATTTGAAAGTGAAACAGAATATGTTTAAAGTTTTAATATGGAAAAGTTAAATTTTTAATTTTCAAATTTTATGTTTGAGAATTTGAAATATGGTTGAATGGAAAGACTTGAGTTGCACCATTTAAGTCGTGGTAGCGTTGGGCTTCATGCTTGAAAATTAGCTTGAATTTTGTTTAAATTATTATTACAATGTCTCATCATTATTCTCATTGAAAATGAATGCAAAATGAAGATACGAATAGGATTCATAAAAATTAAGAGTTAGTTAATTGGGTACGATAAGAAGATTAAAAAGGAAAATTTATTTGTGTCTCTTATAGAAATATTTTATGATAAAAATATATGAGAAAGAATAATAGATGTCATAATATCTTTTGGCCAACTAAGAAGGGAATGAATCACAGCTTTATAAAAACCAAACTAGTTTTCCTTATAGTAAATATGTAGTTTAAGGAGGTATGGACGAGGCAACTTAAGGATCTAAGATGTTCTTGTAAGGGTGTTAGAGAAATTCAGCCAAAAAGGGGAATTTGAATGACTAACTAAAGGAATGAAAAGGTGGAAAGCACGATTAGCTAGGATAGATAAGAAGAAGAAAGTGGGTTCATATTTTGAAGCCAAGAAAGATCTATTAATGGAGATGACCTCTACATGACTTTCTACATAAGATGAACCTTTAGTACATACAAAAAATTTATTTCTGATCTAACAAACATTAATAAGGAATTGTATTATTAAAATATTACATGAATACTTTGGAAAGGGATTTGGCTAACAATAAGTCGATCGTATACCATGAACCTTATTTCAAAAAAAGGAGAACCTCTTATACCGATGACTAAAGAGAATTGTTATTAGAATATAAGGGTTGTTTATGACACTTTTATTATGCAATTTTGCTAAAAGAACTATTAAATAATTTGTGATGAAAACTAAGTTGTGAATGTAAGTGAAATTCCTATTCATGTGCTTGCATGTTTAGCTTTGCTTATTTAAAAACCAAGAAGAAGGAATTAGAGCAGTTATTTATAGATGCAAACTACCTCATATTGAACATGAAAATTAATTTTTTCCATTTTAAATCCTATTAGATAGTCTAAATATGTTTACGATATGCAGAGTTTAGTACGATTGATGTTATAAAGTTCTGAAACCATAATAAAAAAATTCTAATGTGTGTGGGTGTAAAAGATAAGACATGATTTCCTTGTTTTCTTTCCATTTCTATGCTAATGATTACATTCCGAGTTTATAAGTAAGTGCTTTTCCAAGTAGTAACTCATAAGAAATATAAATTGTCCCCAAAGAGAAAAGTTGTATTCTATTTCACTTCATGGCAAGTAAAAATGTGTACACATGTTACAAAACCATGTATTAAAGTATGCCACTTGTTATATAAAAAATTTAAAGCTTAGATTAAAAAATGAACCATGATTTGGAACATAAAAATATAGCTAATACCTTAGACCAAATATTATGGCCAATTATCACTTTTTTATTTTCTTGGGAAGCATGAAACTAAGGCTTGGGTAAGTCATGGGCATCCAAGGATGAACCCTTAAGAGAATCTAGATTACTTTTATGATGTATGTGTGTGGCCCTTGATTTCTAGTTGGGAATCTTTATAAAGCTAGGTTTAAGGCCTTAGAAGTTGCCCAGGTTGTGTAGGGATATGTTTGACAACCAAAGAGTTGGTTATGAGTTGAAGTTCTAAGGCTCAAATCAGACTTTAAGGTTGCATGTATAAACCTTAATATTTCTTAAATTATAAATTTAAGATTTTTTGATATGGTTATGCAAGGTAAGCTTAGCCTTGGAATTATGCTTAATGCCTTAGAGTTAATTCTTGGAAAAGGAATCCATAATAGAATGTCTTAGACATGAGCTAGGAAAATGACATCATCGAAGGTCTATGCACATTATAAAGTAAGCTTTGGTTAGTGAAGCTCATAATTAAATTCTTGGAAAAAGTAGAAGTGCTTGGAATAAGACTTTGAAATGCACAAGGTTCGCCCAAAGAGACAATAAGGAAAAATGTTGGCTAAACTCTTTGGTTGACTTGGCTTTTTGGGTAAGACAATGACTAACCTTATTTAATCTCTTTCGCCAAGAGATGAGGCACTACAGGGAGATCTTAAGGAAATATGGTGGCCGTGGAGTGGCCTTAAGATTGTTATTATGACCCAAATTGCCTTAGGAGCACAAGGGTCCCAAATAATACTTTTGTGAACAAAGTCATACATATAATAGCAATTAAATATAAATGGAACTTATGAAAAAAAAACAAATGCTTTGTGAACATTAAGGTTAGCTTAGATAGGAAAAGATCTTTGGCAAAATAAAATCAAATAATAAATAAAAGAAAAATGGGTTATGATATTGTAAATAACTAAAATAGGGTTTGTAAGAAGCCCTATGACATTTAGTTGATAATATCATTGGATAAATGAAAGTCAACTTAGGGTGAAAAACATAAATTAACATAGGCCATGAAAAATCTATGATAGTTATGGAATAAAGTTATTAGGATGCTACACCTTAAGATAATGATTTTGATCAAGGATCAAATGTAATGGATCCTTGATCATGCATGCTCACTTAGGAGATAAGGAAGTTAAGCTACTCTAATGTATTGGCTTCGAGGAGTTAATGTTAGTTGGATGAGCTTAAAAGAGCGTCTACATGATCCAATGGTGAGAATCTCTAATATTGGCTAAAATCCATTGTATCAATTGTTGCAAGAAGGAAATATTGCATGATTTATTATTATTTATGCTTATTTGTGTTTGTAATTAATAATAATTTCAAATGAGGTGGGGCTAATACATTACAAAAATCATTGGACTCATCTTATTGAACTCTGTCAAATTAAATATTAAATTTTTATATTTTTTAAAATAATGTTTGAAGGAGTTTTCCTTGCTTTATGGCACATTTGAATTTGTACCACATTTTATGATATAAATGGTTACACTAAATGTATTTAGCATCTTAGAATGTTGTTTTTTCATAAAATTATTTTCAATTTTTCAAAACATTTACTTTTATTTTGTTAAATTAATTAGTTTCTTTAAATCTTAACTTGTGTGATATTTACGTTAGTTTTATTAGGTTATAATATATTACATCAAATTATCTATTTTTAGCTTTTCTTCTCTTAATGTCAAAATAATAATTCGCAGTAATTCCAAGTGATGTGTTAGTGAGATGAAAGAAACTTCGTTGGAGTTGACTCCACGAACTCTATCCAAATAAATATTACTTTTAGGATTTTTATATTCATTTTCAATATACTTTTTGAGGCATTTGATTCTTATCTTTTGCTATAATCGAGAATGTTACCCTTGATCTCCTTGGTAGCTCGGAATGCCATATTCCCGTACAATCTATCTCATTTCTTCAAAATTTTCATATTTAATTTTTATATTATTTTTCTTTAATTAAATTATTATTATCTTTAATATACATTTAATTGTTGCTAAAAAATAATTTGTTATTATTTATGTTTTTTGTATTAGTAATTTGTTGTAATTAAAAATGCGGTCTAATGTTGATTAAAAAAATATTGTTGGACCCATCTCAATGAAAAAATCAAATAAAATATTCATTTTTTATATTTTAAAATGTTTTATTTTTTTGGATTTTTTAAATAATTTATGAGATATTTGAATTTTTACCAGATTTGATGATTAATGATATTACATACATTTTACTTGATATACAACAAAACAACTTTTTAATATAATTTACCACATTTCTTCAAGTGTTTTATTTTGATTTTGTTATATTCCTAAGTAACGTTAAATCAACTTTTGTGTGATCTTTAAATCTTTTTCAATTTAGTATATTATACTACTTCAATTTACCTCATCTTAGCTTCATCAAATATTTACATAAAAATTTAGAAAAATTGTTATTACGCTTGCTTATTATTTTGGGATTGTTTTAAAATTTTGAATGTGATATTGTGCTGGCAAAACAAATGTCATTAGACTTAATAATCTCTATCCAATTAAAAAATTATTTAATTATTAGGAAATATTTTGCTTTCAAGTTTTTTTGCTAGCTTTATGAGACATTTTGATTCATTCCTATTTTATCGATACACAATGTTATACTCAATTTTATTAGTATCTTGTAATGGAACTTTTTTTGAATACTTTATCTAATCTTTCCAAATTTTTCACTTTGACTCAGATATATCAATTTTTGAATCTAAATCTTCTCAAATATGACAGTCACACAAATTTCATTTGATTAAATTAAATTATAAGAAATTTTTTTAGTTTTAATTTTAATAAATAATAAGTTGCCCTTATTATTGCCTATTTACTATAGTAAAGCACTATAAACTTATACGAGTTCAAATAATGATGAGCTAATGTCATTAGACTCAAATGGACATATATTATCCCAATAAATATTCAATTTTATATTTTTTAATTTTTAATGATATTAACATATTTTGAGAGACATCTTATTCATACCTATTTATATGATCAAGATTGTTACACTAACCTCCTGAGTGCCTTGGAATTTAATTTTCCAATATCGTCTCACTCAATCAAAGTTTTTGTTTTGATATGGTTTTCTTACTATGAAACAATAACTCTCATGTAATTTGTTCTTAACATCTGTTTTATATATTTGTAATAAATTGCTTTTGCTCATCGTGCTCTAGATTTATTATAGGTTTACGTAATAACAGAATGTTCTTAAACTCATCACTACTAGCTTTATAAAATTAAATATTAAATTTAATATTTATAAAGAATTTTTTTCTTAAATGTTTTGGAATACTTGTGAGGGATTTTGATTCATACATAATTTAAGGATTGAGAACTTTACATTGCATCTCATTAATTCCTTGGAATGCAAGTTTCCTATAAAGTTTATCGGATTTTTTCAAATTATTTGCTTTGATTTGGTTAGTTTTCACTATTTAAATTTGACTCATTTTATGCATAATTAATAATAAAATATTAATTAATGATTATTTATGCTTTTTTTGAGATCGACATTCATAGTAATTTTAAACAAGGTTTAAAGGTGGACAAAAAAATTATAATGTTAAACTCAGGTTAACCAACTAATCAAACAAGAAATTCATTTTTTTTGAAATGTTATACTTTGTAATATTCTAGTAAGAATTATAAGAATTTTGATTTTTTTTCTTAATTTGATGATTGAAGATATTATACTCCTTTTTCTTTTTTTTTCCAACTTTCTCATATAATTTATCACAATTTTTATAAAATATATTTGTTTGATTCAGTTAAGTTTGTTTGTAACTCTAATTCTCTTTTAATGTGACATTTACATCATATCAATGTTTCTATATTACAGTTCTTCAATTTATGTCATTTATGCTTTAATATGTATTTGTTTAAAATTAAAAAAAAAATTATTGTTGTGCTTACTTATTTGCTTAAACTAATCTTAGTAAGTTTAAGATAGGCTTTATCAAGATAAATAAAATGCTTTTTGACTAATCACAATATTCTTTATCAAATTAGAGATTCATCTTAATATTTTTTAATATTTAATTGTATAAGGTTTTGGCATGATTTAGGAGATATTGTAATTTATATTAGATTAGGTGATCAAGGATGTTACACTCTATCTCTTTAGTTTCTTTTAATGTAATTATCCTATGTAATTTATATAATTTCTTAAAACTTTTGTGTTGATTTAGTTATATGAATATGTCTATTTTAATCTTTTCTTCTATGACAATTACATTGATTTGATCTCGCTATATTATATTAAAAAAACATTATCCCATATTATCATTACAATATATTTTTATATTATTAAAATAACAATTTCTTATTACTCATGCTTATTCCATGTTACAATTCACCATAATTCTAAATGAGGATTGATCGTGATGAAAGAACATCTATTATATCATATCATTGAGATCTATGTAATTAAATATTCATTTGTTATTTTTTTTACTTTTATTAGGGTCATTTATGCTTTAAGAGAATCAATTTGTACTCTATTTGATGATCAAAGATGTTACACTTGATCTTCTTAGTAACTATTACACAACCTTCCCACATGATTCAACTAATTTCTTTAAGTTTTTTTTTCATTTATTTAGTTTTTTTAACATTGGTTTAATTTACATCATTTTAACTTTATTATAGATTTACTTTAAATTGAAATAGTAATTTAATATTATTAACGCATATTTATATCTTAAATTATCATAATTATAAAAGAGGTTTGATCAAGATGAAAGAAATGTTGTTAGGCTTGTGTCAACGAGATCCATCCAATTTGAATTTAGTATTTTCTAAGATTTTAGCATGCCTTACTAGGCATTTTTATTAGTACATGTAATAATGATTGATAATGTTACACTTTATCTTCTTAGTATCTTGAAATGAAACTTTCTCATAAAATTTCTCATTTTAAATGTTTGGCTCTAGTTTGGTTATATTACTACATAACTCTAAATCTCATATTAGCTAACATCAATAATACTTTATTTCGTTGTATTTCATTACTTTAATTTTTGTCTTTTTCTTTAATATAAATTTAATAAAAATTTAAATAATATTTTTCTAAAGTTATTTTATTTTGTTATTCAATGAGCTCTATGAGTTAAATATTTATTATTGTATTATAAAATAATTTTTATGGCATTTGCTTCCTTTATGAGACATTTGTATTTGTAACTTATTTGAGGATCAAAACTTTTATACTCAATCTCCTTATTGTGTTGGAATGAAACTTTTTTGTATATTGTTTGTGTCTACTTTAATATTTTTTTATTTGCTTATACTAATATATAACTCATATTCTCCCCTTTTATGACCTTTAAATTAATTTTATTAGGTCATATTATGTTGCATGAAGTGCTCATTTCGACATTTTAATACAACATATCTCATTACATCAAAATTTTTTGTTTGATTTAGTTATGTTAATGTATAACTCTTACATTCATTGGTGCGACCATTGCATTAATTTTTATTTTTTTATATTACATTACTTTAATTTATCTTAATTCAACTTAAATATATATATATATATATATATATATATATATATATATATATATACCAAACCTTAATATTATTATTTTTTTGATAATTAATAGTGTTTTCAAATGGGTCTACCAAGGTGAAACAAACATCACAAGGGTGAACTAGAGAGCTTACCATGGAAAAATTTGTTTTTATATTTTTAAGTTTTTAACTATTTTGGCATATGTTATACGATATTCAATTTATACCTGATTATGTGATCGAGAAAGTTACACTCAAAATCCTTACTAAGTTGGTATGTCACTTTCTCGTGTAATTTATTTCATTTCTTGAAATTTTTAGCTTGATTTGCTTGTGTTGCTAATCAAGATGAAACAAACAACATCGACTCATTACAATGCTATCAAAAAAATTAAACATGCTTTTTAAAAATTTTAAATTATTTTTTATATGGCTTTGGCATGTTTTAAGAACCATTTCGATTCAAAGAAGATTTGATGATTGAGAAATTCACACTCTATCTTTTTATTATCAAGGAATGCAACATTCTAATACAATTTGCTAATTTCTTCAATTTAATTACTTTGTTTGGGTTATATATTTGTTTAAAATAAAATTGATAATTTATTATTTTTCTTACTTTTTAACATTGGTAATTCATAGTAAATAAAAATGAAGTCTGATGGAAATTTAAATGTCATTAGACTCATGTGACCAAGATATATCAAAGTAAATATTCTATCATTATAGTTCAAAAATTTTTAACAATTTTGAATGATTTACAACACATTACATCGGTACCACATTTGGTGATGGAGGATACGAAACTTGATCTCCATAGTATCTTGGAATTTAATTTTTTTGTACAATGTTTTCCATTTCTTTAGAATGTTTTCTTTTGCATTTTAAAATTGTATTACTTCAATTTACCTTAGTTTACTTTTATCATATCTTTACTTTATAAAAAAATTATTAAGTAATTTTTTACTATATTTTTGTTGTAATTTATAGTAATTCTACACAAGTTTTGATTAAAATAAAAAAATGTCATTGGAGTCACCTCAATATTCTTTATCTAATTAAATATTAATTTTTTACCCTTACATTACATTTTGATTTGTATCTATATCATTAATTGAGAATGTTACACTTTATCTTCATAGTATCATGGAATGGAAATTTCATGTACAATTTATTTGATTTCTTCAAATTGTTTTATCAGATTTTATCATGTTACTATAAACACTAAATCTTCTCATGTGTGACCTTTATAATAAGTTATTTGGATATATTGCATTGCTTCAACTTACCTTATTTTAGAATTAACATGAATTACTTTACATTAAAATAATAATTTATTATTATTTATGATTATTTATTTTGTAATTCATAATAATTCCAAATGATGTCTCATTAAGACATTATAGATGTCATTGGACTCATCTCGTTATGATCTATAAAATTAGATATTCATTGTTATACTCATTGAAATATTTATTCTATGCATTTGGCATGCTTAGTAAGGAATTTCAATTCGAACTTGAATTGAAAAAAAAAGTTTCACTCGTCCTTCTTCTTATCTCAAAATTGAAGTTTTGCATTCAATTTCTCTCACCACATGAATTTTTTCACTTCAATTTGGTTATGCTAATATGAAACCCTAAATCTCTACTTATGTGAGCTTTACATATATTTGATTTAGTTATGTTATATTACATCAATTTTCATCATTTTAGGTTTAATATATCTTTGCTTAATATTCTTACTTGAGTAATTGACAATAACTTCGAATTTAGGTGTGCTCTAGACAAAAAAAATATCATTGAACTCAACTCGATGAGCTCTATCAAATTAAATAGTTATTTTTACTTTTAAATTTTTTGATGTTTTGATATGTAGTTTGAGACAATGAATTCGTTCTTTCTCATTCAATTTGTCTCATTTCTTTAAAAGTTTTATTATGATTTCATTATATTATTATGAAGTTTTAATTCTCCATTAGTGTAACATTAATATTGCTTTGATTTTTTTATTTTGCATACTTACATTTATATTATTCAAGATTTTCAATATTTTTATTTATTATTAAGATCAAAAGTTTTAATTGTCTACTTATTTAACTTGTTGATTTACAATATTTCCAAGTTGGCAATCCTAAAGATGAACAAACATTGTCAGAGTCGTGGCGGCAAAGTCTATAAATTTAAATATTTATTTTTAATCTTTTAAATATCTTTTTGAAAGGTTTTAGCATGCTTTAAAAGTGATTTCAACGTGTACCTAGTTTGAACAATTAGAGTGTTACACACTTTATTCTTTGTTCCTTAGAATGCAATATTCTTGTATAATATATCTCCTTAAAAGTTATCTTGTTGGTTTAGTAATGTTATGTTGCTTTAAATTATTATATTTTAGCTTTAATTTTTTTAGCAATAATTTATTATTATTTTTTATAGAGGCAATTCATATTATTTTTAAACATGGTTTTATCAAAAGAAAAAAAAAGTCATTAAGGTCGACTCGAATAGCATTAGCAAATTAATTATTTTTTTAATAGGCATTTTCTTATTTTTATTTTCTAAAAATTTTTCGTGCTTTATAAGACATTTTATTCCTATCATTATTGATTATTAAGGATAATACTCTTTATCTCCTTAGTCTATTTGATTAATCTTTCCTTTATAATTATCTCACTTCTTAGAAATTTTTACTTTTATTTGGTTATATTACAAAATTATCCTGAATCTCCTATCCTTTTATATTTATATGACTTTATTTTATTATATTAAATTATCTTAATTTATCTTATTTCAGTTTTATTAAACCTTTACATCATATTAGAATAATGATTTTTGTTACTTATGATTATTTACATGTGTAATTCATAATAGTTCCACTTGATGTCTAATCTAGACATTGTAAAAATCGATGGACTAGCCTCGACGGGCTCCACTAAGTTAAATTCTCAATTTTTTAATTCTTTGTTTAGGATTCTCATTTTTTAAATAATGTCTCTTTGTACTTATTATAATGATCAAAAGTGTCACACTCGTTTCGCATAATGTCTTGCAAAGGAACTTTTTTATACAATTTTAACATTTTTTAAAATCCTTTACTTTAAACCATAATATTGCCTTTATTTCTTAATTTACATTGCTTTCAGAAAACTCATTCCAAAGTTGTTATAAATTTTCTTATTACTACTATAATAACTTATTATTATTTATACCTATTTAGTTAGATAATTCATAATAACTCAAAACTTGATCTGATCGAGACGAAATAACTATTGTTAAATCAATTGCAATACATTTTATGGAATAAAAAATTCAATTTTATATTTGTTAACTTTTTCTAAGAGGTGTTTCAATTAATTCTTAATTTAATGATTAATAATGTTAAACTCTGTCTTCTTAGTGTCTTTGAAAAGAACTTTGCTACATTATTTATCGAATATTTTGAAATGTTTTAAAATGATTTAGTTATATAATATTACCTTTATTTATTTGGTTTTAGATTTAAAAGATATTAATTTTATATTGAAATAATCACTTATTATTGTTCATCCTTTCTCTTTTCAAAAATTCATAGTAATTCAAAATGAGCTGATGATGATTAAAAAATATTTTGGGCTCATGCCAAAGAGATATATCAAATTTTTATTCATTTTAAATTTTTAAATATTTTTATTTTTTTAAGTTTTTGTGAGATTTATGAGAAAGTTTTGTTCAGAGCTAATTTCACAATTAAGGATATTATACTCTTTCTATTTCATATCTTGTAATGCAACGTCTGTTTGTAATTTATCACCCTTTTTCAACATTTTTTCTTTCATTTTGTTATATTGTTATGTAACTCTAATTCTTCTCTCATGCAACAGTTATATTGCGTTGATTGAGTTATAATACATTACTACATTTTACCTTATTTTAGATTTCATATATATATTTACTTCAAATTATAAAAATATTTTGTTGTTAAGCTCTCTTATTTAATTTGCTAACTCTTAGTAAATTCATGTGTGGTCCAATGGATGCAAAACAAACATCTTTGGACTCATTTCAAGAATCTTTATCTAATTAAATATGAACTTTTTAATTTTTAAAATTTTATTTTCTATGATTTAGGCTTGCTTATGATATATTTTGATTTGTATCTTGCTTGATTTTCAAAAGTGTTACACTCGATCTCCTTAGTATAATGAAATATAATCTTTTCATATAATTTCTCTTTTTTTAGATGTTTGTATTTTATTTTTGTTATGTTATTATGACCTTCTAAGTCCCTTCTTGTGTGACATTTATATTACTTCCAATTGGTTATATTTCTTTGCATAATTTATCACATTTTTAGGTTTAATATATACTTCCAAAATATTAAAATAATGTTTAATTATGTTTTAATACTCACTTTTTTTGCAAATATATAACAATTCCGATTGTTATTAAAAATATCAACAAGCTTCATCCAATTAAAAAAGAATTTTTTAAAATTTTTTTTAAAAATTTTATTGGTTTCAATATTTTTTTGCAAGGCATTTTCTTTTATGTCTAATTATATAATAGACAATGTTACATTTAATCTCTTTAGTATGTTGGAATAAAATTTTCTTGTTAAATTTATCTCATTCTATAAAATATTTTTCTTTAATTTTATTTACTATAATGAAACTCTTATCCTCCTCTCATGTAACTTGAACATCACTTTGAATTTTTTTAAATTACATTATTTACATTCATCTCATCCAACATTCATTATTTGTAGTTAACATTAAAAAGATAATTTGTTATTATTGTTATTATTACACATTTAATTTTGTAATTCATAAGAAATCAAGACAAATGTCATTGGAATTGAAGTTATTTGATATTTTAAATTTTAAAATATTTTATGTTTATGGTTTCAACAGTCATTTTAAAACATTTGGCTTCATATGTGATTTGATAATTGATAATTTTACATTCAATCTTCTTAGTGTCTAGGAATTCAAATTTTATGCATAAGTTAACTCATTTGTTTGAAAGTTTTACTTTGATTTGGTTGCATTGCTACGAAACACTAATCTTCTTTAAGGTTGATCATCAAATCTCTTTGAAGTAATCATAGCATATTTTTTTAATTTATGTCACTTTATCTTCAATATATATTTGCTTAATATTGAAATAGTAATATCTTATTGTTTATCAAAATTTTATTTTACAATTTGCAATAACCTAATACGAGTGCCAATTGAGACAACGCAAAGATTGTTGGACTCATCTCATCACGCTCTATCCAATTAAATGTTCACTTTAATATTTTTAAAAAAATTATTTTTTTATTTTTGCATGTGTTATGGAACATTTGAATCATAAAAAATTTCATGATTAAAGGTTCTATGCATGATCTCTTTGAGATCTTTTAATGCAACCCTGTTATATAGTTTTACTCATTTCTTAAATTTGCTTTGTTTAAATTTGTTATGTTATTATGTAACTCTAAATCTCCATGTTATCTTTATGTCATTTTGATATTGCCATATTACATTAATTCAATTTATCTCTTTTCAACATTGATAAAAATTTACTTAATGTTAAAATAATAATGCATTATTATTGGTCTTATTTACTTTTCTTATTCAAAATAATTTTAATTAAGGTTCTATAAAGACAAAACAAATATCTTTAGACTCATCTCAACCACCTCTATATAATTAAATATTAATTATTAACTTTTAAATATTTAATTTTTTTACAAGATGTAAAGTTTTATAAGATATTTCAATTTGTAATTGAATTTACAATCAAAGATTTTTAACTTGATCCCTTTAGTACCTTAGAATTAAATTTTTTTAAAAATTTGTCTCATTTGTTTCAAATGTTTTGTTTTGATTTATTATAATAATATGAAACTCTAAATATTCTCTCAAGAAATATTACATCACTTTTAAATTATATTGCTTCAATTTATTTAATCTTAACTTCAATTTACATATACTAAATATTAAGATAATACTTTATTATCACATAACCTTATTTATTTCAGTAGTTCATAAAAATTATAAATTGGTTCAATAAGATCAAAAACAATGTTGGAAAAATCTTGAAGAGTTGGATTCAACTAAAAAAATTAATGTCATTGAATATTAAATTTTATGCTATTTGATGGATTACGAGACATGTAATTTTTACTTGAATTGTTGATCAAGGAAGATACACTTGACCTTCTAGGTTTCTTTGACAAGTTCTCATAAAATATATCTCATTTCTTTAAATTTTTCATCTTGATTTGTTTATATTATTATAAAAATTAAATTCTTCTTTCTTGTCAACTTGGCATCCTTTTAATTTACTTATATTATATTGCTTGAATTTCTCTTATTTTAGATTTTTTATAAAATATCGTAAAATTAAAACTAAAGTTTAAAATTATTTATTACTTTTTTATTTGACAAATTTGAGTAATTCTATGCAATTTTCAATCAAATAGAATCAAACTTCGTTTAGCTTATTTAGATTAACTCTATAAAATTAAATTTTTGACTTTATATATTTTAACATTTTTATTTTTTCATTTTTATAACTCTATAAAATTAAACTAATCTGACATTTATATCATTTTCAAATAGATAAACTACACTTCTTTAATTTATCTCATTTTATATTTAATATAATTTACTTAATGTTAAAAAAATATTTTAATATTAAAAAAATGTTGATGGGCTCACATGACAAGATCTATGCAATTAAAGAATAATTATTATTTTTAATATATTACTTTCTTATGTTTCTTGCACTCTTTATGAGAAATTTCAATTTGAACTTTATTTGATGATTGAGGATATTACATTAAAAATATATAAGTTTCTTGTGTTTTTTAGAATAAAGTATTTAAAAATATAAAAAAGAAATATTTATTTGCACAAAAATCCTTGAGACTAGTCTAACAATATTTTCTTGTCTTCAAGAAATTTTATCTAGAATAATATAAATTAAAAATAAAGATAAAAAGAAATTATAACACATTATTTTTGGAATATAAAATGTTCTTATTTTAAAGTAGAAAAGAGCTAAATTAAAGTAATATAACATAATGAAATATTATTTGTGGATAGATAATACGAGGAGAGAATTAGTGTTTAACAATAATATAACATCTAAAGAAAAAGTTTTGGAAGAATGAAAAATTTTGTGGGATGCTGCAATCCTAAATATTATGGAGTTCAACTATACCATTGTCAATTTTAAAAAAGTTTACAAATGAAAATGCCTTGTAAAGAATGCTAAAAATGTTCAAAATAAAATATTTAAGCATAAAAAAATAAATATTAAATTTAATAGAGCTCGTCTAAAATTAGTTTAGTGGTGCTAGTTTCATACCCATCAAACATCATTTAGACCTAACAAAAAATTACTGATGAAAACAAACATAAATAATAATAAAAGTTTCTTGTGAGACAAATTAGGATTTCATAGTATTATAACTGAATCAAAGTGAATAATTTGCAAAAATAAGATAAATTATGTAAGAAAATTGTATTCTAAGTATCCATAGAGCTGAAGTATAACATCCATAACTATCAAATAAAGAATGAATCAAAATTTCTTATTAAATACGTCATAAGCTTGAAAAATGAATTTTTTTAAAAAAATGAATTATTTATTTGATAAAACTCATCAAGAAGAGTGTAACAACATTTATTTCAATTGATCAAACCTTTTAAATATGATTAATTAACAAAGTAAATGGGCACAAATAATAAAAGCAAATATTATTTAAGTAAATATACACAATGGTTGAACTAATGTAAATTGGAGCAATATAATGTAGCCAAACAAAATTTTTATAATGTTCATGTTAGAGTAGGTATTAACATAGTAACACATGAAAATAAATAAAAGAAATTTGATGAAATGGGTATTGTTGCATTAAAAGATATTATGAAGATAGATTTTAACATCCTCAATCATAAAATCAAATATGAATTAAAATGTCTCATGATTATGACAAAGATCTAGAAATCAATGATTTAGAAATATTAAAAAGAATAATTAATTAAACTACTAAAAATCACCAATGTTAAAATGCATAAATAATAATTGATAATTTTTTAAAAATAAATAGATATATATTAAAAAAAATAAAATAAGCTGAATCATTATTATATTAAAAGTTTTAAATTACATAATAATCACATGAAAAAAATTAGTCTTTCATAGCAATGAAACAAAATAAATTTGTAAGATTTCTAAAAATAAGATAAATTATACATTAAAGTTGAAATCCAAAATACTAAGAAAGATTGACTGCAACATCCTCGACCATTACATTCAGAATGAATTTAAATATCCTGTAAATGGGGCTAAAAACAAATAAACTAAGATATTTAAAAATATATAAATAGATAATAAATTATGTCAATCGGCTCTAGTTTGGAAAGACTATAAATTAAAAAAGTCCATATGCAAATATAATAACAAAATACTAAACAAATATTAACATATAAAATAAAATTTAAAATAGTTAAATTAAAGTAATTAATAAAAGAAAATAAAAATATTGTAAAGTTCTAAAAGGAGGAGAATTAGATATTCATTGTAATATAACAAAATCATAATGAAATAGTCGCAAAAGTTATATAATTGTACCAAAAATTTGTATTGCAAGATATAGTAGAGATGGAGTGCAACATATTTAATCATCTAATTAGGTGCAAATCTAATGACTCACAAAGCCAAAAAAATTTTAACGAAATAAATATTTAGAAATATAAATGTAGTACTTTATTAGATAAAGTTTATTAAGTTTAGTTGAATGATGTTGGTTTTATATTAATCCAAACTTCTTTAGAGTTATTATGTATTACAATGCTAAATAGAAATAAAAATAAATTGTTAATTTTAAGTCTAGTAAATTTATATTAAAAATAAAATGTGTTTAACTAAAGTAATGTAACATAACCAAATCAAAGTGATGAAAAGATGATAAGAGAGGCGATTTAGAGTTACTTAGTAATATATCCAAATTAAAATAAAAAGTTGAAGAAATAAGATTAATTGTACACAAAAGAAATCTTCCATGATAATAAAGAGTTGGAATGCAACATCCTTCACCATGTAATCAAGGACGAATAAAAATTCCTTATTACATGAACAAAAGTGCTTCATATAAACATGTTTATAAGTAAAGAATAAAAAATTTAATTCCATATAGCTCATCAAGACATCTACAAAAACAGTTACTTCTCGATCAATACATCTTAGAAATTTCTAAGAATTAAAAAATTAAATGCAAATAATTATAAATTATTTTTTCAATATTAATTAGATTTATATTAAAGCATAACTGAGGTAAATTAAAGCAATTTAATATACTTAAATCAAAGTTACGTATTGGCGATATGATAGAAGACTTTTAGTTACTTAGTAATATATCAAAATCAAAATGAAAACTTCAAAGAAATATTTAAATTGCATAAGAAATTTGAATTCCAAGATTTTGAGGAGTTCAAGGGTAATTCAAAATTTGTCAAAATTAGGTATGAATGAAAGCCCTTATAATTTTTGCTGAAGGCATCAAAATAAAATTTTTAAAAATATTTGAAACAATGTTTAATTTGATAAAACTCAACGAGTGAGCCCAACGATGTTTAATTCATTGCAATCAGTAACTAATTAAAGATACTTTAAAATGAAAAATTGTATTGCAAAGTTAGATTCCAAAAAATTAAAAACATCAATTACAACATCCTTATCATTAAATAATTTACAAATAGAAATGCATCATCAAACATGCTAAAAACATACAAAATAATCTCAAAAAAAATAGTACAAAAGTTTTTTAGAGTTGTTGACTAAGTTAAATAAATTTTGCTTCTTCCAAATTTCATATAGTTGGGAATTATTATGAATAACTATATTACATAATTTTCAATGACAATATGTTATTAATTTAATGTTTGTTAAAGTTGAAATGTGATAAATTGAATCAATGTATTACAACTAAGTTAAATTGATGTGTAGGTGACATGAGGGGACATTTATAATTATTTAGTAAAATAACTAAATAAAAAACTAAAGAAATAAGAAAAATTGTAAGCAAAAGTGGCATTCAAAGACAATAAGGTGGTCTAGAGTAACATCATTAATTGTCAAACAAGGTTTCAATTAAAATATATTGTAAACAATGCAAAACTCTTAAAACATTAAATATTTAAAAACATAAAAATGAACTTTTATTTCAATGAATCTAGTCACAATGAGTTGAACATTGTTTGTTTTATCTCGATTAAGCCACATTTGGAATTACTACATATTTCAGTATTAAACAAGCTTCAATAATAAAAAATTATTATTTTATTAAAGAAAATATATGATAATTATGAAATTAGGTAATTTAAAGAAATGTTATATCTCCAAATTAAAAGTTGGAAAGGACA
Source organism: Vanilla planifolia (assembly GCA_023846275.1). Classification (NCBI taxonomy): domain Eukaryota; kingdom Viridiplantae; phylum Streptophyta; class Magnoliopsida; order Asparagales; family Orchidaceae; genus Vanilla; species Vanilla planifolia. The sequence continues at coordinate 202,415 of JAIUJO010000409.1, read as the reverse complement.
TATATGATGATATTTAGAGTTAATTTGTGTTGAAACAAAATAAAAAATTATAAAAATGAGATAAATTATACTGTAAACTTACTTTCTAAGAAACTAAAGATACTTGTTTCTTCTTAGAAATTTAGGAATAAATATTAGGTTTGATAAAGCTCATCAATTTAAGTCCAACGATACTTGTTTCTTCATGATAAATCCATGTTTGGAGTTACTGTGAATTACAATATTGAGCGAGTTTAAATAATAATATATTATTATTTTAATAATAATTAAATATTGATTAAAGATAAAATAAATTAATTGAATTAATGTTACATAACATAGTTAATCAAACACAAAGTTTGCACAATAGGAGATTTATAGTAAAATAGTAATATAACAAAATGAAAACTAAAATTTTTAACCAATAAGATCAATTATTCATGATGAAATGCATGATACTAATGATAAATAAAAAATTAAATGATCATTTAATCTTATTAAAATTTCTCAAAAATACTACTAAAATAAAGAAATAAAATATTAAAAAATCATAAAAATAAATATTTAAATTAATGAGGTAGTTGAGATGAGTTTAATGATAATTGCTCAATCTTTATTTGGCTTTATTTTGAATTAGTATGAATTATCAAATTAAATATTTTTATAAATTAAATTTTTTTTATTTTATTATTAATAATATATACAATAAAATCGTGACAAAAAAAATTAAAGAAAAATAATAAAACCAAATACAAGTAATTTAAAGGTCACATGAGATGAGATTTTAAGCCATATAATAATATAGACATATAAAATAAAAATATTTATTTAAATAAGATAAATTAAACTAGAAATATTCATTCCAAGAAACTAAGGAGATTAAGTTAACATCCTTAACCACAAGATTATTTACAAAATCATAATATCTTATAAAGCATTTTAAAAATGTAGAAATGTTTTTAAAAAAATGTAGAAATAAAGATTTAGCTAAATAGTCCTTGTTCAAATGAGTCCAACCATGTTTTCTTCATCTCAGCAAACCTTAATAGGAATTAGCACAAATCACTAGACTAAATAGTATTAATACAAATAAATTATTATTTAAATATTAAGTAAATTTATAAGTTAATGATATAACAAAGATAAATTGAAGTAATTTAATAGAACTAAATCAAATTGATGTAAATATCACATAAGAGGAGGTTTATAGCTATATCGTACTAATAAAAAATATTAAAAAAAATTTAAAGAAACAAGATAAATTATATGGGTAAGTTTTTTCAACATATTATGGAGATTGAGTGCAAGTTCCTCAATCATACAATTTAGCATGAATAAAAATGTATCATAAAGTGTATCAAAATTACAAAAAATAAAATATTTAGAAATATAGAGATAAATATTCAATTAGATAGATCTCATCAAGGTGTGTCCAACTATGTTTATTTAATTTTAACATAACCTAGTTTGTAATTATTATCAATACGCAAAGTAAACATGTATAAATCATATTAAACTATTATTTTAACATTAATAAAATATATATTAAAGTTGAAAATGACACAAATTGAAAAATATAGCATAAACAAATTATGCAATGTAATTATCATGTATGATGAGATTTAGTATTGGCGACATAACATAATTGAGTGACTTTAACATTGAAATCAAGTGTGAATCGAAATATCTCATAAGGCATGCAAAAACCTTGGAAAATAAATTGTTTAGAAATATGTACAAGAACATTTAGTTGGATAGAATTAATCGAGATGTGTCCAACAACATTTTCTTTATTGTTCAATATTATTACAAATTAGTAAAATAAGTAAAACTAAATAATAGTAGATTATTTTTGTATTGCTAAGGAAATGGTTATTAAATGTGAAACAAGATAAATTGGAAAAATATAATAGAAAAAACATTAAGGTGAAGTAAAGGTCACATGTGAGGAGATTTAGAGTTACTTGACAATATATCTAAATTAAAGAAAGATATTTTAGGAAGTGAGATGAATTAAGTTTTAATGTAGCATTCCATTACACTAAACATATTTGTTTCATCTCAATCAAGTGTTACTTTGAATTATTGTGAATTAAGAAAGTTAATATGCATAAATTATAATATTTTTCTTTCTAATATTAAGTAAATATATATTAAAGTTAGAACCAAATAATATTAGCAATGGATTATAACCAAATCAATGTGACGTAATGGTAACATGAGATAACATTAAGTGCTATATAGCAATATAATCAAATAAAAATAAAAATAAAAAAATCAAATAAATTGTACATAAAGTTGCATTACATTATTTGAAGGTGATCAAGTGTATTGCTCTAAACCATTAAATCAAGTGCAATTTTAAATATCTTACAAAGAATTCCAAAACCTTAAGAAAAAGGTATTCAAGAAAATAGAAACGAAAGGTTAATTGAATAAAGTTGATCAAGACAAGTTGAATGGTATCTATTTCATCTTAATTAGATCTTGTTTCGAATTATTGAAACTAATCATTCTATATTAGCACATATATTCTTTAAACATTATACAAGAATATACTTATAGTTATGTAGTATTTTTGTATGCAAATGAAAGAATAAACTTTTAAAGAAATTAGACAAATTATTTGGCCAAGTAGCATTCCAAGATATAAAGGAGATAGTGTATCTTATCTTTGTTCTCAAAAGAAGGACACATCAAAATGATTGTAACACATAAAAGAAATTTATAGAAAATAAAATATTGAAAAGGTAGAAATGAATGTTTAATGGGATAGAGCCAATTCAAAGGACTATAACATGACTTGTTTAACCTACATCAGACCCCGTTGGGGGAATTATCAACTACAAAAGAAAATAAGCTAAATAGTAATAATTTTTTTTGCAATGTTAAGTAGATATATATATATATATATATACATATTAAATAAAAAAAGAGATGAATCTAAGTAATCTAATATATCAAAATAAAACAAAAACTTGGAAAAAATGAGAAATCTTTCACAAAAAAGTTGCTTTCCATTATACTAACGAGTCTTGATATATCCAAAATTGTCAAATAATAAAATATTGAAAACTGTTTAATGTGTATTTTATTAAGTTTTGCTTATCAAGGATAGTCCATGAAGAAGATATTTAGAGATGCATAGCAACATAACAAAATTTAACAAAACAAATCTTTAGAAATAAAATAAATTGTACTAAAAAGATACATTCAAAAATATTAGCTATATGAATTTTTGATATCCTATATCATCAAATAAAGTACAAATCAAAATATCTTATAAAATATGACACAATGCTAAAAAAATAAAATATTTAAAGATATAAAAAAGAATATTTAATTGGATAGAGGACACAAAGATTAGTCTAATAAAATAATTTTCTTTTACGTCCAACTTCATTTAAAATTGTTGTGAATTATCAAATTAAATATGCATAGATAGTAATAAATTTTTATTTTTAGTTTAAGGAAATATATTTTCAATCTGAAATTTTATAACTTAAATTGTAGTAATATACCAAAATTAAAGGTTTGTAAAGGTCACTTGAGTGGAGATTTAGAGTTTGATAGTAATGCAACAAACTAAAAGAAAGAAATTTCAAAAAAAACCAAATAAATTGTATAGGAAAAGCTTCCTCTAGAACACAATTGACATCATGTGTGTCATCCTTGATTGTCAAATTTGGTACCAATTCTAATAACTCACTAAATGTGTCAAAACTATTAAAAAAATGGTTTAATTAGATAGGGCTTGTCAACAAGAGTTCAAAGACATTTATTTCGTCATTATCAATACTTGTTGGAATTACCACTTATTACAAAAGTGAATCTGCATAAATAATAAAAAATAATTATTTTAATGATATGAAATATTTATTAAATGTGAAATAAGATAAATCAAAGTAATTCGAAATTATCAAATCAAAACAACGTAAAGGTCACATGACATTAGATTTAGAGTTCCTTTTTTATATGTTGAAATAAAAGTATATATTTAATGAAATCAAATTTATTTTAAGAGAAAGTTCCATTCTAAAATACTAAAAAGATAGATTATAACAGCTATCATCATCAAGTAATTTACTAATGAAATTACCTTGAATAGGATACAAAAAACTTAAGAAATAGACAAAAAAGAAAATAAATTATTAATTTAATATTTAGTACATATGCATTAAAGTTTAAATAAAATAAATTGAAGTAATGTAATATAATCAAAATAAACAATATAAAGGTCACATGATATGATATTTAAAAATACTTAATAATATATCCAAATCAAAGAGAAATATTTTCAAAATTATGATAAATTATATGAATAAATAGTATTCCAATATAGTGAGTAGATTGAGTGTATCATCCCTGCTCATCAAATTTTTAACTAAATCGAAACAAATATTTATTTGAATAGAGCTAACCTAACCAAGCCCAACAATATTTATTTTACCTTGATCTATCATCATTTAGAATTATAATGAATTATTTAAGTAAATAATAATAATTAATAATGAATTAATATTTTATGTTAAGTAATAACGTATTATCAATAGTGGTGCCATTGATTCTCTTGGAAAGAAAGCGAGTGTTAAATGATAGAAGATTAAGTGTTACATAGCAATGTAGCGAAAGAAAATCAAAGCAATGTAATTGGTACACAAGAATAGATTTAGAGTTAGATTGTAATATAACTAAATTAAAGTAAACTCCTTAAAGAAATAAGTTAAATTATAGGGAAAGTTTCATTCTATGGTAGTCTAGAGAAGAATGATAGCATTTGTTATTGACAAATTATGTAATAATCAAAATGGCTTGTAAAACATGCTAAAGTCATAGAGAAAAAATAAGGAAAAACTTTAATTTTAATATATAATAAAATGAAGCTACTTAAGAAAAGTCGAATTATATTTATTTTGCACCGATTAGATCACATTTACAATTACAATGAATTACAAAAGTAAATAGTGATAAATAATAATAAATTACTATTTTAATATTAAATAAATATATATTTTTTCTTTGAGAATGTGATAAATAGAAGCAATGTGGTAAAGCGAATTTAAAGTAATATAAATGTGGCATCAGAAGATATTTTGTGGCCCATAGTAATACGACTAAATTAAAGCAAAAACTTGGAACAAATGGCATAACTTAGGTCATAAACTTAATAAAAATGAAATTAAGATGATATAGTGTAACATACTTGATGATCAAATTAGGTACAAATAAAAATATCTTATAAAGTGTGGTAATGTAATAGAAAATAAAATATTTAAAAATATACAAACGAATATTTAAATTGAACCTCACATTAATCGAACAACATTTGCAATTTTAACAAAATACTAAAGAAATGTAAAGCATAAATTACTAAAGAAAAATAAGCATAAATAGAAAACACTATTATTCTAAAATTAGTTAAATATATATTAAAGTATAAATGAGATAAACTAATGCAATCTAATACAACCATATAAAAGGAACATAAACATGAAAAAGTTGTATTATAAATCATGCCAAAATAAGAGAAAATATTTTATTTTAAATAAAAAATTAATATTTAATTAGATAGACCTCATTACGATGAGTCAAATGACACTTTTTTTTATTGGACCTTATTGGAATTAGTACAAAACACAAAAGTGAATAATTACAAATACTAATAAATTAGTATTTAAATATTAAATAAAAATATAGCAAAAAAAGATAAATTGAAGTAATGTATTGCAGTAAAATAAACATTATTTAATTGCAACATGTGAGAATATTTTAGATAACAAAGTTCTAAGAAAAATCAACATGAAAACTTTAAAGAAACAATATTAATTGTAAAAGAAATTTACATTCCTGGATATTAAAAAGATCGACTGTAACATCCTCAATTATAAAATTAACTAAGAATCAAAATGAATCTCTCAACATGCCAAAGAAATAAAAAATAAAAATTTAAAAAATATAAAAAATTGATTGTTTAATTGAATAGAGCAAATGAAAATGAGTGTGCTGATGTTTTTCGTTTCTAGAATAATCCTCCTTTGGAATTTGATAAACTGAGGCAACATAATAAAAGAAAAATAAAAGATATATAAAGGTCAATAAGATTTAGAGTTATTAAATGATTTAATAAAATCAAGAAAAATTTTTGAAAAAAAAAGACAAATTGTACTAGAATACTGTGTCCAAGAATACTAAAGAGATGGAGTGTAGTACACTCAAACTTAAAATTAGGTAAAAATGAAATCCTTATAAAAAAATGTTAAAACGTAAAAAATAAAATATTTATAAAGACAAAAACATATTGAGATAAAAAAACTCATGAACATGAGTTTATAGATATTTATTTAACCTTCATTGAATGACATTGAAATTTTCTATGAGTTATCTAACAAAAAATGCTTTAATATAATAAAGTATTATTTTTAATATTAAGAAAGTGTAAGACAACCAAGCAAAAGTGGTGTAAAAGTCATAAGGGAAGAAATTTTGTGTTACTTAATTATATTACCAAATAAAAGTAAAAAGTCCAAGAAAATGAGAGAATGTGATGAGAAAGTTCCACTACTTGATGCTAAGGAGTTCATTAAAAGAACATAAAAATTTTTCATAAAATTGCCAATATTAATAAGAAAAAATATTTAAAATTTAAGAAATAAAAATTTAGTTAGTTGAAGCTCATCAAGTTGAGCACATGACGTTTGTTTCATCTTAATAAGACATTACTTAGAATTAATAAAAATTATCAAACTAAATAATGGGAAACAATAATAAATTGTTATTTTAATATGAAGTATACATTATTATTGAAATGTCAAAAATTGAAGAAATATATCGAAACAAATTCAAGGCCTTGAATGGGTCCCATAAGTCTAGATTTAGAGAAATCTAGCATCCAATGATGTTTGTTTCATCTTAATTAGACCTCATTTGAAATGAGATAAATTTAAATAATGTAATATAAGAAAATCAAATGAGTTGCAATTATCAAATGAAAGGAGAATTAATGTTTCTTAGCAAAATAACAAAATCTAGGAGATGTACTCTAAGAAATGTGATAAACTACAAGAATTCAAAGATAATAAGTTGAGTGAATATAGTTTCCTTGGTATCAAATTTTGCAAGAATTAGAATGTGTTGTTCAATATGCAAGAACAAAATTGAAGCGATGTAAAGGCCGCATGAGAATATATTTCTAGTTACATACTAAATTTTATTTGATACTTAAATTCCAAGATACTTTGGAGATATGGTACAACATTATTCTTAAAATCTAGTATGAATAAAATATCTAGTAAAACAACTAAAGCCATAGAAATAAAATATATGAAAATTATAAATTGAATCTTCTATATGATATAGCTTATTGAGTTAAGTACAATGATGTGTCTCATTAGAAAAGAATAATGGTGTTAATATTAAGTAAATATATATGTTAAACCTCAAATGAGAAAAATTAAAATAATCTAATGTAACCAAATCAATGTGATTGAAAGCTAACATAATAGGAGATTAAAAATTTTATGATAATATAACAAAATCAGAAAAATATTTAAATATATGAGATAAATTATATGGAAAAGTAGTATTCTAAGACACTAAGGAGATAAAGAGTAAGTATCATTATTGATTGACAAATCAAGAAATAATCAAAATTTCCCACAAAGCATTATAAAACAATATAAAAAAAATCCATAAAATTAATAAATTAAATAGAGTTCATCGAGATGAGTCTAAAGACCACTATTTTTATCGCCCGGGACTTATTTCAAATTATAGCGAAATATACAAACACATAAGAATTAATAATAATAATTTATTATTTTAATATCAAGTAAATATAATATTATAATTGAAAAGATAACAATTGAAGCAATATGATATAACAACATAAATGTGGAATAAAGGTAACATGAGAGGAGACTTTGTGTTTTTTAGTAATGTAGCAAAATCATTACAAAGTACAATAAGCAAGACAAATCATTGGATAATGTTGCTCACCAAGTTACTAAGGAGATTCAGTATAACTACCTTAATTGTTAAATGAGATATGAGTCAAAAAGTCTAGTATAGAATGCCAAAATAATATAAAATTAAAAATGTAGAATTGAAAATTTTTAGTTGATGAAGCTTGTTAGAGAGATCAAATATTAATCAAATTGCTTTATGAAACATCCCAAATTCATAAAAATTAAATGAATAAAAGAATATAAAAATAAATATTTAAATGAATAGAACTCCTTAAGAGGAACTTAATTTTTTTTGTTTCATCTAAATTTTATTGCATTTAGAATTACTATAAATTATTAATGTAATAAACCATAAATAATACAGAATTATTACTTTAATAAAACAAATAAATATAAGGTTTTTTAAATCAAAGAAAAATTGTTGAAGAAATGATATAAGCTTTTTAAGAAAATAGTATTCCAAGATACCTTGATGATCAAATGCAATTTTCTCAATCATCAAATTGGAAATGAATTGAAATGTCTCATAAAGTGTACCAAAACTAGGCAAAATATTAAATTTAAAAAAATATATAGAAAATTAATGTACAATTTCGTAAAGCTTATCGAAATGAGTCCAATGACATTTGTTTATCTCCATTTGACCTTGTTTGAATTGTAATAAATTTAAGAATTGAATAAGACCACATAAATGGTGAATTATAATTTTTTTTATTCAATAAATATATCAAAAATATGAAGATAGAAAAATTAAAAAAATTTAAAATAAATAATCAATGTGATTGTAACTGCTTAACCTTAAAATTTAAAAAATATAAAAATATAGAAATGCATATTTAATTGCATAGATCTCATTGAGGCATTTTAATCTTTTCCATCTTGATTGTACCATGTTTGTAATTGTTGCTAGTTATGAATGCTAATAAGCATAAATAGTTGTTCATTTTTATTATAATATCAAGTAAATATCCATTAAAGCCAAAATAAGATAAATAAAAGTAATATAATATAACCAAATCAAAGTAGTGTAAAGGTCACATGACAGAAAAAATAGACTTCTCTTCTAATATAACAAAATTAAAAAGACAATTTTGAAAAATGCAAAAAATTATATATTAAAGTGTGGAAACACATTAAATAGATCAAGTGTGAAATACTATATTTTAAAATATGGTACAAATCAAAATTCATGATGAGGCATGCAATAATGCAAGAAAATGTTTTTTAGAATTGTAGAACAAAATATTTTATTTGAAAAAGATCGTCGAGAAAAGTACAACAACGATTGCTTTACCTTCAAAAAAATCACTAAGAATTATGGAAAATTATAAAAATAATAAACATAAATAATAATAAATTTTTTTTAAATATTAAATTTATATTAAAGTAATGATGAGATAAATTGAAGCAATGTAATAAATCCAAATCAAAGTAATGTAGAGGTTACACTTGAGAAGATATACCATTACATAATAATATAACCAAATCAAAGTAAAGACTTATAAGAAATGAGATAAATTATACTAAAAAATTACATTCCAATGTAGTAATAAGTTTGAATGTAAAATCTTGTATTATTAAATTTTGTACGAAGCAAGATTTCTTGAAAAGCCTGATGAAACTTTTTCTAATAAAACATTTAAAGATCTTAAATTTTAGTTTAATTGAGCATGACCTATTGAGCTTAACTATTCTTATTTTTCCTTGATTGATTTTCTTTTGGAATTGGTATGAATTACTAAAATAAATAAGCATAAATAATAATAATTTATTTTTTTAAAATCATGTATGTCTTAGTATCGAAATGAGATAAATTGAAGTAATATAATATAACAAATACAAGGCATTGAAATGGTTATATAGGTGTAGATTTAGAGTAACATTGTAATATAACAAATAAATGTAAAACATTTGAAGAAATAAGATAAATTTTATGAGAAAGTTGGATTCCATGATATTAAGTGTATCGAATGTAAGATTTTTTGTCAACAAATCTAGAATAAATTGCTATATAATAATAATGCAAGTTAGAATCCAAAAAAAAAATATCACACATTATAAAAATGAATATTTTATAGGACATAGGTTATTGAGATAGTTCATATGACTTTTGTTTCATCTTCATTACATCTTGCTTTAAATTACTATGAATTACAAAATTAAATAAGCAATTAATATAATAAATAATTTTTTTAATATTAAGAAAATATATATTTAAAAATTAGATAAATTGAAGATTTGAAATATACCAAAAACAAGGAAATGTAGTGTCACAAAAAAGAAGAATTAGAGGTTCATAAAAATATAACTAAATGAAAAACAAAACTTTCTGAGGAAGATATATCTTTAGATCTTAAGGAGAATGATTATAGCATCCTTAGTCATCAAGTCTAGTAAGAAATAAAATGCCTCATGAAGTATGCAAAACTCTTATAACAAAATATTTAAAAAATATACAATTGAATTTTTTATTGAATAAAAAAAAATTAAGGTTAGTCTAATCAAATGTTTTCATCTCAACCAAACCTTGTTTGGAATTACTATTATTTATCAAATAAAATATACACAAAAAAGTAAATTATTAATTTAATATTCATTAAATAATTATTAAAGAAAAAATAAGACAAATAAAAGAAATGTAATTTAATAAAAAAAAATTATGTGAAGATGACATGAGGGAGATATAGAGTATTATAGTGATATAGTAAATTAAAAACTTAAAATAAGAAGAAACATGATAAGTTGTATGGGAAAGGATTTTTCCAAGATACTAGAGAAATCTATTGTGTCATTTTTAATCATCAAATATGTCATGAATAAAAATATTCGAAAAAACATGCCAAAAAAATATAAAAAATATAATTAAAAATAATAGAAATAAATATTTAATTAGGGAGAGCTCATTAAGGTTAGCTAAGTCAAAATGAATAAAATTGAAAATACTTCAAATAAAAAAATAATAGTAATGTTAGGCTGACATGAGAAGAGGGTTAGTCATTCATAGTAATGCAACAAAGTAAAAGCAAAAAGTTTGAAGAAATGACAAAATTATATGAGAAAGCTTCATTAAATAAAACTAAGTAGATCATGTCCAATATCCTCAATGCTCAAATCAAGTATGAATAGAAAAGCTCATAAAATAAGCCAAAACACCAAAATTAATATTTAAAATTATAAAAATGAATATGGAATTAGAAAGAACTCGTGAAGATCAGCCCAATGTTGTTTATTTAATCTTAATCAGGTAGTTTTTAGAATTATTACGAATTACAAAAATAAAAAAGAATAAATAATAAAAAATAATTATTTTAATATAAAGGAAATACATATTAAGTAAGAGTAAGATATCTTGAATCAATATAATTCAACTAAATAAAAGCTATGTAATGTTGAATTCAGAGAAGATTTAATGTTTCATCACAATATAACAAAATCAAAACAAAAGAAATTGAAAAAAATGAGATATGTTATACATGAATGTTGGATTCAATGAACTAAACAGATCGAGCTTGATATCCTCAATCATCAAATATGGTACGAATTGAAATGACTTGTAAAGTATGTGAGAATGGTAAAAAAGCCAAATATTTTGAAAATAATAAATGAATATTTAAGTTAATTGAGCTTGTAAAGTTAAGTCCAATGATCTTTATTTGATCTCAATCAAACCCCATTTTTAATTACTATGAATTATAAAATAAATAAATGAAAAAAATAAATATGTTACTTTTTTAATAACAAGTAAATATATATTAAATTTAAAAGGAGAAAAATTATAGTGATGTATATAACCAAATCATATTGACATAAAGATCATATGAGACAAGATTTTTAGTCATAGAATAATATAACAAAATCAATGCAAAATATTTGAAGAATTGATATAAATTACATGGGAAAGTTTCATTCCAAGATATAAAAGGATCAAGATCAGCATTCTTAATTGTCTCATTAAATAAGAATCAAAATATGTTGTGTAGCATTCCAAAATACTAAAAAAAGTAATATTTAAGTGATATAAATTATTATTTATTATGATGTAGGCCATTAAGATGAGTGCAATGACATTTGTTTTGTCCCATTCTAACCTCATTTGGAATTACTATAAATTACCAAATCAAATAAGCATTAATAACTCAAAATTAATTATTTTAATAACAAGTAAATATAGATAAAAGTTGAAATAAGAAATAATGATGCAATATAATAAAACAAATCAAAGAAATGGAGATACAACATTAAAAGGGATTTGGTGTTACATTGTACTATAAGAAAATAAAGAGAAACATTAAAGGAACGAAATAAATTGTATTTAAATGTTGAACTCATAATAATTAAGGAGATATAGAACAATATCCTTAATCATTATATCAAGTATGAAAAAATACGTAATAACCAAAAAACATTTTATATTATAGAGTGAAATATTTAATTTGACAGAGTTTATCGGGTCAAATAAATTGACATTTGTTTCATCTAAATTAGACGCCCTTTGAAATAACTATAAAATAATCAATTAAATAAGCATAAATTAAAAAGTTATTATTTTAATATTTATTATTTATATATATTAAAATTGAACAATGATAAATTAAAGCAAAGTTTTATATTCAAATCAAAGCCCATGCAAAGTTTAAAATAGAAGGAAATTTTGTTTTCATAGTAATAAAATAAAATCAATGGAAAAATTTCAAATAATGAGATAGATTGTAAATGGAATTTGCTTTCCAAAGTGTTAAGAGAAGATTGAGAATAGAACATTTAATCATCAAATAAGGGAAAAAATAGTAGTATCTCCTAAAGTGTGGCAAAGCAATCCGAATAAAATACGTAAAATTTTCAAATTGAATTTTTAATTCTATAGAACTTTTCAAGACAAATCCAACAATATTTTTTTAGTCTTGATTTGTCATGATCTGGAGTTTCTATGAAACACAATAATAAATACCCATAAATAATAATAAAACATCTAATTGAAATTAGGTAGGAATCAAAATACCTCATAAAGGTTGATGATGTAATAAAAAATAAAATTTGTAAAAATTTTAAATTGGATAGAGCTCATTAAGATGAGTCCAACAATGCTTGTTTTCATTTTGAATAGAAAAACTTTGGAATTACCACATAATACAAAAGTACTTAAGCATAAATCAAAATAAACATTTATTCAAACATAACGTAAATATAAGTCAAAGTTGAAAAGAGATAAATTAAAATAATATAATACAATAAAAGCAAAAAAATTTAAAAATCACTTGATAGATGATTTAGAGTTTAATTATTATATAACCAATCCAAAAAAAATATTTAAAGAAATGAGATAAAGTTTATAGAAAAATCATAATCTATGATATTAAGGTGATCTAGCTTATAATGTTTGACTATCAAATTAGTTAAGAATAGAACTTTCTTGTAAATCATGTGAAAGCCATATAAAATAAAATGCATAAAAATGTTAAATTCAATATTTAATTTGATAGAGTTCATCTAGAGAAGTTTAACAAAACTTCTTTCTAAATGATCTAACCTCTTTTGGAATTAGTTGGAAATAAAAATGTAGGTTGGCATAAATAATAACAAATTATAATTTTAATATTCAGTATATATATATAAATATATATTCTTAATTGAAATGAATTTAACAAATGTAACATAATTGAATAAAGGTGATGTGAAAGTTACAACTTACTATTTTAGAATTTCATAGAAATATAGTCAAATCAAAGAAAAATATTTAAATAAATGAGATAAATTATACAAGAAAGTTTCATTTCAAAATACTTCGAGAGAAAGTGTAGAATTATTTTATCATCAAATCATGCAACGATAAAAAATTCCTAAAAACTATGCCAAAATCTACAAAAAAAATATTTAAAAACTTGAAGCTAAATATTTGATTAAATTGAGCTTGTCTCCCCTAGTCCAATGACATTAATTTTGTGTCGATCAAGCTATGTTTGGAATTACTGTAGAAAACTAAATAAATAAGCATAAATAATTATGAAATATTATTTTAATTTTAGGTAAATCAATATTAAATATCACTTAAGATAAATTAAATTAATATAATATAATCAAGTAAATGTCAAGTAAAAGCATAATAAAGATGATTTAAAATTTCATAGAAGTGAAACAAAATCAACACAAAACATTTTAAAACTAAGATAAATTGTATAGTAAAGTTCCATTACAAGATACTCTGGAGATCGATTGAAATTTCCATAATCATCAAGTCATGTTCGAAATTAAATGCCATGTAAACTATGTCAAAATAAAAATTAAAAAAAATGAGCTAACGAACATTTATTTTATGCCATTCAAATATCATTTGGAATTACTATGAATTAACATAACAATTAAAATTAAGTAATAATAACATATAACTTTTACATTAGCTAAAAATAAATTAAAGCTAAAATGAGTGTTTTATAGTAATTTAGTAGAATAAATACGAAAAAATAGAAAAAATGATTTAAATTTCATGATAAATTTTCACTACAAGATACTCAGAAGTGTAACATACTATATTCTCAAATCAAGTTTGAATAAAAATGGCTCACAAAGCTTGTTAAGAGCCTAGAAAACATTTTCAAAGTGCATAAATCAAAATTTAATCATTAGACCTCATTGAGGTGAATCTAACAATGTTTTTCAACTTGATTAGGCATCGATTAAAGTTATTAAGAATAATAAAAATTTAAATAAGAAGAGATAATATTAACTTATTACATTAATACTAATAAAAAATTATTTTAAAGGTTAAATGAGATATACTGTAGTAATATTACACAACTAAATCAAAGTGTGCAAAGGTCACACAAAGGTGACTAAAAATTTATATACTAATATGATAAAAAAAACTTTAAAACTTTAGATAATGACAATATAATATGTAATATCCTGTATCATCAAATAAGGTATTAATTAAAATTTCCCAATAAAACATTAAAATATTTGAAAATAAAAGTTACAACATTATTTAAATGAATATTCAATTATAAAGAGCACAATGAGCATATATATAAATATCAAATTTAAAATTAGATAACATGAAGCACTATAACATAACAAAAGCAAAGTAATGTGAAGGCCACATGAGGAGACATTTGGAAATAATTTAACCAAGAAAATAAAACATTGATGAAATAAGATTAATTGTATAAGAAATAAGCATTCTTTGACATTAAGGAGATATTTTATGACACCCTTGATCATCAAATCATGTACAAGTAAAAATGTGTTATTAAATTATATATAAAAGTTACATTCCAACATACTAAATAGATCAAGTGTAACATCCTCAATCATTAAAAAGTACTAATTAAAATGTCTCATAAAATACAGCAAAATACAAAAATAAATTTTTAGAAATATGAAAATAAATATTTAATTGGTTATAGTATCTTGAGATGAGTATAACGACATTTGCATTGTCATGATCGGACATATTGTAGACTCATTGAGAATTATAAAATAAATAAAAATAAAAAATAATAACATATCACATAAATATTTAGTAAATATAAATTAAAGTTGAGGCTAGATAAATTAAGTAATATAACATAAATAAATCAAAGAAATGAAAACATCACATTAAGGAAAGTGATAGTTACATAGTAATATAAATTAATGAAAGAGAAACATCTGAACAAAATGATATAAATTAAATGGAAAATTTGCATTCAAGAAATTGAAAATATCAAATTTATCATTGTCGATCACTAAATCAAAAATGAATTAAAATGACCTACAAAGAACACCAAAACCTTAGAAGATAAAATATTTTAAAAAAATTTTTATCTTAATTGAAAAAAATCCAATCATGGGAAGTCCAAGATAGTTTTTTATGTATCAATTAGACCTTATTTGTCATTATTATTAATTAGTAAATTAAATAATAAGAAATGATACTAAAATATTTTCGTATTAAGTAAATATATATTAGCAATGAAACGACCTAAATTGAAGCAATGTAATGTGGCAAAATTACAGTGATGTATGGAATATAAGAGGAGTGTTTTTGATTTACATAGTATTATAATTAAATAAATGAAAACTATTTGAAAAAATGAGATGTATTATAGAAGAAAAAAGAATTTAATAATACTAAAGAGAATTAGTGAAACTTCCTCAATCATTAAATAAGATATGAACCAAAATATCTCATAAAATATATCAAAAATATAAAAAAATGTTTAAAAATTTATAAAAATTAATATTTTTTTTGCTGAGGCTCATTTTGTTTAGCCCAAATTTTTTTGCCATGACTAGACCTAATTTACAATTATTACAAATTACCTAAGAAACAATGCTTAAATTACAATAAGTTATCATTTTAAGATACAATAAATTCGTATTAAAGGTAAAATAAGATGAACTGAAGCAATATAATATATAAAATGATAGTGATGCAAATGTCATATGAGAGGAGATTTAGGTCATTGAGAAATGTCCAACAAAATTTGTTCTATCTACATTAAAGCTCATTCAAAATTACCATAAATTACCAAAACACATAAGCATAAATATTAATAAATAATTAATTTAAGAAAAACAAAATATATACTAAACATCAGGCCATGTAATATTGCAAAAAGAAGTAATATAAAGTACATATGAGAGCTGAAATTAGTATTATATAGTAATAAAACTTAATAAAAGAGAATAATTTTAAGAAATAAATTAAAATTTTTTAAAATATTGCATTCCAAGATGCTAAGAAGATTGAGTGATAGTAACTCAATAGTCAAGTTAGGTACAAATCAAAATGTATAATAAAGCATGCTAGAACCATAGGAAATAAAATATTTAGAAATATACTGATGAGTATTTAATTAGATAAAACTTGTGGGGATGTGTTCCTCAATGTTTAGTTCTTCTCAAGCAAAAAAAGCAATGAAATATGACCAAATCAAAGTGATGTAAAAATGACAAGACAAGAGAGTCATGGTAACACAATAATATGACCAAATCAAAGGAAGAAAGTCAACAAAATGAGATAAATTTTGAAGGAAAATTGAATTACAAGCTATTAAGGAGATCAATTGTAGAATGCCTAATCCTTAAGTTAGGTATTAATCAAAATGCCTCAAAACATATGTCAACACTTTAGAAAATAAAATATTTAAAAATCATTTTTTAAAAAAGATAAAGTTGGTCTCGATGAGTATAATGATGCTTGTTAGGCTTTAATCGTAACCCATTTGGAATTTCTATAACTAAAAAAATTTAATAAGAAGAAAAAAGTTTAAATTATTTCATTAATGTTAATTAAGTATATGTTAAAGTTAAAATTAATTAAATTAAGCTAAGACAATATAACCAAAACAAAGCGATATAAGGGTATAATGAGGTAGAATTTTTACTTTTATAATAATATAATAAAATTAAAGAAAAATAATTTTGAAATGTTAGATAAATTATACAAGAAAGTTTATTTCAAAAATAATAAGGAAATCAAGTATAACATCATTGATTATTAAATTAGTTGTAAATCAAAATATCTTATACGCAAACAAAAACACTAGAAAATATAGTATATAAAAATTTAGAAATGAATGTTTAATTGGATAGAGTATGTGAAGGTGTCTACAATAATATTTTATTCATCTCCCAAAATTATAAAAAATAAAAAATCATAAGTAATAATAAATTATTAATTCATATATAGCAAATATATATTAAAGGTGAAATAAAGTAACTTTAGGAAATGTAAAATAACACAATCAAACTAATATGATGGTCACAAAATAGGAGAATTATAGTTCCATATTAATATAAACAAATCAATGAAACAAATTTCAAGAAATGAGTTAAAATATTTGAGAATGTTATAATCTATGGTACAAAGGAGATCCAACATAACATTATCAATTATTAAATAAACTATAAATTAAAATATCTAGTAAAACATATTAAAACAATGAAAACCATGAAAACATTAAAAAGTTTAAAATAAATATTTAATTTCATAAATCTCATCAAGGCAACTCTTGTGGCATGTTTATATCTCTAATGATCTCATTTGAAATTATAGTAAATTAAAAAAATTAAAAATCAAAGTTAATAATAAAATATTATTTTAATAGTAAAAAACATATTAAATCTAAAATAAGATAAATTAAATTAAAACAATATATAGCAATTAATGTGATGAAATGATTACATAGAGGAGAATTATAGTTTCATAATAAGACAACAAAATTAATCCTTAAACAAAAAATAAGTTATGAATTAAAATATCTCATAATTTATGCCAAAAAAAAAGAAAAAATTTTAAAAATATAAAAATAATTGAATAAACCAAGTCAAGAAGAGTTTAATGACTTTTATTTCATCTTAATTAGGCATCCAATTTAATTACTATGAGTTACCACAGTAAATAATATAAAAAATATATTTAGAGTTACATAGTAATATAACCAATAGATATTTTTTAAAAAGCAAGCTAAATTGTATGGGAATGTGGCATTAATAGATGTCAAGAAATCAAGTGTAATATCATCCTTGGTCTAATATGGTATGAATTAAAATGTCTTGTAATATGTGACAAAAAAATAAAAGTGAAAAAAATTAAATCAAAAAATTTTTTATGCTTGAAAGATATCTTTAGAAAGAATCTAATGACACTTGTTTTTTTTTCTATTAGGAAACATCTAAACTTTTGTTAATTATTAAAGTAAAATATAAATGTAAAAAATATTATTTTAATAAAAATTTATATATCTTAAAAAATAAAACATAAGAAAAATAAATTTTTATATAAAAGTAAATTTATGTTAAAGCAAAAAATGCGTAACCTAAAGCAATGTAACATAACAAAATCAAAGAGATTTAAACTACTCTGAGAGAAGAATTTTAGTTTTGTTGTGGTATAACCAAATCAAAAACAAATATTGGAAGAAATGTGTTAAAATATATGAGAATGTTGTGCTCTTAGACAAAAAAGAGATCGAGTCCAAAAATCTTGGAAAGTATAATATTTAGAATTATGAAAGTGAATATGTATTTTGATAATGCTCAGAGTCGAATGCAATGATATTTCTTTCTTCTCAATTGGACCTCATTTAGCTTTTTTGTGAAGTAACAAAGTAAAAAAACATGAAAAAGAATAAATTACTATTTTAATACAAATTGAATACAACTTAAGCCTAAAATAATATAAATTATAGCAATGTAAGATAACTATATGGAAGCAATATAATTATGAAACAAAAGGAGATTTAGTGTTATGTAGTAACATAACCAAATCAAAGATAAAATTTGTGGAAATAAGATAAAGTTTATTCAAAATTTGAATTAAAAGATAATAAGGAGACCGAGTGCAACATCCTAGATCCTTATGCTAACTTTTAATCAAAATATCTCTTAAAGCATATAAATTATATGAATATAAATAATTTGAAAATTCAAAAAAATATATTTAATTAGATGTAGCATATGGAAATGAGTGTAATGACATTTATTTCATCTGGATTAGAACTCCTTGGGTGTTATTCTAAAATACCATAACAAATAAGCATAAATAATAAAAATTATTATGTTGATATAATGTAAAATATAGTAAAACTACAATGAGATAAATTAAGGTAATATAATATATCGTAATCAAAGTGATGTAAAGCTCACTTGTAGGATATTTAAAGTTTTGTAAAAACATAAATAAATTAAAAAATTCAATTAGATAAATTGTTGTGGAAGCTTACATTGTGAGATACTAAATATTTCAATTGTAACGATCTTAATCATTAAATTAGATATGAGTCAAATGTTTTTTTAAAATAAGCAAAAGTAAGGTGTTTATAAACATAAAAATGAACAATTAACTAGATAATGCTAATTAAGAAGTGTCTAAAAAACTTTTTTTCATCTTGATTGCACCTACATTTGAATTATTTTTTATTAATAAAGTTTTAAAAAATTATTATTTTAATATTAAGTAAATATAAAATAGAGGTAAAATGAGAATATTTTAAGTACAATAATCTAACAAAATCAAATACTTATAAAAGTCGCATGATAAGTGATTCCAGGTTACATAGTAATATAACATAATAAAAAAAATTATAAAAATAAGACAAATAGTATGATCAAGTTACATTTCAAGAAATTAAGTAGATCTATTATAACATCCTCCTTTGGCAAATCTAGCACAAATTAAAAAATCATGTAAAGTGCAGCAAAATCTTTGTAAAAAGATATGTAAAACTTTAAAAAAAATATTTAATTGCTTAAAAAATTATCTAAAAGACTACATTGAATCTTTCTTTGTGTCAACAGAACCTTATTTTGAATTATTGAAACTTTCTAAAATAAAAATAAATAATGATTTGTTATTACTTTTATATGTAGAAAATATATATTAAAACTTAAAAGATAGATTATATAGGAATGTTGTGTTCCATATTACAAAAGAAGTCAAATGTATTATTCTTGATCATCAAATCACATATGAATTAAAAGGCTTCATAGCTCATTCTAAAATCATAGAAAATAAAATACTTTAGATTATTAAAAATAAATGATTCATCTCGAATGGACTTTGTTCAGAAGTACTACAAAGTTTCAAAATAAACAAAAATAATGAGATAAATTTAAACAATCCAATATAACAATAAAAAGTTAAGGGTCACATGAGAAAAGAATCAATTTTACATAGAAATATATGCAAATCAAAGGGAAAATTTTAAACAAATAAAAAAAGTGTATGGTAAAATTTCAATCTAGGAAACTAAAATCAAGTGTGAATTAAAATGTTTGAAAAATCTTTGCAAATCATTAGAAACTAGAAAATTACAAAAAAAATTAAAATTAAGGTTTAGTTGGACAATGCTTATCAAGACGAGTCCAATGATTATTGTTTCATCTTTAATGGACCTCATTTAGAATAACTTGAATTAATGTAATATAAAGAGTCAAAATTATGTAAAACTCATAGGAGAATATTACTAGGGTTTCATAGTTATATAACATTATCAAAGAAAACATAGATGAAGAATTGAGATGAATTATGTGGCAAAATTGAATTCCAAGGTAGTTAGGATATGAGGTATGACATCCTTGAATATAAGATAAAGTAAAATTTTAAATGCCTAATAAAAAGATAAAAAAAAAAAATTTTAAAAGATATAAATTACTATTTATTTGGTTAATACTCACCAAGGCATGCTCATGGATATTTCTTTCATCTCAATTGAAACCCATTTGAAGATACTCTAAATTACAGAGGACATAACAATATAACAAAATCAAAGAAAATTGTTTTGAGAAACGTTATAAATCGTAAAAGAGTGATGCATTCAAAGACATTTAAGAGATTTAGTGTAACATCCTTATTGATCAAATTAGGTATGAATTAAAATATCTCAAAAAACATATCAAAACACTAGATAATAAAATATTTAAAAATATGAAATAGAATACTTAATCTGATAGCTTATTGAGATGAGTCTAACTTTTATTTCATATTGATCAAAACTTATTGGCATAAACATAAATTATCAAAGTAAATAAGAAAAAAAATTATTTAAATATTAAAAAGTATGTTAAACATAAATGAAAGTAAATTCAGGCAATATAACTTAACAAAATCAAATCAATGTAATAGCCAATGGAGAGGTGGATTAGAGTTTCATAGTAATATAATCAAATGAATGCAAAACATTTAAACAAAAGAGATAAATTTTATAAGAAATTTACATTCTAGGATATTAAGGAGATAGACTATGAAATCCTTGGACATAAAATTATGTACGATTTAAAATATGTAGTTAAGCTGTTAAATCCTTAAAAATTATTTTATTAAAAAATATATTAAAGAATATTTAATTCAGTAGAGCTCTTTGAGAAGAGTCAAAGATGATTCTTTTGTCTTGGTCATGCTACATTTTGAAGTATTGTGAATTACCAATGCAAATAAGTATCCATAATAATAAATTATTGTTTTATTATTATGCAAATATACATTAGAGGTAAAATGAGTAAATTAAATATAATAAAACCAAATGAAATTGATGTGAAGTTCACGTGAGAGGAGATCTATTGCTTCGCAGTAAAAAACCCCAATTAAAATTATTGTTTGAATAAATGAAATTAATTATCGAGAAAAATTTCGTTCCAAGATGCAACAGAGATCAATGATAATATTCTTGATCATCAAATCTAGTACGCACAAAAATATCTCATAAAGATTAACAAAGTCATTAAAAATAAAATTCTCTCTTTTAGTTTTAAAAAATATATTTAATTAATATTAAAATATCAGTTTATCACTATTTATGATTTATTTATTTTTGAAGTTATCATATATTCCAAACAATGTATAACAGTGACGAAACAAACATTGTTGAACTCATTACGTTGAGCTCTAACCAATTAAAGTTTCTTTTTATATCATTAAATATCTTCTTTTAAAGTTTTTTTAGCAAGCATTATGAGACATTTAAATACACATCTTATTGTATGATGATGACTATTATACTTAATCTCTTTTGTATCTTGGAATGTAACATAGTCATATAATTTATCTCATTTTTTAAAAGTTTTTGTTTATATTTAATCATATTACTATGTAACTCTAAATGTCTTCACATTTGATCTTTATAATACCTTGATTTTTATATATTACATTATTTATTTTAATTAATCTTAGCTTTAATATTTATTTTTTTAATAGAAAATAATTATTTATTATTAATAATTCAAATTTCTTTTCAAAATTCATTGTATTATCTAGTGAGGTCCAATTGAGATGAAAAAATTTTCATTTAACTTATCTCAATGAAATTTATCAAATTAGATATTTAGTTTTAGTTTTAAAAAGTTTTTTAATTATTTTTCTTACTATACTTCAGAAGATATTTTTCTTTGTACATGTATTGACAATCACATATAGTACACTTGATGTCCTTGTTCATTGGTATCAACGTTTCTCGTACAATCTAACTCATTTAATAAAAAATTTCACTTTGCTTAATAATATTAAAATGCAAACAAAAATGTCAAGTTATGTGAGCCTTACATCACTATCATTTGGATATATTTCAATGATTCAATTTACCTTATATTTGCCTTAATAATAATTTACTAAATATTATATTAAGTATTTGTCATTTTTAATTGGATTTAACATTCATATCTCACAATAATTCCAAATTAAGTCAAACTAAAATGAAACAAACATTATTTGGCTCATTTATATGACTTGTTGAATTAGCAAATAATATTAATGTTTCTAAGTACTTAAAGTTTATCTGCTTCATCGTGTTTCTTGAAGCATTATGATTCTTACCGAATTTGATAGTTGAAGATGCCACACTTGATCATGTTACCATCTTGGAATGCATCATTCTTAAAAACTTTTACTTATTTCATCAAATTGTTTTCAATTGTTTTATTATTTTAATATCCAACATTAAATCTCTTCTTGAGTGACTATTACATTACTTGAAATTATCTCATTTAAGCTTTAAGATATATTTACTTAATAATAAAATAACAATTTATTCATTTTCAAGCTTATTTCCCATGTAAGTTTTAGTAATTCAAATTGAGGTTCAATGGAGAATAAATAATAATTGTTTGTCTTGTCTTCATGAGCTCTATAAGTTAAATATTCATTTTGATATTTTCAAATATCTTATTTTTTAGAGATTTGGTACACTTTGTGAATGGAAAAGAAATAATAATTGTAGGACTTATTATAATTATCTATTTTAATTAAATGTTTATTTTTATATTTTTCAAATATTTTAATTTCTAGATATTTGGAAAATTGTGATACATTTTGATTGCACTTGATTTAAGATCGAGAATGGTACACTAGATCTCATTAGTATCTTGTAATAAAACCTTCCCAAATAATTTATATCATTAATCGTATTTGTTTTCTTTAGATTGTTTATGTTAGTTTTATACTCTAAACCTTCTCTCATGTAAACTTTACATCACTTTGATTTGATGAAATTTGTTTATTATTTATGCTAATCTTTTTAGCAACACATAATTATTTTGAATGGTTTCTAATCAAGACAAAATAGATGTCATTAAACTAACTATGAAAAGCTCTATATAATTAAATATTCATTTGTATATTTCAAAAAAATATTTTTTAGATTTTGGGACATTTTTTACATATTTTGATTTGTACATAATTTTCTCAATAAAGTTATTACATTCGATATACTTAGTTCATTGAATGTAACTTTCTCATATAATTTACCTTATTTTTTCAAATTCTTAAATTTGATTAGGTCATGTTACTATGAAAATCTAATAGAACTATCATGTGACCATTACATTTCTTTCACTATGTTATATTAGATTACCACAATTTATCATATTTTAGCTTTAATAAATATATTCTCCTAATAATAAAGTAACAATTTATTATTTTTATGCTTATTTATTTTTATAACCAGTTGTAATTCAAAATGACATCAAATGGAGACAAATATTATTGGACTCACTTCAGCAAGCTAAATCTATTAAATATTTATTTATATATTATTGATTTATTTTCTTGAGTTTTTACATACTTTACTAGTAATTTTAATTTGTCCCTTTATTAATGATCATGGATATTCCACTTGATCTCCATAGATGATTCGAATACAACTTTCCTATGTAATTTATCTTATTGCATCAATTTTTTTTACTGTGACTTGTATTATACCAATTGAGATCTAATCAAGAAAAAAGAGGCATTGTGGGACTCACGAACACTTAATCTATCTTGTTAAATATTAATCTTTTTACTTTTTAATATTTCATTTTATAGTGATTTTGAATGAGTTGAGTTTAGAAATTATTTGACTCATAATTGAATAATCAAGGATGATATGCTTGATTTCCTTAATTTTTTGGAATGCAATTAACTCCTAAAATTCATCTCATTTTTTCAAATTGTTTGTGTCAATTTGTTTATTTTAAAAAGTTGCACAAAATCTCCTACTATAATATATACATCGTCAAGATTTCAATATATTACGTTGCTAAATTAATAATATTTCAGCTTTATGATATATTTGTTTGAGGTTATATTCAAAATTTATTATCATTTATAATAAATTCATTTTATAATTCAAATTAATTCAAAATGAGGTCCAATCAAGAAAAAAAGTTATTATATGACTCATCTTGTTAGGCCCAATTAAATAAAACATTAATATTTTTTATTTTAAAATATTTTACATTCCAAAGTTATAAAATTAAAAAAATTAACTTTACATCACTTTGACTTGGTTATGTTACAAAGTTTCAATTTAACTTATATCAAATTTAATATATATTTACTTCATATTATACAAATGAGTTATTTTTGTTTATGCTAATTTAATATTGTGATTGAAAATTATTCCAAGTAATGCACAATAAGGATGAAAAGTAAGTCCTTGGACTTTTCATAATGAGGTCTATTCAATTAAATATTCATTTTTATATCTTTAAATTTTTGACTCTCTTTGATTTGAACATATTTTTTTGGATATTTTTTTTCGTTCATGATTTGAAGATTACAAATGTTATGGTCCATATTCTTGGTATTCTTAAATATAACTTTCTCATACAATGTATCCTATTTTTTATTTTTTTATTATTAGTTTATATTACCATGAAAATCTAAATATCTTATATGTGACCCTTAGGTCACTTTGATTTCTATATATTAAGTTTGTTTAGTTTTTCCCGTTTTACACATAATATGCATTTACTTCAACATAAAATAATCGTTTATTATAATTTTATTTTATTTACTTTTGTAATTCAAAGTAATTCCAAACGAGGTCCAATTAAGAAAAAAAAGTCATTAGACTTATGTCTACATACATTATACAATTCAATATTTATTTACTTTTATTTTTTTTAATTTTTATGTTGTTTATAAGATGTTTTTATTTGTACTTAATTTGATGATTAAGAATGTTACACTCGATATTCTTAATATCAAATTGCAAATCTTTAGTAAATGTTTTCTCATTTATTCACATATTTTGCTTTAATTTTATTATATTACTATAAAACTCTAATTCTTTGCTCATGTGGCTTTTACATTACTTTGATTTTGTTGCATTGCAATGATTCAATCTTTTTCATTTCTACCTTTGTGCATATTTCTCTAATATTAAGGAATATATTTATCATTATTTATGCTTATTTAACTTTTTAATTTATGGTTATTCTGAATTAAGTGTAATCGATACAAAAAAACGTTGTCAAAGTATCTTTTTTTATTTTTATATATATTATATTTTCTTTGATTTTTTTATATGACACATTTCAATTCGTACATGATTTGATAACTAAAGATGTTACACTTAATCTCTGAAGTATCTTTCAATGCAACTTTCTTGTAACACTTATCTAATTGTCCTTAAGTTTTTGACTTCAATTTATTATGTTATTCCAAAGCTATTTTGCTCCTCTCATGTAACATTTACACTAATTTAATTTACTTATTTTAAAATGCTTCATTTTATGAAATTATAGATTTACTAGATATATTTACTTAATATAAAAGTAATAATTTATGAAATTTTATGATTATTTAATTTTGAAATTCATGGTAATTCTAATGGATGTTTCGTCGAGTAGAAAGAATCGTCCTTGTACTTATCTTAATGAGCTCCAGAAATTGAAAACTAATATTTATATTATTAAATATTTTTATCTAGAGTTTTGGCACCATTTTTTAGAAACTTTGATTCGTTCCTTATTTAATGATTGAGAATATTTTGCTCGATCTTCACAGTATCTTATTATGTAAATTTCTTATAAAATTTATATCATGTTAATGTTTTTGCATTATTTGTTTTAATTACTATGTTATGCTAAATCTCCTCTTACAAGATTTTTTTCATTACCTTCATTTACATGTATGAAATTCTATAGTTTATCTCATTTAGGTTTTAATATATATTTAAGTAATTATTTAAAAAATAATATGTTATTTTTTGTGCTTATTTAATTTTTAATTTGTTGTAATTCCAAATGTGGTATAATTGAGAAAAGCAAAAGTTATATATGATGATTTTCAATGATCTCTTACCAATGCATATTTCGTTGTTTAATTTAAAATATTTTATTTTATTACGTCAATGATTAAGACATTTTTTGAATCTTATTATACCACTTTAAATCTCCCCTCATCTCATATTCACATTACAATGATTTGTTATATTATAATTCTTCAATTTTTCTCATTTTATTTTTAATTTATATTTTAAAATTAAATTAATATTTTATTATTATTTATGCTAATTTACTATAGTTATTTGAATTAATTCTAAACATGGTCTAGTATAGAAAATGTAATCATTATACTCATGTCACTGAGCTCTAATTTAAAATTTATTATTTTATATTTTACATATTTAATATTCTAGGTTTTTATAAGTTTTACTAAAAATTTTCAATTATACCTAATTTGATGATACTAGATGTTACACTCGAACACCTTGGCATTTTTCAATACCATTATTTAGTAAAAGTTATCTTTTTTCCATGTTTTGGCTTTGATTTGGATATATTACTGTGAAGCTCTTATTCTCCTCTCATGTACCTTTTAGAACTCATTGATTTGGGCACATTACAAAGCTCGAATGTGTCATATATCAAACATTATATGTTTACTTAATATTAAAAAATAATTAATTATAATTGATTCTTTTTAAAATTTTTTAATTCATGAAGAATTCAAATGATGCTTTATAGAGATGAAATAGATTCATTGTAGTCACCTTGATGAGTTATATCGAATTCAAAATTTATTCTTATACCTTGAAATTTTTTGTTCTCTTGGGTTTTAGTACGATTTGTGAGATATATTTATTCGTATCTTATTTGATGATTAAAAATATTACACACGATCTCCCTAATATCACCGAATGCAACTTTCTTATACTATTGTCCTTATTTATCCAATTTTTTTCTTTGATTTAATATATTGTTATATAACCAGAATTCTCCTCTTATCTTAGCTTTACATGTCATTGATTTGATTATTTTACATAGCTTCAATTTATCATATTTCAATTTTAATATTTTTTACTTAATAATAAAATAATACTTTACTGTTATATATGCCTATTTATTATTGTAATTTGTAGTAATTTCAAATTAGGCTTGGTGAAGATAAAACAAATTTTATTAGACTCATCTCAAAATGCTCTATATATCAAAATATTAATATGTATATTTATAAATATTCTATGTTATATGATGTTTGCACTCTTTAAGTGACTTTTTAAATCATACTTTATGTCATGATCTAGATGTTATACTTGATTTGCTCATTATGATGGAATGCAACTCTCCAATGTAATTTTTCTTATTTCTTCAAAGTTTTTTCTTTTATATTTTTATGTTACAAAGAAGCTCTAATTCTCCTCTTATTTGGCAATTGCATCATTTTATTTTGTTTTATAACTTTGCTTAAATATTTCCCACATTTGCCATAATAAATATTTAATTAATATTAATAAAATTTTTTATTTTCTTCCTTATTGACTTTGGTAATTCATAATAATTCTTAATGAGATCTGGTGGATATTAATTAGTTGTTATTACACAGGGCCTCAGTGAGCTTCATTCAATTAAATATTTTATTTAGAGAGATTTTTTGGGAATATTGGCATGCTTTATGAAATATTTCTATTTCTATATGATTTGATGATCAAGAATGTTGCACTCGATCTCTTGGGTATCTTAGAAAATAACTTTTTTGAATAATTATGTTGTTTCTTTAAGTTTTTGCTTTGATTTGGTAATATTACAATGAAGCTCTAGTTCTCTTTTCATGTGACCATAACATTATGGTTATTTGGTTATATTAAATTAATATTAAAGCAATAAAATTTTATTATTTATGAGATATTTTTGTTGGTACTTGATTTTATAGTCAAGAATATTATGCAAGGTCTCATTAGTATCTTGGAACAACCTTCCGATACTAATAATTTTTTTCACACATTTTTCTCTTTCATGTAGTTATACTACATTGTTACTCTAAATCTCTTCTCTTATGATCTTCATAAGGCCTTGATTTGCTCATCTCACACTTCTTCAAATTAACTTATTTTAGTATTTAAAATTTTGTTTTCAATAGTTTTTGCAAGCTTTAGGATATGTTTCAATTTATGATAGGTTTAACGATGAAGGTTGTTACTTTTGATCTTCTTTGTATCTTATAATGGAACATTCCTTATAAAGTTCTCTAAGCTTTTCAAACTTTAAACTTTGATTTATTTATATCGTAATGAACCTATAATTTTGCTCTCATGTGTGCCATACGTCATTTTGATCTAATTATATTACATTACTTTAGTTGTTCTCTTTTCAACTTTTATATATATATCTTTAATATTGAAATAACAATTTTTATTATTTATTCTTTTTTGCTTTATGAAATAGTTGAAACTCTAAGCCATGTATCATGGAGAAGAAACAAAAGCTATTAGACTTATCTCGACTAGGTATATCAACTAAATGTTAATTTTTATATATTTTTTAAAAAAATAATATTTCTTGATTGCAGTACTTAAAATGAGAAATTTTAATACACACCAGATATGATTACTTAGAATGTTATTAGATGTCCTTAGTATCTTAAATGTAATTTCTCATATGATGTATCACACTAATTGAAATTTTTCACATTTATTTGCCAATATTACTATGTAACTACTCATTAGTTGTGATCTTTGCAAAAAATTGATTCAATTATTTTAAATTGCTTCAATTTATAATTTTTCAACATTAATATGTATATTTATTTAATATAAAAATAATTTATTATTATTTATCCTCTAAATTTAGTGATTTATATTAATTCTATAAAGGGCCACACTAAGACAAAATAAATAAAGTTTTAGTCATTCTAAGGAGCTATATCCAATTAACATTAAATTTAACAGTTATAAATCTTTTATTTTTTTATAATTTTTTATTAGATTACAAGACAAAATTTTTCTCATAAAGACAAAATAATTATAGTTTAATTTTTCTTAACATGCTTTACAAATTAAATATTCATTTTTGGCCTATTGTGCAAGAAAATTCGATTTTCACCTAATTTGTCAAATGAGGATGTTATACTAGATCTCCATAGTTTGTTAAATTACAAATTTCTCATAAATTTTATCTTGTTTTCTCTAATGATTTTCCTTGATTTTGTTATATTACTTTAAAACTCTAAATTATCTCTTATGTGACCTTAAATTTTTTTTATTTTGTAATTTTTTATTACATTAATTTATATCATTTCAAATTTAATATATATTTGCTTTACATTAGAGTAATACCATATTACTATTTATACTTGTTCCCTTAATTAATTTGTAGTAATTTTAAATAACATAAGGTTGAGAATAATAAAATTTTGTTGTATTCATCTCGATGAGGTTTGTTATTTGAATATTCATTTTTTATATGTTCAAATATTCTATTTACATTGTTTGTTCTTAATAATTCTTGCCAAGGATTGATTAAAATGGAACAAACATCCCTGGTTTTTTTCTAGACGAGCTCTATCTATCAAAATATTCATTTTTTTTATCTCTTTAGGTTTTTGTAATTCTTCATAAGACATTTAGAATTTACCCTATTATGCGATAAAAAATGTTTCACAGAATCTCCTTAGCACCCTTCAAACAACTTTGTCATATAATTTATCTCATTTCTTCAAATGTTTCATTTTGATTTCATTCTATTACTATGAAATACTAACTATCCTCCTCTATCACCTTAACATCACTTTAATTTACATATATCACTGTAGTTACACTTTTCTTATTAACAAACTTCTTATATAGTTATTTAATATTAAAACAATAATTTACTTGTATTATTCTAATATTAAGTAAATATATAACAAATTTGTTAACAAGAAAATGGTATTAATGCTTTTTAAATTTGATAGTACAATATAATTACAAATTAGGTTCTACCAAGACATTTCAAATGTCATTAGGACTAATTTCAATGAGCTCATACAAATTTAATATTTATTTTTA
Organism: Vanilla planifolia; assembly: GCA_023846275.1. Lineage (NCBI taxonomy): Eukaryota > Viridiplantae > Streptophyta > Magnoliopsida > Asparagales > Orchidaceae > Vanilla > Vanilla planifolia. Next base: position 171,466 of record JAIUJO010000409.1, on the reverse strand, counting down.
TTATTTTTTAATATTTTTATTTTTTATATTTTTGTAATGCTTTTAAAGGCATTTCTATTTGTTCTAGATTTAATGATTAATAATGTTACTCTTAATTTGTTTAATATCTTGTAAGATGTCTTACCCAAAAACTTGATCTCATATAAATAAAATTTTCGAACTGATTTGGACGTATAATATTAGTTCACATTTTTTTGTTGTTGGTAGAATATATATTTACTTAACAATAAGATAATAATTTAATTTTATTTAAGTTTTTTGTGTTTATTTTTTTGTTGTAATTGTAAATGTTGTCTAATATAAATGAAACAAATATTGTAGGACTCCTGCAATGTGTTATATTGAAATATTCAATCCACATTTTAAAATATTTAATAAACTAAGATTTTGAAATAATTTGTCTTTTTAATTCAAACTTAATTTGTTGATATACAAATTTTTTGTATAATTAATCATATTCCCTAAAATGTTTTAATTTGATTTGCTTATTTTACTATTTAACACAAACTTTCCTCTCATGTGATATTTACATTGCCTTGATTTAGCTATATCACATTTGTTATTTTATCTCATTTCATCTTTGATATATCATTTCTTAATATTAAAAAAACGTTCTTTGTTATGCTTCCTTTTTTATTTTTTAATTCTCAATAATTTTAAATGAGGTTTCTTTTAGATAAAATAAAAGGTCTTAGACTCTGTTCTGTGAGCTTTATCCAATCAAAATTTTTGTTTTACATTTAAAATATTATTTGATGGTTTTGCTATTCCTTTGATGATATTTTGTTTCATAGCTGATTTGATGATCGAGATTGTTATATTAAATTTCTTTTGTGCATAAAATGGTACTTTTCTATAAAAGTTATCTCATTTCTTCAAATGTTTTGCTTTCATTTGGTTGTATTCCTACACAACTATAGATCTCTTCACTTATGACATTTATAAGACTTTGATTTGGTTACATTATCTTACTTCAATTGTTCTCTTTTTTGCTTTAATATAGTTTTTCTTGATGTTAAAACAAATATACTATTTTGCATGCTTATTTAGTTTACTTAATCTTAGGAATTCCAAACAAGGCCTATTGGATATGATACAATCATTGTTAGACTTATCTTGATAAACTCTATCCAATTAAATATTTATTCTTATGTTTTTAAATAATTTATTTTTTAAAGATTTTGGTATGCTTGATGAGAAATTTTTTTTGTTCTATAATTGATGATTGGAAATATTACACTCAACCTCCAATGTAACTTGGAAAAGGACATCTTCATATAATTTATGTCATATACTGAAACTTTTTATTTTGATTTGAATATACTTAAAATGTAACTCTAAATGACATATTATATAATGTTTACATTGATTTATTTTTGATATATTACTTTCATGAAATTTTTCTCATCTCAACTTTAGTATATATTTATGTTACTAATTTCTCATTTATCTTTATTTGTTGTGGTAACTTGTATTAATTTCTAGTGAGCTTGAATCAAGATGAAACAAAGATTGTCAAAATTATCCTAACATGAACTATCTAATTAAATAATCATTCATAAAAGTTCAAATATTTTATTGTCATATTTGTTTGGCATGATTTTTTTGACACTTTAATTTATATCTTATTTGATTATTGAGAATGCTAAACTCAATCTCCTTAGTATCTTAGAATGCAACTTTCCCATAGGACTTATCTAATTTTTTTTTCAAATTGTTTACATCAAATAAGTTATATTACTATATAACTCTAATTCTTCCCTTATGTAACTTTTGTTTATCATTAATCTTGTTATGTTACTTGTCCTTAATATCGTTATACAACTTTTTGAATTTAAACCTCTTCTCATGTTACCTTTACAATGATATGAATTGGTTCAATTATATTCCTAAATTTATCTAGTTTTTGCTTTTATATATATTTCTTTTTATAAGAATAATAATTTATTGTTATTTATTTTGAATAAATTTGTTGATTTTTATTAATTCCAACCAATGTCCAATTGAGATGAAGTAATCATTGGTGGGCTCATCTTGATGAGTTGTATCTTGTTAGATAATCATTTTTATATATTTCAAATACTTTATTCAAGGCTTTTGAATGCTTTATGAGCTTTTTGATTTGATTATTTGTTGATTGAGGATGTTGCACTCAATCCCTTTAAAAACTTATAATGCAACTTTCTCATACAATGTTTTGCATTTATAAAACTTTTTAGTTTGATGTTGTTATATTACTATGCAATAATAACAATCTTATCAGGTGACCCTTACCATAGATTTATTTTGTGAATCGACACTTCTTCAATTCATCATATTGAGGAATTATATTTATTTAATTAATGTGAAATAATAATTTATTTTTTTATTTTATTTTATTTTGGAAATTCAAAATAATTTCGAAAGAGGATTGCTCAAGGTTAATGAAACATCAATGGACTCACCTTGATGAACTATATCAAAAAAAATATATTTTTTTAATTTTTGGTAAATACTTCAATTTCTAAGGTTGAAGTAAGTTTTACTAGAAATTGAGATTCAAGCTAGATTTTATTATTGAGCATGTTATGCTAGACCTCAAAATTATTATAGAATGCAACTTTCTCTCATAATTTGAGATTTTCTTGAATGGTTTTTTGGCCATATTATTATATAATCGAAATCTTTTCTCCAATAGTTATTACATCGCTTCAATTTGCATATATTCATTGCTTCAATTTAACTCATTTCATCTTTAATTTAAATTGTTGACTTTAAGGAAATAATTTTGTATTTTTTTATGTTTGTTTATTTTCCTAATTTAGAGTAATTCCAAACAATGTTTGATCTATGTGAGATAAATGTCCTTGGACTTGTCTCAATAAGCACTATGAGCATAAAAATTGATTTTTGCATTTTAAAAATTTTTTTATTTCAAGGAATTTGCCATGCTTTATATGATATTTTAATTTATAATTGATTTAATAATTGATGATATTACACATGTTCTCCATAGTATTTTGAAATACAAATTTCTCAGGCAATTTGTCTCTTTTTTTAAAATTTTCTTTTTGATTATGATATTTTACTTTGAAACCTTAAATCCCATTTCATGTGACAATTATAATGAATTTATTTGATTATATTAGGCAACTTTAAATCATCTTAATTTATCTTCAATATATACTTCTTAAATAATAAAAGAATATTTTTTAAATTATATATGCTTATTTAGTTTTATAATTCATAATAATTATGAACTTCGTTCAATCGAGAGGAAATAATCATTGTTGGACTTCTCTTCATAAACTCTATCAAACTATACTTTTTTTTTACATTTTAGATATTGTTTTCTGGTCTTTTTGTGTGTTTTATAATACATTTCCAATCATACATGATTTGATTATTGAGGTTGTTACACTTAATCCCCTTTTTATCTTTGAATGTAAATTTTCCATACATGCTATCTCATTTTGCTAGATCTTTTGCTATGGCTTGTTACATATAGTGAAACTTAAATTCTCCTTAAATGTGAGTTGTGCATCTTGTTGATTTTGTTATATAACACATATTCAATTTATTTTATTTTGGATTTAATATTTATTCGCTTAATATTGTAATAATGATTTTTTCTTTTTTATTCTTATGTACTTTAATTGTAATAATTAAAAAAAAGGTATGGCTCAAACCAATTAAATGTTGCTAGACTCTTTGACATGTTATATCTTATTAATTATTAATTTTTTATATTTTAAAATTTTCATTTCTAAAGGTTTTTTAAATATTTTATAAGGAACTCATTTCATATTAGATTTAATATTCGAGATTGTTATAATTGATCTTCTTAATATCATTAAATTTAATTTTCTCCCATCTCTTCAAATGGTTCTCTTTGATATAGTAATATTACTATGCAATGCTAATCCTCCCCTTACAAAAAACTTACCTTACATTATTTTGGTTATGTTATATTGTTCTAATTTTACTCAACTTAGCTTTTATGTATGTATATATAAATATATATATATATATATATATATATATATATATATATATATATATATATATATATATATATATATATGCATAATATTAAAATAATAGTTTATTTTTATTTCTTATTATTTAATATTTTATTTAGTAGTAATTCCAAAAAAGGTATAGTCAAGTTAAAACAAACATTATAGGGCTCGCATCCACAAGCTTTATTGGTGTAATTTATTATTTTTGTATTTTTAAATAATTTAATTTCTAGGGTTCTTTTCATGTTTCAAGAGATATTTATATTTGACATTATTTTATGATTATTGACATTATACTCAATCTCCTTAGTTTCTTGGAATTCAAATTTCTAATGCAACATCTCTCACCTATTTTACTTTTTTGATCTGAAATAGCTTTATCACTTTGAAAACTTAATTCTCCTCTAGTGTGAACTTTACATCACTCCAATTTCATTTTATTACTCTACTAAAAATTATCTTAATTGAGCTTTAAAAATATATATTATAAAAATTAAAAATAAGAATTTATTGGCATTTATACTTATTTCGTTTTTAAATTCATAGTAATTCAAATTAAAAACAAATTAAAACAAACAAATGTGATTAGGCACATCTGAATGTGGTATTTCCAATTTAATATTATGTTTAGTGTTTTAAAAATTTTGTTTTTAATAACTTTGACATATTTTAGGTGATGTTTTGATTCGTACATAATTTGATGTTTTGAGTTTTTGGGCACGATATGCGTTGTAACTAGGATTGTAAGTTTTCCATACAATGTGTCTCACTTTTTTCAAATCTTTCATATTGACTTTGTTATATTACTATAAGACCTTAATTCTTCTCTTATGTCACCATTAAATTTCTTTCTTTTCATTATATTATATTGCTTAAACTTATCTCTTTTTAACTGTATTATAAGTTTACTTATTATTAAAGTAAAATTTATATTTAATTATGTATATTTATCTTTCCATTTATAGTAATTCCAATAGAGGTCTCACTAGGATGAAACAAAAATCTTTGAACTCATCTTGATGGATTATATCCATTAAATGTTAATTTTTATATTTAAATTTTTTTTATTTTCAACACTTTTGCTAGATTTACAAGGTATTTCATATCGAAAAATATTTGACCATTTAGGATATTATGCTCAATCTCCATTATATCTTGCAATGCAAATACCTAAACTTTTTTTCAATGTTTTTATAATTTTATACTTTTATTTATTTGTATTACAGTGTAACTTTTATTGTTCTCTCATGTGACCATTATATATCTTTTATTTTGATTTATTAAATCAATTTAATTTTTCACACTATGACTTTAATATATATTAACTTAACTTCAAAATAATAATAATTTATTTTTTTAATTTAATTATTTTTTAAATTCATAGTAATTACAAATGATGCCAAATTGAAAATGAATATAACATCATTTGATGCATCTAGACAAGCTACGTCCAATTACATTTTTTAATTTTTTTCAATAATTTATTTCATTAGATTTTGAATATTTGATGGTATATTTTAATTCATACCTGATTTAAAGATCAAGCTTGTTACACTCAAAATAATTCTCATGACTATATTAAGGTTTTCTTTAAACTCTAAATCAAGCATGTAGTGTACCATAATAAAATTAAATATCAATCTCATAGGTAGTACATGCTCTATTGTTATTTAAGATGCTTCATATTATTTCATTGCCTATATAGGCTATCAATTGAGCTTTTATTTTGGTCCAAACCTTTGAATTTTAAATTTAGGCAAAATATTGAGTTTATTATCACATGAAATAATATAGGTTTACATGAGTTTTACAAGTAACTCTCAAATCACATAGGTAAACTTGAGCTATCCCACCCTTCTTGAAGGCCTTCATTGGTCAATACAAATTTCCCATGGTCATGGAACCTAATCTTTCTTACTCGTGATCTTACCTAATAAATAAAATAAAGCTAATGGTTTGGCCAATATCTCAAAATTATTTATGTCCATGGTGAAGCCTTGCATATCTACAACTCAATACCTAAGCCCTCCAAACATCATCAAATGGACTTATCAAGACCATCACATTCCAAAGTCCTTTTCTTTTGCGACAATGAAAACCTCACTAAGTGTTAATAACATTAGCCTTATCATAGGACCTACTATTAGGAACAATTTCAATATAGACAAATTTATAGCACTAGGCCAAAGCAAAGAGTAGGGAAATGCATATTAAATTTGAAAAAGTTTTCTTCTTTTATGAAATAAAATGTTACCTTGATGATTATTAATCATAAGACACATCTCTACACTAATAAATTTAAAATCCTACTCAAGAATCAAAATTGCTGTATGATCTATATGATCAGGAAAAAACAAAGATTTGTTTTCACTCAATTAATCCTTTCCTTTATGAAACCTCACTTATACATTTTTTATTTAAGTTTCAATAAATTTTAAAATTTAAATTTAAAGAAATTTTTTTACAAAGGTCTTAGTCTTATTTGATCTCATTAAAGAACTAAGTTTGGCCTCTTGCTCACAACATCTAGGGCTATGGTTGAAGCCACAAAATCTATTTAGTTGAAGGACAACTATAAAGAAAAATGTTAAGTTGTAATTTTTATTAAAGTGATATTTTCTTAACCATAATTGTAGTTGGATATTTGTTGTAGTTTGAACCAACCATATAAATATTTTTGGGTATTTTTCTTATTTTATTTTTATATTAAAAATAAAAATAAAAGTATCAAGTAAAACTTTATTTAATAATTTTTCTAGAAAGTAAAACTATTACTACAAATAAATTATTAAAAAAAGACAATAAAAATTAGTAAAACTATTCTGAAGCTTACAATTCAATTCTCTCTAGTGGGATTCACGAACTCATTTTACCTCAATTCGTGTTAGAGTGTGTTCCCCACAAATAGTGATTCAAATGACTTGGGTGATCCATTATGCACATTTTACTCATTTTGTTAAGTTTACCTAGTATATAATTTTGTTACATATTAATTTTAATTTCTATTATGACTTTTTTGCATTCTTACAAAAATATATGTTTTTGTTGGCTTCATTATTCAATGAAGTTTTTGGAATGTCTTCACTTATGATTGATATTGGTGCAACATTAAGCAAAACTCTTTATTTGTTCTATGCACTATTATTTAGCACTAATTTTTATATTTATTAAAAAAAATAGTAGGAATCTTTATGAAATCAATAGACTTAGAATAATGGGAAGTGATCACTAACCCTTGTGATACTAAAAGATTTGTGCACTAATGACAGCAAATCTATTAAAGAACCTAGTAAGGGTAAAGGAAAAATTGCACAATTAAGTATGAGAGCACTCAACTAACTTTGTTATGGTATATCTCCTTATGAATTTAACCAAGTTATGAAGTTTCATATCACACATGAAGTATAGAAAAAGTTAGAAGTAACTTATGAAGATACTTCACAAGATAAAAAAAAAATATACTTACTCTTGATTATTCTATCTTTAGAATAAATCTAGGACAAAATATAAAGAACATGTTTGTACAATTTACAAATATTACTAAGAGATTAGACAATCTTTGAAATGCGTTTTGTATAGTAGATCTTGTAGAAAGCATTATGGGGATTCTATCGAAGGAGCATGATTCTCTTAGCGTGGCAATAAAGGCAGCAAAGGATATAAACAAGCTCACATTATATGAGTTTCTTGAAGAAATTAATCATTTAAGAAAGCTAATTAGTAAATAATTTTCATAAACATTGCTTGATTATACTTTCTTCATCATTTAAAATTGCAAATTGTGAGGAAGTGTCTAGTATATATTATTCTAATCATGACCATAATTATATGTTGGCAAACATTATCAAATTAGACAATTGTTTCACATAGAAATTATCTATATTTAGATGTATAATCATAAAGTCCAACTGACTACATGATTTTAGTGGACATAGCCAAGGCTAACATTTTCTTCCATTATGTCTTATGACTCTAACTCTTCTCGCTCACACAACACACTTTCTCCATGTCTTCTTTGTTAGTTTTGTGGGACAAAAGTGTATCTTGTGTTTCTAAGCTGATTAGGCAATGAATCATATATATAAAAGACCAAAAATTCTTAATCCATCTTAAAAAGAACCATGACTACTATTAAGCCTTGCTAATCCCATGATCTAAATTCTTTAATCCTAATGTAAGATCATCTAATGTAGTTTCAAAATTTAGATGTAAGGTATCATAATTCCAATAATTGGCATTAAAAGCAACTAAACAAATAAATCTAGTTTATTAAGTTCTTAAAGACTATTACTATAATAGTTTTGCACTACAAGATGTACTAAATCTCTATTATTTAGCTATTAGTTCCTAAAATCATGACTATACCATTCCATTTTTTTTGGATGATAATACTGTCTTCAAACATTTCTTTTGTCTTAATGTAATGATTCACTTGCACAACACCACTCTTAGCTTGGTGATATTTATAAATTAGCTCTAATCATACCATAAAATACCCAGCTCACTGCACTTGAACCATTTTTTAACTCTTAGTGTCATAGTTGAAGGACCAATGACTTCACATTTGTATGACCAAATCATCACCTCATTTTTTTCATTAATGCCATTTTATTCTATTATAATTGCACAAGGTAACTATTTTTTGCAGTAAATCACATTTCTCTCATCATTATATTAGATCACATCCTATATTTTTTCAAGTGTAATCTAAGCTATGTATGCTAGCAATGATAACTTTCTTCCCCAGTAAAACATAAAGCTTTTTATTGCACATTATCAAACCTAATGTTTCCTTAGCCTTCTTTAACAGCCAATTGAAGCTCCTTAAATTCGTAAAGATTTTTTACTTTTTTTCTCTTAACTAATTGGAGTTATTCATAACTAAATTTCTCACCACATTTTGTAATATTGCTTAATAGTTATAAGTTGTAACAATGCATGCTCATAGTAATAGTTCTATGAAAATATGTATTAATCATAAATCTTCTATTAAATAAGCAAATATCCATAAAATAGAAAAAATAACATGCATGGTTAGCATTCTTCAACACAATAATTTCATTAACATGGAAAGCAATATAAATTTCAAGAGAAGATGCCTAAGGTTCCCTATTTAATGATTCTTGTAACTCAGTGTTGAGATTAGCATAGAATTTAAACAATATAACTTAGGTAATTAGTGATTCTCCATAAACCTAAGAACCATTAACCCAAACAAAACATTGTGAAATCTAAATATTCCTATTCAGACCAAGATTCTAAAGTACAATGTTGTATGATTGAACTAAAATAAAAATAATTAAATCCTTCTTGAATACCTCTATCTAATTAAGTGTTTATTTAAATAATTTTAAATATTTTATTCTAATATTTTAACACATGTTAAAAGATATTTTGATTCACAGCTAATTTGATAATTGCGTTTATTAAAATCAATCTCCATAGAATCATCAAATGCAAGCTTTCCATACAATTAATTAACTTTAAAATTTTTTCATTAATAACTTTGTATTGGTACATAACTCTACATCTCCTCTATCATGACTTTTACATTATTTTTATTTGGTATAATACTTTGCCTTAATTTATCTCATTTTAGTTTTAATATTTATATTTAACAATTTTTCTTATTCACTATAACTCCAAAAGTGGTCCAACATAGTTGAAACAAATGCATTTTGACTTATCATTGTGAGCATTGACCAATAAAATATTTATTTTTAAAACATTTTATTATTTATGATGCTGATATGTTTTGTGATACATTTTAGTTTATTTTGATTTGTTTATTGAGGATTTGAAAATCGATCTTCTTAGCATCATGAGATCCTTTCAATATAATTTTTTTATTCATTCTTTTTCTTTTATTGGTTATGCATGGCTTTGGTTCAGTTATATCACATGCCATTAATTTTTCACATTTCAACTTTGATAACTATTTTCTTAATAATTAAATAAAAACTTATTATTATTTTTGTTTATTTACTATTATAACTCATAATAATTCAAATCAATATATAAGTGAGTTAAAAAATGTTGTTAGACTCATTTGGACTAGCTCTAGCCAAATAAGCCTTCATTTTTTAGAGTTCTTAAATATGTTTAAGTGTTTTTATGTATTTTATTAAACACTTTTACTTGTATGTTACTTGATAATTGAAAATGTTACATGTGATCTCCTTAATATCTTGGAATTCAACTTTTTATAAAATTTTTTCTCATTTCTTAAAATGTTTTTGTTTGATTTTCATATATTACTATGTAAATCCAAATCCCCACAAATTTAACCTTTCCAATGCTTTGAAATGGTTAAATTATTTTGCTTAATTTTTTTGTTCTTGCATTAACATATATTTTCTTAATAGTAAAATTGTAATTTTGTATCATTATACTTATTTACATTGGTACTTAATCGAATTCTAAATGAAGTCAGATCCAGACAAAATGAACATCAATGAACTCATGTCAAAGAGGATTTTATAATTAATATACTTCTTTTATATTTTAACAAAGTTTTTTTATAGAGTTTTTGAAAGTTCTAAGAGATATTTCTATTCCTATCATATTTTGTCATCGAGAATATTAAACTCTATCACCTTAGTAATGTATATTTCCAATATAATGTATCTTATATTTTGAAATATTTTTTTTGATTTTGTTATATTACTATGAAGCTTTAATTATCCTCTGGTGTAACCTTTATATTGCCTTAATTTAGTTATTTTATATTACTTAAATTTATCTGATTTCAATATTATTACATGTTTACTTAATTTTTAAATGAAGACTTGCTATTGTTTTCTAATTTTTTTAATAATTTACAAAAATTCTAAAAAAAAGGTCATATTTAAAAGAAATGAACATTGTCATACTTATATAATTGAGCTTTATAAAACAACATATATAATGTTTTTGTTGTTGTTCATGACACTTTTAACTTCATGTTAGATTTTGTAATGGAGGATTTTACAGTCGAACATCGTAATATCTTGGAATGTAGCTTCCCAAAATTATATATCTTATTTCTTAAAATTTTCACTTCAATTTTGTTATAATATTATTAACATCTAGTTCTTCTCCAGTGTGCCTTTTACATCAATTTTATTGAGTTATATTGTGTTTATTTGAATTACTCATTTTATGTTTAATATATATTTATGAAGTAATAAAAGAATAATTTATTTCTATTGAATTTTATTTTGGTAATTTCTTATAAATCCAAAGGAGGTTATATCAACATGAAACAAATATCCGTAGTTGAAATATTAATTTTTATATTTTTCTAGACACCATATTCTATTGTTTTGGTATGTTTTATTTAGGAATTTGAGTTTTTTTTTTAAATTTAATGGATGATAATGTTAAACTCAATCACCACAGTTCCAAAGAATGAAATTTTTCATAAAAGTTATTCCATTTTGATTTAGTTATATTAACAAATGACTCCAAGTCTTCTCACATGTAGCCTTTAAATACCTAATTTTTTGTATATAACATTTCTTCAATTTATCTCTTTTAAGATTTTATATTTGTTTACTTAATATTAAAATTAATAATTTTTATTAATTATTCTTATTTAATTTTGTATTTCTTAAAAATTCAAAATGAATCTCAATAGAGCTGAAAAATGTATCTTCAGTCTATTCTTGGTGTGCTCTAACAAATGTATTATTCTATTTTATATTTTATTAAATTTATTTTTTATGAATTTTGTATGCTTTATAATGCATTTCAATTTGTGCTAAATGATTAAATATGGTACACATAATGTCCTTAATACCTTGAAGTTCAATTTTGTTGAATAATTTATCTGAGCACTTCAAAAGTTTCACTAAAATATTATTCTTTTACTATCTAACTCTAATTCTCCTCTCATGTGACATTTACTTGTTTTTGATTTCGTAATAACACATTTTTATGTCAACTTAGTTTTCAGAAGTATTTAATTAATATTTTAAAATATTTTATTAATATTTATTATTTTAAATTACTCGTAATTCGAAATGTTGAAGTCAACTTGAAATAAAAGTCACTTGACACATCTCGAATAGCTCTTCTTATTATGTATTCATTTTTATAATTTTTAAATATTTTGTTTTCTATAATTTTTTTGTTTTTATGGGGCATTTTTATTTTTATCTGATTTGCTAGTTGAGGACGTTATAGTAGAAACCCTTGATAACTAAGAAAACAACTTTTTTATACAATTTATCTCATTTAGTGAAATGTTTTTGTTTGAGTTTATTATGTTATGATGAAGCTCTAAATCGTTTCTCTTGTCACCCATATGTTGTTTCATTTTGTTTTCTTTAAATTTCTTTAAATTATCTCATTTTAGTTATGTTTTTTAATTACATATCATTAAATTAATAATTTGTAATTCTTTATAGTTATTTAAGTTTAACATTTGTAAAAATTCCAAAGGTTGTTCGATATTGATGAAGCACAAGTCGTTAGAGTTGTATCGATGAGCTCTATCTCTATGCTTTTAAAGGTATTTTAGTTTCTAATATTATGGTGCATTTTGTATGATTGTTTGTATCATACCTATCCTCACAATCAAGAATTTTAGACTTGTTCCTTTTAGTATCCTAAAATGCTCTTTTCTTATTTATTTTATCTCATTTCATTAAATATTTTATTTTGATTTAGTTATATTACCATGAAAGTCTAAATATTCTGTCAACTTGAATATAAAAATGTTACATTCAATCTTATTTACTATGGTATATAGTAATAACTCCAAATGTGGTCTTTTTGAGACAAAAAATGTTGCTAGAATAATCATGATGTCTTATACCAAGTTACATATTCTTTTTTGTAATTTTAATTTTTTTTTAAAGGTCTTTGTATGCATTACAAAACACTTAATTCATACCTAATTTGATAAACATTGATGTTACACACAGTCTTTCAATTATTATTGTATTCAACTTTATCGAAAAAGTTTATCTTATTTCATTAATTTTTTTATTTTGGCAATTTACTATGCAATTCACAATATCCTTACGTGCGACCTTTAAATTGCTTTGATATGTTTATGTTACAATACTTACATTTATCTTGTTGAATTTAATATATATTTTGTTAATATTAAAATATTAATTTATTGTTATTTATGCTTATTTAGCTTACAAATTTGTAGTAATTTCAAACAAGGTTATATCAGGATGAAATGAACATTATTTAACTAAATGTGCTATATCAAATTATGCTTACATTTTTTATTTTTATATATTTTATTTTAAAAGGTTTTGAAATGTTCTATAAGGCATTTCTATTCATATCGTATTTGTGAATTAAGGATGTTACACTTGATCCCCTTACTATCTTTTAGTGTAGCTTTTGAGAAATTTTTTTCTCATTTTTTAAATTCTTTACTTTCATTTTGTTATATTACTATGACTCTCTAACTATCAATGGTGTGTCCTTTATATCACTTTAAACTTTTTGGATTACATTACTTTAATTTAACTTATTATTTAATTTATCATACATTTACTTAATGTTTAAAAAATAATTTACTATTATTTATTCTTATTATTAATTCAAAGTCATTTGAAATGAGATTAGATTCAGAAAAATGAATTTCATTATACTTGTCTCAACAACCTGTATAAAATAAAGTATTTATTAAATTTTAAAGTATATTGGAATATTATAAAATGAATTTCATTGTACTTGTCTCAATGACAATTTTATAAGTTACTTTGATTCACACATAATTTGATGATAAAAAATGTTACATTAAATCTTTATTGTATAATTGAATATTGGTTTTTTGAATAACTTATCTGTCTTCTGCAAAATTTTCACTTTGATTTAATTATATTCTTATAAAACTGTAATTCTACTCTCACGTGACATTTATATCCATTTCATTTTATTACATTATAGTTCTCTATTTTATCTCAAAATAGTTATATTTCATTATTATTTATTTTTATTTAATTTTTTTAATTAGAAGTAATTCCAAATAATGTTTTATCAAGATGAAATGAACATTGTAGGACCTAATCTCAATGAGCTCTATTTATTGAGGTATTACTTTTTATAATTTTAAATATTTAATTTTCTTTTGTTTTGGTATGTCTTATTTCATATTTTTTTATTTAAATTGATTTAATATTTAAGGGTGTTATGCTCAATTTTCATAATAACGAGGATTGCAAACTTTTCATATTATTTGTCTCATCTCTTGAAATCTTTTTCTTTTATTATTTAATATTAGCATGATACTCAAGAGTTTATATTTTGTGACCTTTGCACTATTTCTAATTCAATGTGTTATAGACTATAAATTTATCCTATTTTATCTTTATTAGATTTTCATTAAGCTTATAAATTTTTATGGTTCTTTATTTTTGTGATCTATAATAATTCAAATGAGGTTGATCTAGGTGAAATAAATGTTGTTGGACTTGACTCGATGAGCCATAACTAATTAAATATTTTTTCTTTTTAAAATTCTTTATTATCAAAAATGCTTGCACTTTTTATATGATATTTTAATTAATACCCAATTTGATGGTTGAAGATGTTAGCCTTGATTTCATTTGTATCATGAATGTGACTTTATTGTACAATTTATTTTATTTAATTAACTTTTTCCCTTCCCTTTACTTATATTGCTATAAAACTTTAAATATAATATCATTTTACTTTTAAATCAATTTTATATTGTTTTACAATATTTGAATTTATCACATTTAAACTTCAACATACATTTGCTTTAGATATAAGAAATAGTTTATTATTATTTTGCCATATTTGTAGTAATAAGTTATTGTAATTCTAAATGTGGTCTAATTAAGGTAAAATAAACATCCTTGGAATCATCTTAATAAACTCTAGCAATTTAAATATATTTTTAAATATTTTTAAATATTTAATTTATCAATATCTTTGCATGTTTATCTAGATACTTGGATTCACGAAATATTTAAATATCTTTACATTACACTCGATGTATTTTGTTTCTTAAAATGCAACAATCTTATAATTTATATCACACTTATTCCAAATTTTTTTACTTTCAATTTGTTTCATTAATATAACACTATAATTCTCCTATTCTATGACATTCACATTGCTTTCATTTAATTATATTATATTTTTTTATTTATCTAACTTTAGCTTTAATGTTATTTAGTTTAGGTACTTGCAGTAATTTTAAATGAGATTTGATTAAGATGAAACAAATATTATTAGACTCACCTCAAAAAGTTTTATCGAATTAAATATTGAATTTTAAATTTTTAAATATTTTTTATAGTTCAAAATGAATGATGTGTTATTTCTATTTGGATCTAATTTAATTATATAGTTTGTTTTATGTGATCTACTTCTTATTATGCAATGTTGCTTTGCAGAACAATTTTTTGTTTAATCATATTTTAACTATGATTTAGCAATTTTACTACGAAACTCTAGTTCTCTACTTGTGTGACCTTTACATTACTTTTATTTTGTTATATTATATTGCTTCAATTTATCTATGTTTTTTATTGTATACTTAATATTCAAATAAACTTTCTTAATTACTTATGCTTCTATAATTTGGTAATTCTCAAGAATTCCAAACATGCTCCAATTATGATACAAAAACTTTTTTGGACTAATCATAAGAAAGTTTATCTAATTAAATATTCTTCTTTAAAATCCTATTTATAGTAAAACTTTATAATAATTCCAAATGTTGTATAATTCAGACAAAATAAACATCCTTGGACTAACCTTAATAAAGTTTATTAATTTAAATATTTCATTTATGAATGCTTTTTTATGTTTTAGGAGATATTTTGATTCATATAATACTTTTAGGGATCTTGTTGTTACACTTGGCGTGCTTTATATCTCAAAATGAGATAATCTCATACTTCTATCTCGCTTATTCAAATATTTAACTTTCATTTGGTTTGATTATTTTGAAACTATTATTCTAATCTCATGTTAACTTTACATTGCCTTCATTTAGTTATATCATTACTTTGATTTATCTAACTTTAGTTTTAATGTTTATTTATTATTATTAAGGTTTTTTTAATTTGGAAACTTGTAAAAATTCTAAATGAGAACTGATGAAGATGAAACAAATGCTGTTAGATCATGATGTGTCATTTATATTTGAGCCATATTTAAGAATTAAGGATGTTATCCATGATCTAATTCTTATTATAGAATGTTGCTTTCTAGTACAATTTTTCAATCTAATCATTGTTTCTCTTTGATTTAGTTATATTACTATAAAACTTTAACTCTTTGTTTATGTAACCATTGCATCACTTTTATTTTATTGTATTATATTTCTTCTACTTATCTCACATTAGTTTTATTATATAATCGATATTAAATAAAGTTTTTTAAATTATTTGTGCTTCTTTAATTTGGTACTTCCCAATAATTCCAAATGTGGTCTAATGAAGAATAAGACATCTTTGGACTAACCTTACAAGCTCTATTTAATTAAATATTATTATTTAATTTTTTATTTTTTTTTAAAAAAAAATTAGCAATTGATTTGTACTTGGTTTTATGAATGGGGATTGAATAGCCAATCACCTTAGTTGTTAGAGTCCAACTTTTCTAAACAATTTAACAAAGTTGTTCAATTATTTTCCTTTTAATTTGCTATATTACTCCATAATTCTAAATATTCTCTTTTGTAATCTTTATAATTTTTTAATTTGGTTAACTTTTAATGGAATCAATCTATCTCATTTCAACTTTAACAAATATTGAATTAATGTTAAAATAATAACTTTTGGTTATTCATTTTATTTAATTTGGTAATTTGTAATCATTCTAAATTAGGACAGGTTATAATGAGTTAAATATTTTTAAACTCATCTCGAGTAGCACTCTTCAATATTGTATTCATTTTTATATATTTAACTATTTAATATTTTTGAGTTTTTAAATTTTCAAGTAGATATTTTAATTTCTATCAGATTTGATGATTTATGATGCTATCTTTGATCTACTTAGGTTCATATATTGTAACCTTTTTATATAATTAGTATCATTTTTTAAATTTTTTGTGTTAGTTTCATTGTATTACTACATAACTCTAACTCTCCTCGTTTGTTAGATTTACTTCTTTTTCATTATGTTTCTTTGCATAATTTTAGTTTACCTTGTTTTAACTTTAATATATGTTAACTTACTTGTAAAAAAAGCTTTTATTATTTATGATTATTTACTTTTTTAATTAATAGTAATTATAAATGTAGTTTTATTGTGATAAATTGAATGTCATTATATTTATCATAAAAAGCTTTTTCAAATGTACTATACATTTTTTATATTTCAAAATATTATATTTTATATTGGCATGATTTTTCAGATGTTTCTATTCGTATATTACTTGACAAATGAGGCATCATCAATCGATTTCCTTAGTATGTCTTTATGTAGTTTTACAATACAAATAATCTAATTTATTCAAATATTTCACTTTATTTTTGTTATATCACTGAGAAACTCCAATTCTCCTCTAATGTGACTACTATATTGCATTAATTATTTTAAATTATGTTACCTAAGATTATCTCCTCTAAACTTTATTATATGTTTTCTTAGTATCAAAATAATGATTTACCACTATTAAGGATTATTTTCTTCTCTATCTACAATAATAACAAATGATGTTCGATTACGATGAAATAAATGGTATCGAAAAAAATCTCAATGAGCTATGTCCAATAAATTATTAAATTTTTTTTAAAAATAATTTATTTTCTTGAGTTTAATTAGGCGTAATGAGGTGGATCATTTTGATTTGGTTATACTACATTTCTTTAGTTTATCTCATTTTAGCTTAATTACATGTTCACTTTTTATTTGTTTTGGTAATGTACTAAAATACGGTTTAATCGATATCAAATAAGGATTGTCAGACTTCTCTTGATGAGCTCTATCTAATAAAATAATCTTTTTATATATTTTCAGAAAAGTTTTTGTTAAATAATATCTTTGAATATTTTACAAGATACATTGATTCATACCTAATTTGATAATAGAGTAAGGTAAAATCAATCACCTTACATCATTGAATAAAACTTTCTAATAAAATATATTGCATTTCTTTACATTTTTTTACTTCAATTTGATGACATTACTATGAAATTCTGAATCTCCGATCACTTGAATTTTTAAATTACTTTCATTTGGTTTGTTAAATTTTTTCAATTTCTCTCATTTAAACATTAATTAATTTTTACTTAATAATTAAAATATAATTTATTATTATTTGAGTTTATTTATTTTGGTAATTCAAAAAAATTGTAAAAGTGGTTCAATTAAATAGAACAAATGTCCTCACATTCATCCTAAGGAGTTGTATTTAAATATATATTTTCGAATTTTTTATTATTTTTTTATTAAAGTTTTGGCATGCTTTATGAGGCATTTTGAATCATACTCGATTTGCTGATCGACTAAGTTACACACAATCTCATTTGTGCCATGGAATGTAGATTTCTATTTTATTCTATCTATTTTTGTTATGATTTTTGCTTTTACTTGGATTAATTATTATAAAACGATAAATATCTTATTGTTTAACCTCTATATTGCTTCGTTTTTGTCACATTATTTTACTAAAATTTGTCTCATTTTAACTCTATTATATATTTACATAATTTATTGACAATTAGTTACTATTATTTAACCTTATTAGCTTCAGTAATTATCAATATTTTTTAGCAAGATTTAACAATAAGAAAACATACATTACCACACTTGTCTCAATAAGCTTTATAATTTTAAATAATAATTTGAATATTTTTAAATAACTTGTTTTCAATATGTTTATCATATACTATAAGATAATTTAATTTATACATTTTTTCATGACTAGGGAAATTACATTGGATCTCTATAACATCTTGGAATGTTTATTTTTTCATATAGTCTATCTTATTTCATCAAATGTTTCCCTTTGATTTCATCATATTATTTCATAACTCAAAATCTCTTGTTATGTGATAAATAAAATTTTTTATTTAAATGAATTTCATTTCTTTAATTTAACTAATTTCATCTTTAATATATATTTATTTTATATTAAAAAAATATTTTATTATTATTATGCATATTTAGACTAGTAATTCCTTATAAATCCACATGAGTCTAATTGAGAGAAAAAAGTTATTGGACTCACCTCTAAGTGCTCTATCTTGTTAAATATTCATTTTAAAATTATTTAAATATTTTATTTTCTTAGGGTCTGGTATACTTTATAAGAAACTAAAAATTTGTTATGATTTGATGATTAAGAATGCTACACTCCGTCTCCTTAATATATTTCAATGCAACATGCTTATATAATTTATATTATTTTATTTGAATTGTTTTCTTTAATTTTTTTATGCTTCTATTTAACTCTAAATCTAATCTTATTTAACTTCTATATAGCATTGATTTGGTTGAGATAATATATTTCAAATTATCTCACTTGGATTTGAATAAATATTTAGTTAATACTAAATTAAAAATTTGCTATTATACATCCTTAATTACTTATAAGTAATGGACACAATTTACAAATTAGGACTAATCACGGTAAAATAAAAATTTTTTGGCTCTTATCAATGAGCTTTACTTAAGAAAACCTTCATTTTAATATTATTAAATATTTTTCGAGTGCTTTGAAATATTTTAAGGGTTATTTTTATTTGTACCTGATTTGAAGATTGAGTATTTTATATTTAATAGCCATATAATCAATGAATGCAGCGTTCCAATAACATTTGCTAGCTTTCTTCAAATTTTTAGTTTTATTTTGTTATACTACTTTAAAATTTAAATTCTACCCCCACATGACCTCTAAATCAATTTAATTTTGTTATAATATATTTTTTTAGTTTATTTAATTTAGGTTTAAAAAAGTTTACTTGATATTTAGATAATAATTTTTGCCTATTTACTCTTGTATTTAATAATAATTCTAACTATGTTTTGATTAAGGCAAAATAAATGTCATTATTGAAAATGTCTTGATTTGCTAGATTTTATTAAATATTTACTTTTATTAATCTGAATGTTTTATGTTCTACAATTTTAAGATGCTTTAAGTAGCATTTTGATTGATACATGATTTCATAATTATGGATGTTATACTAGATCTCCCTAGTGTCTTATTATGCAATTTTCTTCTATAATTTATCTTATTACTTGAGAATTTTCTATTTTATTTTTTTCATTACTATGAAACTAAAAATATTTTATCATTAGACATTTAGACCACTTTTTTTTTGTTATATTATATTTGTTAAATTTATCCCATATTGGAGTTAACATATAATCTTTTATTATTAAAATAAAAAATTCTTATTGTTTATGCTAATTAATTTATTAATTCATTGTAGTTTGAAATGAGGCCTGATCAATTTGAAACAAAAAACTTTTACTATTCTTCATAACATTTCTCGAATAAAGTATACTTTTCAATATTGTTTTTAAATTGTTTATTATTTACAGTTTTGCAATGTCTATGAGACATTTCAATTCTTACGTCACTTGATAATCTAGAATGATGAACTCAATCTCCTTAGTTTGTTGGAGTGCAAGTTTCCCAAAATTTAACTTACTTTTTTCAAGCTTTTCTCATTCATTTTGTTACATTATAATGAAATTATAATACTTCTCTCATGTGACATTTGGATTCGTTTTATTTGGTTAAATTACTTTGTTCAAGTTTATCTCATTTTAAATTAATATATATTTACCCTAGACAAAAATCACAATTTATTTTTTTAATGCCTATATTATTTTGTAATTCATAGTAAATTTGAACAAGGTTTGATTGAGGTAAAAGAAATGTCTTTTGACAATCTTAATGAGCATTAGAATACTTGTTTTAAATTCAATTTATCTTATTTCTTTAGCATTTTCATTTTTATTTGTTATTATAATGATGAAAAAATTCTCCTTGCATGTGACTTTTATATTGCTTTTATTTGGTTATTTTTCATTGTTTTAATTCATCTCATTTTAGCTTTATTATAACTTAATTTTTTAAAATAATTTTGAGTTGTTTTATGCTTATTTATTTTGTTAATTCATAGTTATTATAAATGAGGTATGATCAAGATGAAACAAGTAATACTGCACTCAACATGACTAGATTTTTTAAATTTATTTTCATTTTTTCAATTTTAACATTCGTTATAATTTATCTAGTATTTTCAAATTTTTTTCTTCGATTTCATTATGTTGCTCTAAAATTATAAATGTCCTTTCCTGTGATGCTTACATAGCTTTCATTTCACTATATTGCATGTCTTAAATTTATCTCGTTTCAACTTTAATATATATTTACTTATTATTAAAATAGCATTCTTTTGTTACTTATGATTTATTTAATTGGTAATTCTTAGAAATTATGAACATCATATCAAAATAAATAAATATCATTAGGCTCATCTTGATGAGCTCTATCTAGTTAAACATTTTATTTATATTTTTAAATAATTTATCTTCTATAATGTTTGCATGTTTTAAGCGACCTATTGACTCGTACCTATTTTTCAAAGAATGAAGCTATAGTTGATGTTCTTAATACTTTGGAATACAAATTTCCTATGTAATTTATCTCATCTCCTTAAAGTTTTTGCTCATATCTCATAATATTACAATGAAACTCTAATTCTTCATTCATGTGACCTTTACATCACTTTGATTCTATTATATTACATTGATTAATTTTATACTACTTTAAATTTTAATAAATGTTTGTGTAATTTTAAAATAACAGTTTATTATTATATTTGCTTATTTACCATGGTAATATTTTTATTACTCCAAAAGTGGTTTGACCAAAGTGTAACAAATAGTTTTTTACTCACATGACAAGCTTTATCCAATTAAATAATATTTCTATTTTTTAAATATTTTATTCTTTTAGGTTTTTGTATATTTTATGAGATATTTTTATTCACACATATTTTAAAAAATTGTAAACATTACACTACATCTCATTAGTGAAATTTAACTCCATATTCTTATATAATTTGACTTTTTATTTGAAATGTTTTGTTTTGATTTGCTTACATTATTATATAACTCTAGACCTTCTTTCATGTAGTCTTTAAATCTACTTCATTTAGTCATACAAATTACTTTAATTTATATTATTTTAACTTTAATATATATATATATATATTAATATTAAAATAATACTATTTATTTACTTTGGTAATTTGTAGTAATTCCTAACAATGTTTGATAGGATTTAAAAAATGTCAATGCACTCATCTTAACCAGATCTATCCAATTGAAAATTTCTTTTTATATTTTTAAATATTTTTTATAGGAGTTTGATAGGCTTTAAGAAACATTTCAACTTGTGCTTGATTTGTCAATTAAGGAAGTTCTACTATGTCTTTTTTATTGATCTTTGAATGCAACTTTTCTATAAAATATATCCCATTTCCTGAACTTTCTATTCAAGTTGGTCATATTACGATCAAATCGTGATTGCTCTATATGTCACCTTTACATTGCTTTGATTTTGTTAAATTATATTTTTTTAATTAATATCATCTGAACTTTAATATATTGTAAATTAATATTAAAATAATAATTTTTTATTTATATTTATTTAACATGGGAATTTGTAGTAATTCAGATGATGTCAAATGGACAAGAAAAGTATCATTTCATGCACCTCGATGTGCTTTATGTACTAAATATTTAGCTCTGAGATTTGTTTATTTTTTATGAGTAACTTTGATTTGTACCTGATTTAACTATTGAAGAAGTCAATTTAAATCTTTATAATATCCTTAAATAAGACTTTATGGTTTAGTTTACTTATTTTCCCAATTGTTTTCCTTTTTTTTATATAACTATGTAATACTAAATTTCCTCTCATGTGATGGTTAGATTGGCTTTATTTTGTTATATTATATTACTTCAATCTATCTTATTTCCACCTTAACATATATTTTCTTGATATTAAATAATAATTTATTATTACTATCTATATTTACTTTTAAAATTTATAGTTATTAAAGTAAATAAGCAATGATGTTGTCATTTTCATAATTATAAATATATTATTTTCTAAATGTTTTCCATGTTTTATGAAACATTTGATTCATAGCTAAATTGGATTAGATAATACTACCTTGATTCCTTACTACTTTGGAATGCAACTTTCCTATATAATTTATATCAATTTTTAAAGTTTTTCTCTTATATTATTATATATTACAATGAACCTAGATCATTTTGACTTTGTTATGTTATATTATTAAAATTTAACTCATTTTTTGTCTTTTCATATTGTTACTTAATATTAAAATAATAATTTATTTTTTTTAATGCTTATCTTGTTTTATAATTGATTGTAAATCTAATAACTATCTTATTTAGACAAAAGACGTCGTTGACATCCCGTAAAAAAAATTTATGAAATTAAATATTTATTTTACATTTTTAAATATTTTTTCTTGTTGGCATGCCTTAAGTGAACTTTTTGTTAGTATCTAACTTAACAATTAAGAATATCATGCTTGATATTCATATCATTTTATAATGCAACTTTCACATATAATTTATCTCATTTCCTAAATTCTTTTGCTTCGATTTTTTCATATTCCAATGTTACTCTAAATTTATTATCATGTGATTCTTACATCAGTTTCACTTGCTTATATTACATTTTTTCAATATTTGTAATTTTAGCTTTAATATATATTTGTTTTAAACTAAAATTATGAGACATTTTTATTTATACTTATTTACCTAAGTAATTTGAAGTGTTTAAAAAATGGATTTGATCATGAAATTTCTAAGATCATTTGACTTCTCATGACAAACTCCATCTAACGAAACATTCATTTTCATGTTTTTAGGTAATTTATTTTCTTTGACTTTAGCAAATTTATTAATATTTTGTAGTTGTGTATAATTTGATGACAAGTTATGTTATTGCTAACATCTTTATTATCTTGTAGAGTAATTTATGTATAATTTATGTCATTTCTTTAAGATTTTTCAAATATTTTGATGTATTTCATTGATAAACAAAATCTCTACTCATTGAACCATCAAATCATTTTAGTTTTGTTAAACACATTGCTTCATCTTATCTTATTTATGCTTTGATATATATTTATTAATTTTTAAAAAAACAATTTATCATTATTTATGCTTACATACATTGAGATTTTATCATAATTTAAAATAAGGTTTGATAAAGATTGAACACACATCATTAGATGCATCCAACAAGGTCTAACAAATTATAATCATTTCTATAATTATAAATATTTTTTTCTACATCTGGGATGTCTAATAAAATATTTTTATTCATATCTAATTTGATAATAAAAAATGTTACACTTGATATCTTTATTATATTGGAATTCAATTTTCTAAGAAACTTTATACAATTTCTTCAAATTTTCACTTTTAGATGGCTATCTTATCGTGTAACTCTAAATCTCCTCTCATGTCAATTTACATGTTACTGATTTGGCTATATTACAAAATTTTAGATAATCTTATTTAAGCTTTAATAATTATTTATTTAATATTTTAAAGAGTTTACGATTATTTTTCTTATTCATTTTGTTAATTCTTAGTAACTCAAAATGAGGATTGTTTGAGATGAAACAATGTCAACAGACTTAACTGGATGTGCACCATCTCATAAGATACTATTTTTTATAGCAATAAGTATTTTCTTTTTCAAGATTTTAGTACTCATTATGAGGGACTTATTTCCTACTCGACTTAATGAATAAGGATGTTACAATTATACCACTCATAATCTTGTGATTAAACTTTCTTAATCAATTTATCGCATTTCTCTTTAAATTTTTTATATTATTACAAAACACTAAATTAACTCTCATGGTGCCTTTACATCACATTACTTTTGTCATATTACATTATTTCAATTAATCTTAATTTAGCTTTGGAATTTATTTACATAATATTAAAGTAATGAATTTTGGTTATTTATTTTTAATTACTTTCTTAACACATAGTAATTCAAAACAATGTCTATGGGTTGAAAGAAACTTCATAATAACCATCGTGAGTTCAAGTCATTTAAAAATTCATTTTTGATATTTTAAATATTTTATTTTTTATGGTTTTAGAATTCTTTACATGTCATTTTGATTCTAAGCTAATTTAATGATTGATAATATTGCAATCAATCTTTTTAGAAACTTGAAATACAATTTTCCTATAAAATCAATTAAATTTCTACAATATTTTCTAATTGATTTTTTTATATTACTTATTAACTCTAAATCTCTTTTTATGTTACCTTATATCACTTTAATTAATTATGTTACATTACATCAATTTATCTCTTTTTAGCTTTAATATATAATTTTTTATTATTAAAAATTACAATATATTATTTTTTATGCTTATTTTTGTTGGTATTTCACATTTTTTTTAAAAAAGTTTCCAATAAAGGCAAAATTACTGTAGTTTTGCTCATCTCATCATGCACTATTTAAATGAATATTTATTTAATAATTTGAAATATTTACTATACGGTTTTTCTCTTACTTTGGAAGATATTTTAGTTAGTACTTGATTTGATGATTGAGGATGTTACACTCGATCTCCTCAATATCTTGGAATGCAAATTTCACATACAATTTGTCTCATTTCTTCAAAAGTTTCTCTTTTAGTTAATTATATTATAATGTAACTCCAAATCTTCTTTTGTGAGTGATTTACTTGTATTTGATTTGGTTATATTACATTATTTCAACTATTTCCCATTTCAACATGAATGTCATTTTAATAAATATGAAGATAATAATTTATTATTTTTTTTGCTTATTAATTTTGTAATTCAAAGAAATTCATGATGTGGTTTGACTAAGGTGAAACAAACATTGTTAGACCCATCTCGATGAGCTCTCTCAAATTAAATATTAGAATTTGTATAATTTTTCAATATTTTATTTTTATAACTCGAAGCATGCTTCATAATTTTCATTTTGTTATATTTCTATATAAATTTTAAATCTTCACTCATTTGACCATTACATATGTTTGATTTTGTTATATTAAATTATTTCAATTTGTCTTTTCCAACTTTGATAATTAATGAATATTAAAAAAATTTATTATTTATGTCTATTTACCTTTTTAATTATAGTAATTCAAAATGTGTTGTCATCAAGATAAAACAAACATTTTTTTAACAACCTTGAGAAGCTCTATCCATTTAAAATTATAATTGAATATTTTTTAAATATTTAATATTTAGGGATTTTCCAATGCTTTATGACATATTCCAATTCTTAAAAAATTTGGCATTTGAGGATGTTACACTCAATCTTATAGTATAATGCAACGCAACTTTTTCATATAATTTATTTCATCTTTGCGTATACTTTTTTAATCAGTTATGTTATGATGATACTCCAAGTGTCCTCTTATGTGGCCATTGCCTCCAATTGAATTAGGTAATTACATTTCTTCAAATTTATCTGAAGTCAATTTTACCATATATTTAATTAACATTAAAATTATAACTTATTACCATGTATGCCTTTTGTTTTCATAATTCATAGAAATTTTAAATAAGGCTTCATTTAAATGAAACAAATAGTTTGAAACTCTAACTCTTAAATAATTAATCTCATTTCATCAATTTTCATTTCTTTAAATTGGATTTATTATTATGAAACTCTAATTTTAGTCTAGATTGACAGTTACATCTTATCTATTTGGTAATTTTTTTTAGATTAATTTATGTCATTTACAATCTAAAATTCATTTACATAATATTTTAATATTATTTATTGTTTATTATTTTTTAATTTTCTTTGAAATTTATGGTTAGTCTGAATGGGTTATGATAGAGATGAAAAAATGTCATTTGATATCTTTTGATGACTCTATCTAATTAAATATTTTTTTATATTTTTAAATAATTTACTTTATAAGGTGTTCACACATTTCAAAAGCCATTTCAATTTGTACTTAATGAGATGATCTAGGACATAACATACATTCTGTTTTATCATGAAATGCAACTTTTTTTTTGCAATTTATCTCATTTCTTTAAGATTTTTTTCTTTGATTTGATTATATTAAATGTCAACTCTAAATCTCATCTTATGTGACCTTGACATCAATTTAATATATTTTTGTATAATCTTAAAATTATAATTTTTTGTTAAATATGACTATTTACTTTGGCAATAAGCAATTTTTTAAAAAGTCGTCCAATCTAGGTGAGACAAATGACATTAAACTTTTTTATTTCTATATATAATTAAATATTTAGTGTTAATATATTTTTTAAGTATTTTATATTATATAGTTTTTATATTCTTCATGTGATATTTTAATTTATATTTTTTTGACAAAAGATGATGAAACATTCAACTGCTTCAATATATTTGAATGCAATATTTGCATAAAATTTATCTCATTTTTAAAATTTTTTTCTTTTATTTTATTATATATCTATGTAACTCAAAATATTCACTTGTGTGACCTTTATAGCACTTTGATTTTATTATAATGCATTTCTTAAATTTATCTCATTTGCTGTTTATGTTTATCTATTATTAAAAAAATATATTATAATTATTTATGCATATTTAAGTTGGTAATTTATAGTCATTCCAAATGTGGTCTGATTGAGACAAAATAAAAGACATTGGATTTGTCCTGATGAGCACTATATAACTAGACATTCATTTGCATATATTTTTTTTTATTTTTTGTTTACAAAATTTTTGCTTATTATATGCGATATTTGGATTTGTACTTGATTTAATTATCTAGAATTCTACACTCAATCACCTTAATATATAAGAGTGTAACTTTCTTATATACTTTATCTTAGCTCTTTAAATTTTTCACTTTGATTTGGATAAATAATTATGTAACTCTAAATCTTCTCGAAAGTTACCTTTACATATTATTGTTTTGATTATATTACATTGCTTTGGTATATCATATTTCAACTATAATAATTTTACATAATATTAAAATATTATTTTATTTTGTAAAACTTTATTTAGTTTGATAACAATTAATAATTTGAAATTAAGTGAGATGAAACAAAAGTAAATATCAACAGAGTCATGTCACTATATTTTATTTCAAAAATATTATATATTTACTTAATATTAAAATAATCATTTACTATTTTTTTTATTATTATTTATGATTATTGACATTTTTTTGCAATAATTCTAAATTGGATACAATAAAGACAAAACAAATGTCATTGTATTTGACTTATTGAGCTTCATCTAATTAAATTTTACTTTTTATGTTTTAAAATACTCATATGTTAGGATTTTGGATCTTTTTACAAGATATTTCATATCATTGTTGATTAGGTGATTAAGGATGTTAATCTAATCTATATATTATCTTGGAATTGAACTTTCCAATATAATTTATCGAATTGCTTAAAATGTTTTCCTTTAATTAGGTTATATTACTATGCATGTCAAAATTTCCTCTCATGCATCCTTTAAGTTGCTTTTATTAGGTTATATTATATTTTTCAACGCATATTGTTTCGAATTAATATAAATTTTCTTATTATTTTACATTACTATTTGTGAATATTTTTTCTTACTAACCTTGCCAATTCATAGTTATTCCAAATATGTTCTAATTATGATAGAACAAATGTTCTTGGAGTCATCTCAATATGATTTATGTAATTAAATACTAATTTTTACAATTTTTTAAAATATTTAATTTTATATAGATTTGGCTTGTTTAATAATATTTTGATTTATACTTGATTTGATGATTAAGTTTGTTTCACCAAATCTTATTTCTTTCTAGCAAAACAACTTTATCATACAACTATCTATAATTCTCAATTTCTTCTTTGATTTGGTTATATTAGTATGCAACTTTTAGTATCCTTCTTTATGACATCTAAATTGTGTTAACTTGGTTAGATGACATTGCTTTAGTTTATTTTATTTTAGCTTTGGAAATTATTTACTAAATAATTAAAATATAATTTATTATTATTTATGTAAATTTACTTCCATAATTCCTAATACTTCAAAATGAGGTTTGGGCAAGATGAAATAAATGTCATTGAACAAATTATGACAAGCTTCATCAAATTGAATATTCACTTTTGTATATTTTAAATATTTTTTAATTATTTTTTATGCCTTCTAAGATAATTTGATTCATACCAAATTTGATGACCTAAAAAATCATACTTGATCAACTTTGTCTTCAAGCCTAGGTTTCCTCTATAATTTGTCTCAATTTTTCAAAAGTTATGTTGTAAAATGGTTATATTACATTGAAACAATAATTCTTTCTTTTCCTAGCAATTACATTACTTTGTTTGGGTACATTAATTTTCTTTAATTTATATCAATTTAGAATTTATATATATATATATATATATATATATATATATATATATATATATATATATATATATATATATATATATATATATATATATATATATATATATATCACAATATTAAAATAATATGTTTTTGTTATTTATTCTTATTTAAATTTATAATTCATAGTAATTCTAAATAAGGCTTGATTAAGATGAAACAGATGTCATTGGACTCATTTGGATGAGCACCATCTAACTAAATATTACTTTTTATATTTTTGAATATTATACTTTCTAAGGTTTTGGTACTTTTTATGAGATATTTTTATTTTTATCTGATTTGATAATCAGGAATTTTACACTTGTTCATGTCATTATCTTAGAATTTAACTTTCTTTTCTAATATATCTCATTTCTTCAAATGTTTTACAATAATTTAATTATGTTATTATGAAACACAAATTCTCCTCAATTATGACCCCCACATTGCTTTGATTTGGTTATAATACATTGTTTCAATTAAACTTCATTTTTATTTCATATTAATTTTCTTAATATTAAATTAATGATTTATTATTATTTAATAATTATTAAATTTGGAATTCATAATAATTTGAAAAGGGGTTGAAAAGAGGACAAATGTCCCTATAATTATATTGATTTGCTCTATCTAATTAAAACTAAAATTTGATCTTTTTAATTGTTTTATTTTCTAAACTATTAGTACACTTTATTAGACATTTTTACTTCCACCTAATTTGATAGCCAAGAATATAGCACATCACCTTAATAAAATCTTGGAATGTAACTTACTCATGTAATTTATCACATTCTAAAAACTTTGTTGCTTTTTTTGTTATATTCCTTATTAACTCAAAATTTCCTCTAAAGATTTACTTTAAATTGCTTTGATTAGTTATATTACATTACATAAATTTGCCTTATTTCAACTTTAATATACATTTTCATAATAAAAGGCAATACATGTTTATTATTTATGTAGATTTTTATTCATAATTTGCATTTACTAAAAACAACTTCGATTGAGATGAGATAAATATAGTTTGACTCATCTTGATGTCTTCTATGCAATAAAATAAAATAAAATATTTAGTTTATTATTTTAAAATATTTTTTGTTATAGCTTTACATGCTTTAGAAAATATTTTTTTAATATTTGGATTTTGTGATCGACAATATAGTACAAGATCTCCTTAGTGTCCTGGAATGTAATATTCCTACATAGTTCATCATTTTTATTCAATGTTTTTACTTTGATTAGGTTGTATTATTGGATAACTCTAAATCCTCTCTCAAGTTACCTTTGGATGTGCTTCATTTTGTTTGGTTACATTACTTTAATTTATCTCAGTCCAAAAATTAATATTTATTTAATTAATTTGAAAGCAATTAATTTTTATTACTTATGCTTATATACTTTTCATGATTCATTAAAAAGCCAAACAAGGAATGATCGAGACGAAAAAAAATATTGTTGAACTCATCTTAGTGAGCTTTATTCGATTAAATATTTCATTTTATAACTTTAAAAGTATTATTCTTATTGATTATGAAACACTTTATCAGATATTTCAATTCACAAAAAAATTTGATGACTTAAGATGTTACACTCAATTTTTATAGTGCCTTGGAATTAGCCTTAAAATATTATTTGTATCTTTTTTAAAAATTATTTTCTCTCATTTGGCTGTATTATCATGAAGCTATTTTTCTTTTTTCAAGTGGCCGTCACATATCTTTCAATTGTGCAAATTAAATTGCTTCAATTTATCTCATCTATTCGTATTATATTTTTACTTTACATTAAAATAATAATTTACTACTTTGTGCATTTATTAATTTTGTAATTTGTTGTATTGTTAAAAAAGGGTCCAATTGAGATGAAATAAAGCTCATTTGACTCATTTGGATGACCTCCATTGAACCAATTTTTCCTTTTATATCTATAAGTAATTTATTTTCTAGGATTTTCAAATTCTTTATAGGTCATTTTAATTGATACCTGATTTAGCTATTGTTATGTTCCATGTCCTTAGTATGGTGTAATTGAACTTTCTCATATGATTTGTCTTATTTCTTAAAATAGTTTTGCCTTGATTTTATTTTATTAGTATGAAACATTAATTATCTTATAGTGTAATTATGCTTCTCCTTTTTTGGTAGTATTATATTTCCTCATTTTAACTTATTGTAGCTTTTAACAAGGCTTACTTAATATGAAAATATAAATTTATTAAAATTTATGTTTAACTATTCCTACAATTTTAAATAATTCTAAAATAGGATTGATGGAGTTGAAACAAATGTCATTGTAGTCGATTTTGCAAGCTTTATCCAATGGAAAATTAATTTTAATGTTTTTAAATATTTTAATTTTAAAGGTGCCAACATGGTTTATGAGGCTTCTCCATTTGTACACGATTCAATGATAGAGGATGTTACACAAAATCTTCTCAGAATCTTGAAATACAAACTTGCTATATACTTTTTTTCTTTATTTTAAACATTTTGCCTAAATTTTATGATATTACATATTAACTCTAGGTCTTGTTTCACATGATGTTTACATTACTTTGATTCCTTATATTATATTTCATATATTTATTTCATTTGTGCTTTAATATATTTTTGACTAATTTCAATATAATAATTTATTATTATTTATTCATGTGTAATTTTGTAAATTGTACTTATTTAAAATAAGATCTCATCAAGACAAAAAAATGCCAATGAACCCATCTCGATAAGCTCTATACAATTAAATACAAAATTTCATTTATTTAAAAATTTTTTATTCAATAATTTTCGCACATTTTATGACTAATGCTATTTGTACCTAATTTGGTAATTGTTAATTTCCCAACCAATCTGCATAGTACTGTGCAATGTAGGTTCCCTACCCAATTTATATCATTTATAGAAAGTTTTTCATTGATTTTGTTATTTTATAGTGAAATTATAATTTTTCTCTCACATGTCTTTGCATAGCTTCAAATTTTGTATATTAAATTTCATCAATTTTTTTTATTTCAATCGTGTTGTATTTTTGTTTTATTTTAAAATAAAAATAATTTACAATGTATGCTTATTTATTTTGTAATTTGTAGTAATTTCAATGAACTTTAATTAAGATGAAACAAAATCATTAGACTTATGTAAATATGTATTAGTTAACTACATGTTCAATTTGATATTATTAAACAACTTTTTTATATTTCTAGTATGCTTTATGATATATTTTTTATTTGAACTCCATTTAGTGTCATGGATGTTACACATATCCTCCTTAGTATCTTGGAATTAAACTATGCCGTAAAATTTGACTAATTTTCTTAATCTCCTTTTGAAATGATTATATTACCATGAAAGACTAATTCTACTCTCACGTGACCATTACATAACCTTGATTTGGTTATATTATTTTAATTCAGTAGATGTAATATAAATTTTAAAATATATTTACTTAATATTAAAATAATAGCTTATTAACATTTTATGTTTTAGTAATTTTTTAACAAGGTGGATTGATAAAAAACATTATTAACCACATCTCAGTTACCCATATCTTATTAAATATTTTATTTTCTAAAGAGTTGACGAGCTTTACAATAAATTTTAATTTTTACCCAATTTGTTAACAAAGAATGTCACATTCAATGATCTTAGTATCTTGGAATACAACTTCATAAAAAAAATTATCTCATTTCTCTAAATTCTTTTCTTTTTGTTTGATTATTTACATAAGTAATTCATAATTATTCCAAATGATGTCATAACAAGAAAGGACAAATTTAATTGGATTACTCTTAAAATGGTCTATCTAAATCAATATTCGTTTTTATATTATTAAAGCTAAATTTTCTATAGTTTTAAAATTATTTATGAGATATTATGACTCATACCTTATTTCACATGCAATGATGTTACACTTGATTGCCTTAATATATTGGAATGAAACTTTCTCTACAATTTATGTGATTTCTTCAACTTCATCCCTTTAATTTTGTTATATTACTATTAAACTCTACCACTTTGCTTGAGTGGCCCTTACATCATTATGGTTTAGATATGTTACATTACCTTAATTTATCTAATTTCAAATATATTATATATTTTCATTATATTAAAATAGAAAATCATTAATTAATTATGTTTTTTAAAATAGATAATTTTTAATATTTCTTAATGTGGTATGATGGGGCTAAAATAAACATCAAATGACTTGTGTCAACAAGCTCTATCCAAACTAGATATTCATGTTTATATTTCTAAATATTTTAGTTTCTCTAGTTATGCCATTTTTTGTTAGTCATTTTATTTATGCCATATTAGTTGATCGAGGATGTCATAATTGATCTCGTTGGTGTCTTAGAATTCATGTTTCTTACATAATTTAGATTAATTCGAAAAATGTTTTTTTAATTGGATATTTTATTATGTTAGTATAAATCTTCTATCATGTGACATTCATATCACTATGATTTACTTAAATTATTTTATTTTAATTTATATCATTCAGGATTTATATATATTTACAAATTAATAAAAAAATAATTTAAGGTTGCCTTTCCTTTTTCACCTTGGCAATTCCCTTTTACTCCTAATAAATTTTGATCTAGGTGAAATAAACGTCATTGTACTCATCTCGACACGTACTTCATATATATATATATATAATTTTATATAGTTTATACACACTTTATGAGACATTTTATTTGGTACAATGTTTGATAATTGGAGAAGTTACACATGATCTCAACATTCTAGAATGTAACTTCTTATATATTCTTTAAATGTTTGCCTTTGATTTTTGTTGGGTTACTTTGAAACTCTAAATCTTCTTTTATGTGATATTTAAATTGTCCTATTTTTCATATATTAAATTTCCTTGATTTACCTTTTTTAGGTTCAAAATATATTTATTGAATATGAATATAGTAATTTATCATTTTTATGGTAATTTAATTTGGTAATTCACATTAATTTTTATTAAGGTCTAATTGATGAAATAGGCATCATTTGATTAATCTCAAAGAGCACTACCCAATACAATAATAATTTTTTTATTTTTTAAGGATGTCATAATTGATCAACTCAATAACTTCAAATGCATCTTTCCAATGTAATATATGTTCTTTCTTGAAATGCTTTGCCTACATTTCATTAAGTTACAATAGAACTCTAACACTACTCTTTTGTGATTCTAGCATCGCTTTCATTTTGTTATAATTTCATTACTTTTGCATATCTTATTTTACTTTTAACGTATAATTTTTGGGTAATAAAATAATTATTTCAAATTATTTATGCTTATTTAATTTATAATTTCATAGTCTTTTTAGATGAGGTTCAATTAAAGCTAAAAACATCCTTAAACTTGTCCCAATGAGCTCTATATAATTAAGTATTTTTATTTATATTTTTAAAATATATTATTCTCTAAAGTTTTAGCATGCCTTATGAGAAATTTTAGCACATATATGATTCAAAAATGAAAGATTTTATTCTTATTCTCCTTAATGTCTTTCATCACAACATTACCAAATAATTTATCTATTTTCTTGAAATGTTTCACTTTGATTTAGCTATGTTACTATATAGCTCTAAATCTTCTCAAATGTGATCTTTACACTATCTTGATTTGGTTATATTATAGTTTAACTCAACTTAGTTCAGCTTTAGTACATATTTATTTAATATTAAAATAATCCATTATTATTAATTAAGATAATTTACATAGATAATTTGTAGAAATTCCTAATGAGGTCTGACCTTAGAGGATAATAGTCATTGGAGTTATCTGAATGAACTCTATCCAATTAAAGAATCTTTTTATATTTTAAAATTTTTAATATTTTAGATTTTTAGTTCATATCACGAAACATGTGGACTTGTACATTATTCGATGATTAAGGATTATACAATCAATTCTCTTAGCATCTTGGTATGCAAGTTGCTTTACAGTTTTCTCATTCCTTCAAATATTTCACTTATATTTGTTAAAATCATAATGAAATAATAACTCTCTTCTTATGTGGCCTTTATATGACACTGGTTTGAATATATTAGATTGCTTCAATTAATCATTTTTTTCTATGTTTTTACTTTATATTAAAATAACAAAATTTATTTTTTATAATTATTTTTTTTTGTGATTTATAATTATTCTACAAATGGTTTGATAGATACAAAAAAACCTCTTTTGATTTGTCTTAATAAGCTCTAACAAATAAATATTATTTTTGATATTTTTAGATATTTTATTTTTTTTGGTTTTGCAAAGATTTATTTGTCATTTTAATTCACACCATAATTCACAAATGGTGATATTACATTTGATCACTTGAGCAACATGGAGTGGAACATTATAGCATAAGTTATCTCACCCCTTCAAAATTTTTAGTTTGATTTAGTTATATAAATATGCAATTCTAAATCTCCTCTTATGTGATGTACAGATCACTTTGATTTTGACTTAGTACATTTGTTCAATTCATCTTGTTTTAAATTTAATATATATTTTCTTGGATTTAAAAAAATAATTTAAAAATATTTGTTCTTATAAAAAATTTCTAGTTGTGATGAAGGAAATTTTGTTTGAGTGATTTCAATAAGCTCTACCAAATGAAGTAATCATTTTTACAATTTTAAATATTTTATTTTCTAGAATTTTTGTAAACTTTATAAAACATTTCAATTTCTACATAATTTTATGACTGAGGATGTCACACTTGATATCCTTACTATTTTTTAATGCAAAATTCTCATATAATTTGTTAAATTTATTCATAATTTTCTCTTAGATATTGATATATTATAATTGAAATCTAAATCTCTCGCTTTTGCATTGCCTAGATTTGGTTATCTTACGTAGTTTCAATTTATTATGCTTGAACTTCTATATATATTTTCCCAATGTTAAAATTACAATTTGTTACTATTTAAGCGTACTTATTTCAATAATTTGTCAAATTCCAAATGAGTTGTGATCGACACTAAATAAGCATTGTTGGACTCGTACCTAATTTAATGATCGAAGATGTTATCCTTGATCTTCTTAGTTTATTGGAATTAACCTTTCCATTATCATTTATCTCATTTCTTCAAAATTTATAATTCGATTTGGAT
Source organism: Vanilla planifolia (assembly GCA_023846275.1). Lineage (NCBI taxonomy): Eukaryota > Viridiplantae > Streptophyta > Magnoliopsida > Asparagales > Orchidaceae > Vanilla > Vanilla planifolia. The sequence goes on along the minus strand of JAIUJO010000409.1, from coordinate 134,974 downwards.
AAAATATTTTGTAACTATAAACCTTCAATTATGTGCCCTTTAAGTGTTCTTGTGTTGGTTACATTATATTACATCAATTTAGTTAACTTTAGCCTTAATTTTGATTTACTTAAATTAAAAATAGTAATTTAATATTATTTATCATCATTTTTTTTCATAATTCAAAGTAATTAAAAATGAGGTCTGACCTTGATAAAAAAATATCTTTGAAACCAAATTAAATATTCAAATTTTATATGATGAAACATTTTTTGTTTTTTGGATTTTAGTACACCTTATGCGATATTATGAGTTTTACCTTATTTGATGAGGAAGAAAGTTATACATGATATCCTTAGCATCTTCTAATGCACATTTTTTTGTATAATTTATCTTATTTCTTTCAAATTTTTGCTTTGATTTAATCATTTTATGATGAAACTCTAATTCTTCTATAATGGGACCTTTACATCACTTTCATTCAAATATTTTAAATTGCTTTGATTTATCTCATTTTGGTCTTCTAATATGTTAAATTAATATTAAAATAATAATTTTTTACTATTTGTGATTTTTTAATTAAGTAATTCATAATTATTCTAAATATGGTCTGATTAAGATGAAACAGACATCCTTAGACTCATCTAAATGATCTACATCCAATCAAACATTCATTCACATGACCTTTAAATTGCTTTGGCTTTTTTACATTATTTTTCAAAATTTTAACTCATTTCATTTTTAGTAAAAATTTATGTAATACAAAAATGGTTATTTATTATTATTATTTATGTTCAATTACTTTTCTAATTGATAATAATTCGTAATTAGGTAAGATGCAGATAAAATAAATATCATTCCATTAATCTTGATGAGCTCTATTATTTTATTTATACTTTTTTATTTTCTAAAATTTTTTATTATTTAAGGTCTTGAAATGTTTTTACAAAAGAACTCAATTCATTATTTATTTGATAATCAAGGACCTTACACTTCATCTTTTTACAATAATGGATTAAAATTTTCGACAAATTTTATCTAATTTCTGTGATTTATTACTTTGATTTGATTACAACATTTATTAACTCCAAATCGACCCTTGGGTTACCTTTATATTACTTTTACATTAGCTATATTATATTACTTCAATCTATCCAATTTTAGCATTAACATATATGATTACTTAATATATAATTAACAATTTTATCTATTTTTTTAATTCTATAATAAAAAAGATTTTACTAAATATTTTGATTCATAACCTATTTGATTATATTTAATTTTACAATTAATCAATTTTGTTTGTTGGGATTCAACAATTCTACTTTGATTTGGCACTATTATAGTTATACTCTAATTATTTTCTCGTGTGACCCTAAGATCACTACGTTTTATTTGTATTGTATTTGCTTCAATTGATCTCATTTAAAATTTAATATATATTATTTCAATATTAAAATAGTAATTATTTGGTGCTTACTTTTTTAATTTATAATAATTCTAAACAACATCCAATGTAGAAGAAACAAACATCTCTTGACATGCCTAGATAAGATGTACCCAATTAAATATTCATTTCTAAATTTATGATTATTTAATGCTTTGGGGTTTTAGCATAATTAACAAGTTGTTTTGATTTGTATCTAGCTTAAGATCAAATATGCTATTCTCAATCTTGTTAACATCTTGGAATGCAGCTTTATCATAAACGTTGTATCATTTTTTAGACAATTTTCATTTCTATATTTTTCACTATGTAATTGTAGATCTCCTCTTTTGTGACTTTTTAATCTCTTGCAATTCTATATATTACATTGATTCAATTTTTTACATTACGAATTAAGAAAATTTTCATCTATATTATTTTAAATATTTTATTTTCCAAGGTTTCATCAAACATTATGAGACATTTCAATTCATATTAAATTTAAAAATTGATATTGCTACACTCAACCTTTTTAATATCTTGGAATACAATATTCTCACAAAAAACATATCACTAATTAAAAGTTTCACTTTTATTTGGTTGTAATTTTATATAACTCTAAATCTACTGTGGCATGAGGATTACGCTGCCAAAAATTAGTTGTATTACATCGCTTACATTTATCTCATTAAGGTCTATCTCATAAAATATTTATTTTTAAATTTTAAAAACTTTGTTTTGTTGACATTTGGCATGCTTTATGAGATATTCAAATTTGTACCAATTTTGAGGATCGAGGATGCTTCAAGTCAACATATCTTAATCATTATAATATATTTAGATAATCTTCAAATACTAATATATTATTTTTATAGTTGTTTACTTTAGTAATTCATAATTGTTCTAACCATGGTCCAATTAAGAGCTAACAAACATTTTTGTACACATCTTAAATAATATTTTTAGATATAAACCTTTCTTTTAATATTTTTTAATTTTTTTTATTGTTTTTGGAGTTATTGAGAGATATTTCTATTGATACTAGATTTCACAATTGACAATGTAACATTCAATCTATTTAGTCTCTTGGAGTGCATCTTTCTTGTAAAATTTGTCATTTCAACTAAGTTCTTGGTTGGATTGGATATATTACTATGTATATTTAAATATCCTCTCATGTGAACATTACATGTCTTTGATATGATTGTATTATATTTAATTAATTTGTTTAATTTGAAATTTAATATATATAATTTCTTATTATTAAAATAATAATTTATTATTATCTTTTGTTTTTTAACTTTGTAATTTTTAGAAGTTCAAAATGAGGTCTGATTGAGATGAAATTAATATTATTAGACTAGTCTTAATGAGCTTAATCTAATAAAATATTCATTTTGACCATTTCAAATATTATATTTTCTATAGTTTTGGCATGTTGTACGAAACATTTTTATTCATACCTGATTTATTGATCAATAATATTACAATAGTTCCACTTGCATTTTTATTGAACATTTTTGGTAATATTTAGCTAATTTCATAAATTCATTCCATTTGATTTGGTTGTATTATCAAGCAACTTTGAACCTTTTTTCATGTGACATTTACATATCTTTATTTTCTATTATATTACATTGCTTTAATTTATCTCATTTCCTTGTATTATATATTCAATTATTATATAATATCAAGTTATTATTATTATTATTTTATTTTATTTTGTTATTTAATGTAATTCCAAATAAGCTGTCATAGAGATGAAGTAAATGTCATTGGACTCCTTTCGAGAAGCTATATCAAATTAGTTATTTTATGTTATAATTTTAAATATTGCTTTTCTAAACTTTCTACAAGCTTAACAAGGAATTTAAATTCCTGCCTTATATGATGAACAACGACGTTATAGTTGATCTCATGACATCATCAAATGTTGCTTTCTTTCTTATTCAATTTATCTTATTTTCTTGAAATGTTTTATTTTGATTTCGTTGTATTAGATAGCTTTAATTTATCTTGTACCAACTTTATTATAGAAATTTACTTAATATTAAATTAATAATATATTCTAATTTATGCTTATTTACTTTGATAATTAAAAGTTACACTAAATGGGATACATTCAAATGAAACAAATCTCGTTGGAAAAAATCTCAATGAGCTTTGTCCTAATAATTATTAATTTTTTTAATTTTTGAAACAAGTTTATAGGATTTTTTATCATTTTATAAGGCCATTTTTTCATATGATATTTGATGCCCAAGGATATCACACATAAACTCATTAGTACCTTGAAATGCAACTTCCCCTTGCAATTTAACCTATTTCTTCAACTTTCTCACTTTACTCTTTTAATAGTACTATAAATCACAAAATATCCTATTTGTGACTTTACATGCCTTTGATTTTGTTGAATTCAATTGCCTTAGCTAATCTAATTTTAGCATTCCTACATATTTAGTTAAAAATAAATTAACTATTTATTATCATATACTCTTATTATTTTTTTATTTAATGTAATTCCAAATGAGATCTAAAGAAGACGAAACAAAAAGCAATAGATTAGCTTTAATGCATTATCTAATCTAATATTTATTTTTAATTTTTTAAAATATTTTATTTTCTAGTATTTTTGCATACTTTATGAGATATTTTGAGTAATACAGCTTTCTTATACAGCTTATTCTATTTCCTTAATTTTTTTTCTTTCATTGTTATGTTACTATGTAATACTAAAACACTTCCTTTGGGGTCTTTACATTATTTTTATTTAATTATATTACATTTCCATATTTAATCTTATTTTAAATTTATTATATATTTATTGAATATTAAACAAATAACTTTTAAGATTTATAATTATTTAATTTTTAATTCATGGCAATTACAAACAAGATTCGATTGAGATAAAAAATTGTCATTATACTTATCTCGATAAGCTATTTTAAATTAAAATTCTAATTTTTAGTATTTTAAATAACCTTTTTGAGGGCTTTGGAATTTTTTTATAAGATAATTTCATTTGTACATGATTTATTGATCAAGGATGTCACCACGAATCTCCTCAATATCTTGGAAGGTAGCTTTCACATGCAATTTATCTCATTGTATCAACATTCAAACTCTAATTTAGAAAAATGACTAAGTAGTTCTAAAACTCCCCTTGTATGATTTTTATATCGCATTGAATTTGTTATGTTGTATTTATTAAATTTATCTTATTTTAATGTTCCCATATATTTAATTAATATTTAAGAATAATGTGACATTATTTATGTTTGTTCACTTTGACAATTCACAGATATTATAAATAGGCCTTGATTTGGATGAAACAAATGACATTAGACACAACTCAATAAGAACCTTCTAATTAAATATTCATTTTTAACATTTAGTACATATTTTATTTCTACGATTTGTTAGACCTTAAGAAACATTTGAGTATTATCTGATGACTGGGTTTGTTACATTTGATATCTTTTGTATCTTTAAAAACAACTATCTTGTATAATGTACCTTATTTATTCAAAAGTTTTATTATGGTTTTGATATATTGATTTGTAATTCTAAATCTACTATGATGTGCCCTTTAAATGTCTTTGATTTAGATATATAACATTGGTTCAATGTTTCTCATTTTAGCCTTAATATATATTTTCATATTAATTCTGAAAAATTTATTATTATTTGTGCTTATTTACTTTAGTAATTCATAGTAATTCAAAACAAGAAATGATAAAGACAAAACAAATGTTGTATGACTCATGTTGAAAAGCTTTATCCAAGGTTATATATTTTTACATATTTGTTTGTGGGGGTTTTTAATACTTTCTAAATAATTTCAATTCGTATGTGAGTTTATGATTGAGGATGTTGTGCTCAGTGTTCTAAGTATCTTGCAATACAACTTTTTGGCATAATTTAACTCAATTCATCAAACTATTTTATTGATTAAAATAAACATTTTTTTACTAAATTTTCTTAATTACTTTAGTAATTTGTAGTAATTACATGTGACTTCCAATAATGATGAAACAAATGCATTTGAAATTTTTTAACAAACTTTGTTAAATTAAATATTTACTTTTTATTTTTAATCTTCACATGTTCCATGTGACACTATGATTGATAGAAAATTTGATTATTAAGGATGTTATAATCGATCTCCATTGTGCATTCGGTGAAGCTTTCTTGTAAACTTTTTCTCATTTCTTGAAATGTTTTTCTTTAAATTAATTATATTAGTTTTAATTTTAATTCTCACCTCATGTGACCTTTACATGTCTTTGAATTAGTAATATTAAATTACTTTAATTTAGCTTGATATTATCAAAATATATATTTTCTAAATATTAAAAAATAAATTTATTATTATTCATGTTTATTTATTTTCATAATTTGAAATAAATCCAAATGACATTTAATGAAGCAAAAAGCAAAACTCTCTAGAATTTTTTCCACAAGCTTTATATAATTAAATATTTTTGTAGAGATTTTATATGCTTTATGACACATTTTGAATTGAGCCTAATTTGATCATTTAGGATGTCAAACTTGATCTCGTTAGTACCTTGGAATGTAAAGTTAGCATACACTTTATCACAATTTTTCAAATTTTTCATTTTTATTTATTATATTACAATGAGCTTTAAATGTTCCATCATGGGACCTTAAAATTGCTTTGATTAGCTAATACTATATTGCTTTAATTTTTCAAATTTTAGCATTAAAATATATTTTCTTAAAGACAAAAAATAAATTTATTATTTTTTATGTTTAGTTTTATTAAAAATTAGTTTTATTTCAAAACAAAATCTATGTGAGATGAAATAAATATCACCATACATGTTTTTATTTGATGATCAAGTTGTTACACTCAATTTCCTTATATCGTGGAATGTAGTTCTCTTATTAAATTTATCTCATATCCTTAATTATTTGATATTGATTTCACTACAACACTATATAACTCTAAATCTCTTATCATGTGACCTTTACATATCTTTGATTTTTTTGTATTATATTATTTTGATTTATCTCATTTTAATTTTAATATATATTTATTTAAAAATAAAAAATAATTTATTATATCTTTGTAAATTTTTTTTTATAATTTAATGTTATTCTAAATTAGGTCTAATGAAGATGAAGCAAATAATGTTGGTTTTAGTGAGCTTTATCTGATTAAATATTAAATTAAATACTTTCAAATAATTTATTTTTATGGTTTTTAGCTTACTTTGTAAGTCATTTGAATTTACAAAAGATCTAATGATTGAGAATTATCTCTTTTTCTTTTGAAGTTTTTGCTTTTTTAGTTATATTACATTAACATCATTTTAATTTTAATATATATTTACCTAATGTAAAAAAATAATTTAATCATTAGTATGTTTATTATCTTTGTTAATTTACAAGAATTCCAACTAAGATCCAATCAAAATTAAAGAAATCTCATTAGCATTTCCTCGATAAGTCTTAACAATTGAATATTTATTTTTATATTTTTAATAATTTTTTAATAGTTTTGACATACTTTATGAGGTATTATGATTGTTACCTAGTTAGATAATCAAAGATGTGACACTAAAACTTTTGAGTATTTTCGCTACAACTTTTTCAAACAAATTGGGTCATTTCTTTAATTTTATTGCCTTTATTTCCTTGAATAACTGTGAAACTTTAATTCTCCTCTAATATGACATCTATAGCATTTTATTTTAATTATATTATTGCACTTCAATTTATATAATTTTAACTTTATTAAATAATCACTAAATATTAAAATAATAATTTGTTATTATTTATTCTTATTTCCTTTGATTAGTTTGTAGTATTTCCAAATGAGGTTTAATCAAGATGTAAGAAATGTCATCAAACATCTCCTAATTAGTTGTTTAAAATTAAATATTAGTTTTTATATTTCTTTAATATGTAAGAATTAGAGTTTCTTAATAATAAAACAAAATAAAATAAAAAATTCTAAAAAATCTTATAAATTGCATAAAATAGTTGTATTGATGACACTTAATTGGTTTAAGCATAGAACATCCCCAATTATCAAAAAAGGTACAAGTTAAAATATTTTGTAAAGCATGTTGAAAACATAAAACAAAGATTATTTAAGGATAAAGAAAAGTATTAAAGTTGATAGAGCTCATATAATATACTCCAACGACATTGATTCATTCAAATTAGATCACATTTTAGTTATTAAGGTTTATAAAAAGAAAAAGTCCAAACTAATATAAAATTATTATTCTAATATAATGAAAATATATATTAAAATTGAAATGAGATGAATTAAAGGAATGAAACTTAACAAAATAAGAGTAATGTAAAAATCATTAAGAGATCATAGTTACATAATAATATAAGAAAATCAATGAAAAATAAATAAAAAATGAGATAAACAGTCCAAGAAAGTTGCAAGCCAAAATATTAAGAAGATTGAGTGTTACATTCTCGATTATCAAATTAGTTATGATGCAAAATTTCTTGTAATTTATTGTAATACAAAATGAGGTCTAATCAAGAAAAAATAAACATCATCAGACTAGTCTAGAAACACTCTATATAATAATTTTTTAAAAAAAATTTTAACTATATTATTTTCTAATATTTTACTAAGGTTTACGTCTCATATCTATTAATACCTTATTTGAAGGTTGAGGGATCTACTTTGGATTCCTTCAATATAATTTAATTCAACTTTGTTATGCAATTTATCTTACTTTCTTCTAATTTTTATTGTTTTTTCAGTAATATTACTATTTAACTAAAAATATCCATTGGTGCGACTATTATATCACTTTGATTTGGTTTTGTTACATTACTTTAATTTGTCATATTTTAAAATTTTTTAATACTTTTTTTGGGATTTGAACTTTTTTTAAATCATTTTGATTAAAACTAAATTTGATGATTGAGGACTTTATGCTCAATGTTCTTTATATCTAGGAAATTAAATTTGTCATATAACTTCTCTCATTTTCTCAATTTTTTTATTTAGTTATATTACATTAAACTATAATTCTCCACCTATGTGACCTTTACATTAATTAAATTTTTATATAACATTGCACCAATTTGCCTCATTTAAAATTAAATATATATTTACATAATATCATAATAATCAATTATTTTTTATTTATTCTTATTTATTTTTATAATTCATAGTAGTTTTAGACATGGTCCAATTGAGACAAACATATCGTCACTGAACTCAACTTGATGACCTCAATGAAATTAAATATTTATTTTTTTGTTTTAAATATTTTTATTTTTTATGACTTCAGTATGCATTACTATTATCTTTGATTCATACTTGATTTGACTATTAATAAAAATACTTTAGTTCTCTCTAATATATATGAATACAACTTTCTTATACAATTTCATTTTTATTGAAAAGTTTCATTATGGTTTTCATATGCTATATTGTAAGACAAGATCTAGATTTATGTGACCTATTGATTGATTTCATTTCATTATCTTACATTTCTCATATTTATCTCATTTTAAATTATATATATATTTCCTTAAACTTAATAAATTAATTTATAGTTATTTTTTCTTATTTGTTATGGCAATTGACTATAATTCCAAAGAAGCTATGATGAAGAGAAATAAATGTCAAGGGATTCGTCTCAACAACATTTGTCTTATTAAAAAATAATTTGTATATTTTAAATATTTATTTTTCTATGAATATGGTATTTTTATGAGATATTTTAATTCATACATTATTTCACTATCGATGATGCTACAATCTATCTGCTCGATATCTTACAATTCAACATCCATATATAGTTTGTCTAAATTTTCAAAGTTTTTGCTTTATTTTGTTATATTACTTTCTAAATAAAAATCTCCCCTCATATTAATTTTTTAATGACATTTATTTTTTAATAATTAATTGATTAAATATACTTTGTTTTAGTAATATTTTATATTTACTTATTATCAAAATAATAATTTGTTATTATTTATGCATAGTTATAGTTTTAAGTCATAGTAATTTCAAAAGAGGTCTAATTAAGGTGAAACAAATGATGTTAGACTCATCTCGATGAACTCTTACTAAATAAACATTTATTTTTTATTTATAGATATTTTATATAATAGAGTTTTGATACTTTTTATGAGATAGTTGTATTCATACTTGATTTGATCATCGAGGTTGTTACACTCGACATCCTTAGTATTACGGAATTTGACATTCTCATATAATTTATCTCTTCACTTTTTTCTTGGCATTGGCAATATTGCTTTGATTTATCTTATTTTAGCTTTAATAAATATTTTTTATATAAAATAATAAAAACTTTTATTTATTCTTGTAAAATTTTATAATTTATAATAATTCCAAAAGTGGTCTAATTGCAACGAAACAAACATTGTTCAAGTCATGTGAAGCAGCACTACAGAAAATAATATTCATTTACTTTATTTTTAAGTGCATACATTATTTATCATATTTCTTAATAGTTTTTTTTTATTTGATAATAGTTTTTTTTATTTCCAAATTTTCTCATTTGGCCATACAAAATTATCATTTTTTCAAGTAAGCTACTTAATTTTATCTCTACTTAGATTTATTATATATTTTTTATATTTAAATTATTATTATCTTTTATGCTTATTTATATTGGTAATTCACAGTAATTCCAAAAAAGGTTAGATTTAGACATAAAAAATGCCATTGGGCTCACTTCATAACCTCTATCGTATTAAATATTCATTTCCTTCTTAAAATTATTCTATTTTCATATATTTTTGCATTCTCTACATGTCATTTTGATTTGTTCGTGATTTAACATTTGAGTATGTTGCCCTTGATCTACACAACATCTTCGTACAAAATTGTTTCCTATAATATGTCGTATTTCATAAATGTTTTTGCATTGATTTTGTCATATTACTATGTCGCACTAGATATCCTTTCTTGTTAATTTTATATGCTTAGGCTTGGTTATATTGGATTGCTTCAACTTATCTCATTTTAAGTTTATTATATATTTATTAATATTAAAAAAATTATTACTGTTATACTTATTTAAATTAATAATTTATAGTAATTTTTAAATGTGTTCAAATCAAGATGAAACAAATATCAATTGAGTCTACTTGACGAAGTCAATCTAATTAAAATTTCATTTTTATATTTTGAGATATTTTATCTTTTAGGAATTTTAGCAAAAATTACTAACCTTTTTATTCATTCTTTATTTGATAACAAAAGATTTTACAAACAATCTTGGCAATATCTTTGAATGCAACTTTATTGTATAATTTTTCAATTTTCTTAAAACTTTTCACTTTAATTTGTTTGTATTTTGGGAAAGTCCAATTCTCCACTTGTGAGGTCCTTACATCACTTTGAATTGGTTATATTACATTACTCAAATTATCTCTTTTAAGATTTATTATCTTTATTTACATAATATTGAGGATTGTTTATGTTTACATATTTTGATAATTTTTAGTAATTATTATCATGGTTTAATTGACTTAAATTTATTATTTTCAAGGATTTTGGGAAAATTTGTGTGACAATTCAATTCATTACTAATTTGATTATTGATGATACTATTCTAGATCTCCTTAGTATCTTGGAATACAACTTTTGCAAATATTCTATCTCACTTTCTTCAAATTTATTCATTTGACTTAGATATATCATTATTTAACACTATATCTCTTCTCATGGGATATTTACATTACTTTGATTTGTTTATACAACAATGTTGTAATTCATCGCCATTCTATAATTTTAATATTTCATATTATACAATGTTGTCCACATTTATATGATATTTTAAAGCAAACTAATTTGATAATTAATGATGTTGCACCCAATCTTCTCAATATACTAAAATGAAAACTTTTCAAATAGTTTATCTCATTTCTTTAAATTCTTTTCTTTGAATTGGTTATATTGCTATGAAACTGTAATTCTCTTATTGTGTTACCTTTATATCAGTTTAATTTGACTATATCACATTGCTTTAATTTGTCTTATTTAAAATTTTTGTATTACCTACATAACATTAAAATAATATTTTTTAATTATTTATGATTATTTATTTTTCTAATTCCTAATAATTATAAATGTCATCTACTTGGTGTAAGAAAAGCATCATTGGACTCAACTTGTCCAACCGTATCAGGTTAAAACATATTTTTTAAATTTTTAAATATTTTTTTTTGCAATTAATTTGATATTTGAGAATGTTGTTCGAGATCTTTCTTGTATCTTGGAATGCTACGTTTCTAGCATAATTTCTTATTTATTCAAATATTTTACTTTTATTTAGTTTTGTTATTAGGTCACTTGAAATTTGATATCATGTGACATTTACATTGCTTTGATTTAGTTATGTTATATTAATAAAATTTATTTTTTTATGTTTAATATATATTTACTTTATATTAAAATAATAATTTCTTAATATTTATGATTATCTACTTCAACAATTCATAATAATTCCAAATGATGTTTGACCGAGAGGAAAATGTTTTTTGACTCATCTCTATGAGCTTTATTCAATAAAGTATTTATTTATTCATATTTTATAGATATTTTATTTTCTATGATTTTTCTTTAACTTTTGAGAGATTCAATTCTTGTTGATTTAACAATCAAAGTTGTTACACTCAATCTCTTTAGAATATTGAAATATAACTTTTACATGCAACATAACTTATTTCTTTAATTTCTTACTTAGATATTTTATATAATTATGTAACTCTAAATCTACTATTGTCTAAGGAATATATTGATTTTATTTGCTTATATTAAAATGCTGTAATTTATCTTATTTTAGTTTTAATATATATTTACTTAATATTATAATAAAAAATTATTATTGTTTATGCTCATTTAATTTTACACTTCATAACAATTCCAAAGATGATTTAATTGAGATGAAGTAAACAACGTTGAACTTGTCTTTAGTAGCATTATCTAATTAAATATTCCTTTTTATATTTGTAAATATTTTATTTGATATAAATTTAGTAATCTTTACAAATCATTTAGATTCTCACTTGATTTAAGGTTTGAGGATGTTCCACTTAATCTTCATATTGTCTTGGATTACAACTTTAATCTATAGATTGTCACATTTCTCAAAATGTTTTTTAATTTAATTTTTTAACCATTAAACGCTAATTCTCTTCATGTGTGACCTATAATTCACTTTGATTTTATTAAACATTAGATTAATTTATCTCCTTTTATCATTAATAAATATTTATTTAATATAAAATAATACTTTATTACATTATATGCTTATTTAATTTAGTAATTCATAGAAATTTCAATGAGCTTTATCAAATTAAATGTTCTTTAGAAAACATTCATGTAAGATTTAATGATTAAGGATACTCAAAATTTGCATTACTATCTATGAGTGCAACTTTACCAAATAATTTATCTTATTTCTTAAAGGTTTTCCATCTAAATTGGTACATTACAATGAGACTCTAGTTCTTCTCTCTCGTATCATTTATATCAATTTTTTTCTTAATATTATATTGCTTCAATTTATACCAATTCAACTTCATAAGATATTTCTTTTTAAAAAAAGAATAATTCAATTTTAATGCTACTTAATAACTTGGAAACTTCATAATAATTCTAAATAAGATTTAAAGAATCTAAATTAAACATCATTAGACATTTTTTGATGAGTAATAATATCCAACTAAGTAAGCATTTATTTCTTGTTAAAAGTTTTATTTTCTTGTGTTTTGGCATACATTAAGAGAAATTTTTTTTTGTTCCATATTTGATAATCAAGGAAGTTATAGTAGTTGTGTTTTTATCTTATAATGCAACATTCCCTCATAATTTATCTCATTTCTTCAACTTTTTTCTTAGATTTTCTTATGTCAGTATTCAACTCTAAATCTCTAGTTGTGTGGCCTTTAGATGGCTTTGGCTTATTTATATTATATCACTTCAATTTATTTTATTTCAAATTTAATAAATATTGAAAATTTAAAAAAATCATTATCATTTATTCTAATTTTCTTTTGTAATTCATATAATTCTAAACTAGGTTAGATTGAGACAAAAAAACATGAGTAACCTCATGTCAATGAGCTTTACCCAATCAAATATTTATTTTCATATTTTCAACTATCTTGTTTTTTAGGAATTTATGTTAAACTAAATTTATTTGTTATTTTGGAACTCAATTTTATCATGTAATTTATCTCACTTGATCAATGTTTTCCTTTTGATTTGGCTTTATTGCTATAAAAGTCGAAATCTCCACTCATGTTACCTTTCAATCAATCTGATTTGGTTATATTATATTAATTTAATTTATCTCAAGTCAACTTGAATAAATTTATGCTAAATTTTAAAATAATATTTCATTATTATTTTTACTAATTTTCATTATTAAAATGAGAAAATTCCAAATAAGGTTAAATTTATTTGAAACATATGTTGTTGGATTGGTATTAACAAGCTTTATCCAAATATACTTTGTTTTGATTTTTATAAATATTTTATCTATGAAAGGTTTTTGCATGTTTTATGAGATACTTCAATTTGGACATGATTTAATGATCAAAGATGTTATACTCGATATCTTTAATTTCAATGAGTCAAACTTTTCTATTGAATTAACTTAATTTTTTTTAATTTTTTTAATTTTGTTTTATTTATATTAACTCTAAATCATTTCTCCTGCGCTGTTCATTTATATTTTATTTTGTTATATTATATTACTTTAATTTATCTAATTTTAGTTTTAAAATATGTTTGTTTAACATTAAAATTATACATTTTTATTATTTATGCTTATTTATTTTTGTTATTAGAAATAATTTCAAATGAGATCTGATCTGGATAAATCAAATGTCTTTGGACTCAACATAAATATGTTTATCAAATTAAATCTTCATTTTCAAATGAATTACTACTATTAAATTCTAATTAATAGTTATATGTCTATGTAACTCTACTTATCTCATTTTTCGTGGAAGATGCATTCCATGATGCTAAGTAGCTTAAGCATACCAAAATTTGTTTTCAATATTTAAGATGTTTCACTAATAATTACCTAAGTATGAAGAGCAACTTTTCGAGTTATTTATGGTCATAGAGAGGGTCCAACTACATTTGTTTGACCTCAATTAAACCTTGTTTGGAATTTCTATGAGTCACCAAAACAAAAAAAGAAAATAATAATAAGTATCATTATAGTTTTACGTAAATATTTCATAGAGTTGAAGTAAGATAAATTTAAGTAATGCAATATAACAAAATCAAAGCAATGTAATTGTACACAAGATGAGATTTATAGTTAAATTGTAATATATATAATAAACTAGATATTTTTTAAGAGAAGGTGATAAAATTTATATGGAAGTTGTAACAAAATATACGAGGGAGACCATGTGTAACATTGTCAATCATCAAATTAATTACAAACCATAGTATCTCATAAATAATGTCAAAACTATACAAAATAAAATATCTCAATATATTAAAATGAAAATTTAATCTGATAGAGCTCATTTGATCTTGTTTGGAATAACTAAGAATTACCAATGTAAATAAGCATAAATAATAATTTTCACTTAAAAGTAAAGTAAATTTATATTAAAGTAAAAAATAAAATATTTTAAGTAATGTAATATAACAAAAGTAATGTGATTTAAATGTCATATAGCAATTTCAACTTCAGTATAGTTATCCAAATAAAAATGAAAATTTGAAGAAATCAAATAAACATTATTAGAAAACTATACTCCAAGACGGTAATGAGGTTGGGTATATCAAACATCATTGTCAAATTTATTGGAAATAGAAATATCTCATAGGGCAATCTGACACCTTGTAAAATAAAATATTTAAAAACATAAAAATATATATTTAGTTGCACAAAAGAAAATATTTAAAGATATTCATTTCAACTTGATGTGAGCTCATTATGAATTACTATAAACTACAATGTAAAATAAGTGTAAATAACAATAATTTATTATTTCATTATTTAGTAAAGTTTTATTAAATTTAACATAGCCTTAACTGAATTAATATAATATAATAAATTGAAGGGGATGTTGATATGTTGTAATAGAAAATTGAGCATTGCATAATAATATAATAAAATCATGAAAAATATTCATTAAATGAAATAAATTGTATGAAAAATTTATGTTCCATGACACTGAGGAGATCTTGTTTAACATCCATGAATCTTAATAGAAAAGGAAATGAAAATGACATATAAGACATGTTAAAATCTCTAAAAGTAAGTTGTTTAAAAAACAAAAAATTTTGATAAAGTCCATTATCATGAGTCCAACAATATTTGTTTTGTTTTAATTGGTCATCATTTGGAATTAATGCAAAATAACAGTGTAAATACAATATATTACTACAAATTGTTATTTTAATATTTTTAAAATTTAAATCAAAATTCAAGGATGAAAAATTGAAGCAATTTTGGATTATCAAATACAAGACATATAAAGGTCACATTGGTCAAGATTTTGAGTTCATGGTGTTGTAAATAAATCAAATTAAAAAATTTGAAGAGTTGAGATGAATTATTTAGGAAAGTTGAACTCCAAGGTGTTAGGAGATTGAGTGTAACATCCTCGATCAACAAATCAAGTACAAATTGAAATATCTCATAAAACTTGCCAAAACTTAAAAAAAATTTTAAAATAAAAAGTGACATTTAAATAAATAGAGCTCATCAAAATGAGTCTAATGATATTTGTTTTATCTCAAATCATACCTCGCTAAGACATTTTGTCCCGTACCAATTAAAAATAAGCATAAATAATGATAAGTTTACGTCAATATTACACATATAAATCTCAAAGTCAAAATGAGATAAATTGATGGATGTAAAATAAAATAATAAAAATGCTGTAAAGTTCAAAAGTGAGAATAATTCTCATTTCAAATTAATATAGAATAATAAAAGCAAAAAAGATTAATACTTAAGTTAAATTATTTAGGTAAACTACATTCAAAGATGCTATGGAGATTGATTCTAACACACTCTTTAGTTAAACTAGTTATGAATGAAAATATATCCTAAAACATGTGATAAGCCTAGTAACTAAATTATTTTAAAATATTAAAATTAATATTTAATTGCATAGAGCTTGTAGGGATGAGTCCAATGATAATATTTTTTCTAGATTACACCTTGTTAAAATTGTTACAATTTACCAAAGTAAGTAACCATAAATAAAAACAAAATTTAACCTAAACAGTATGAAGTGTAAATCACAAACGACGAGATTTAGAGTTTCTTTGTATATATCTAAGGGAAAGCAAAACATTTGAATTAATGACTTCAAATTTATAGAGAAGTTACATTCCACAATACTATGGAGATCAAGTGCAATATCTTTAATTATCAAATAAAGTAGAAATATAAATTTCTCTTTAAGCACAAAAAATTGGTTGAAACAAAAAATAAAAAAGATAAAATATGAATTTAATTTGATAGAGGTAGTTAAAAAAGGTTTAACAATTGCTTCAACTTATTAAAGAAAATGATCACAAATAATAATATTTTTTAATAATAAGTAAGCATATATTAAAGTTAAAATACAACAAATTTAAGCAATGTACTTTGCTAAATTAAGGAATTATTAAAATCATATAGGAGGATAATTATAATAACCTACTAAACTACGAAGGATAAGATAAAATTTATAACAAATGTTCTAAATTATATAAGAAAGTTGCATTTGAAGATACTAAGGACATTGCATGTGATATCTTAGATTTTCAAGTCAGATATGAGTCAAAATCACTCATAAAATAATACCAAATCCTAATAAAATAAAATATGTAAGAAAGCAAAAATTAGTATTTAGATGGTTAAAGTGCATAGAGACAAGTCCAATAACATTTTTTATCCATCAATCTTTATTTGGAACTACTATGAATTATCAAAAAAAATTAAACATAAATAATCATTTCAATTTCTAAGAAATATATATAAAAGTTAAAATGAAAAATTCTTAGAAATATAATATGATAGAATGGAAGTAATGTGAAGTTTATAAGAGAGAATAATTTGATAATAATATTCAAAATCAAAGATATTTGAAGACATGAGATAAATTAGATGAGAAAATTACATTACAATATATTTTGGAGATTGAACATCACAACTTCAGTCAAAAAATCAAGTATGAGCTAGAATATCTCAAAAAGTAGCCAAAACCATACTAAATACGAAAATAAAAATGAAAAGATTATTTAAATGATGAAGTTTGATAAGGAAAGACCAACAGCGTATGTTTCTTATAAACCAAACCTTGCTTGGAAATACAATAAACTACTAAAGTCAATAAACATAAATAATAAAAAATTATCATTCAATAATATATATATCTAAGCTAAAATAAGATAATTGAAGCAATGTAATATAACAAAATACAAGTGATATATAGGTCAGATTTGATGTCTTTTATAGTGATATAGATTTATAGGAAAGCTTTAATCCATTATACTAAGTAAATCATGTGTATCATCCTTGATCATCAAATTAGCTATGAAGGAAAATGTCCACAAAACATGTCAAATATTAAGAAAATAAAAAATTAACAAAATAAAACAAACTCAAAGTGATTTGGAGGTCACATAATAAGATATTTGGATTTATATAATAATATCACCAAATTAAAGAAAAATATTTCAAGAGACAAGATAAATTTCGTAGTATAGTTTCATTCAAAGGCACTAGAAAGATAGAGTCCAAAATCTTGGATTATTAAATAGGATACAAATTGAAATTCCTGACAAAACATGTAGAAATACCCCATAATAAAATAATTAAAAGCATATAAATGAATATTTTGTTATGTAGAGCTTATCGAGAAGAATCCATTGAAGTATTTTTTTCTTAATTAGATCACATTTAAAGTTATTATGAATTACCAAATTAAAAATAACATTAATACTTTAAATTTTTGTTATAAAAATTTTCAAAAATATATTAAATTAGAAATGGGATATGTTAAACTACTATAATATAAAAAATCAATGTCTTATAAAGGTTATACTATATGAGAATTAGAGTTTCATAGTAATATAATAAAATCAAAGAAAACAATTTGATGCCATGATTTAAATTATATTCAAAAGTTGCATTCAAAGATATCAAAAAGATTGAGTGCAGCATCATCGATTGTAAAGTTAATTACAAATAAAAATGACAACAAAGAATTTCAAAATAATGAAAACTAAAATATTTAAAATATATAATTGAATATTTAATTTGATAGAGCTCACCTTGGTGAGTGTAGAGTCATTTTGTTAGTCTCGATTGAATAACCTTCGAAATTGTAATGAATCACTAATCTAAATAAGAAAAAAAACAATAATGAATTATTATTTTAATTTAAAGAAAATATACATTAATGTTGAAATAAGAAAAATTAATACATTATAATAGAAGCAAATCATAGTGATCGATCGATCATATGACTGGAGAGTTAGAGTCCTATAGTAATAGGACCAAATGAAAAAAATTAAATAAAATAGATAAATTATAAGAGAAAGTTACATTCCAAGATATAAAAAGAGATTTAGTTTAACATCCTCAATAATTAAATTAGAAACGAATTAAAATCCAACTTATACAATGCTAAATCCTAAGGAAATTAACTATTTAAAACTATAAAAATAAATTTTCAAAATAATTTAGCTAATCAAGATGAGTATAGTGAGTTTTTTCTTCTCAATTGAACATTTTTTCTTAATTGCAAATTAAAAAATAAAATAAAATAAAATAATAATAAATTATTATTTTTAAATTAAGTAAAAATATATTAAATATATTATGAGATGGATTAATGCAATGTAATATGTCAAAATCAAAGACTTGTAAAGGTCACATGAGGAATGATTTTGGATTATAGAGCATGATAAGTTAATTAATGTGATAGATTTAAGGAAATGAGATATATTATTTGGGAAAGTTGTATTACAAGACACTGAGGAGATATAGTTTAATAACCTTGACTTTGATATCATGTGTGAATTAAGTAAAAGAAAATATTAAAAAATATTAAAAGAAACATTTAGTTGACAAATTAATACATTTAGAGAAACATATTAATATAACAAAATCAAAGGAAGACATTTAAATAATTGACATAAATTAGATGAGATACTTACATTACAAGATACTACAAAGATCAAATGTAAATACTTGAATGCCAAATCATGCATGGATCGAAATGGCTCGTAAAGCATGCCAAAACGTAAAAAAATAATAATATGAAATTAATATTTAATTTGATAGTGATATTTGAAATTTGTCTAATGATACTTGTTCTTCTTAATTGGGATTCATTTGGAGTTTCTAAGAATTACAAAATAAAAAGACTTAAATAACAAATAAATATATCTTTTTTGGATTTGGCAAATCAAAATTAAAGAAAAAATTAGTTAAATTAAGATATTATAATTTAACTAAATTAGTGTGATCTAAAGGTCTCACCATGACAGATTTAAAGCAACATATTAATATAACTAAATTAAAGGAAACAACTAAAAAAATTAGATAAATTATGTGAGAAAGTTGCATTCCAAGTCACTAAGGAGATAGAGTATAAAATCCTCAATTATGATATCATCTTTTAATTAAAATACAATATAATGCATGCAAAAATCTTAGAAGCTAAAATAATTAGAAATCTAAGAAATAATATTTAATTTGATAGAGCATGTTGAGATAAGTTTGACAACTTTTGTTTCATCTCTATTGAACATTACTTTCAAATGCTATGAATTTTGAAAGAAAACAAGCTTAAATTAAAATAAACTAATATTTTAATATTTGGTAAATAAATTTGTTAAAGCTAAAATGAGTTACATTGTAGCAAAGTAATAAAATAAAATAAAATTGATGTAAATGATGCAAGAGATTAGAATTAGAATTTCATAGTAATATAATCTAAATAAAGTAAAAACTATAAAATAATAAGACAAATTATATTAAATTGTTTTATTCTATTGAAATGGGGAGATTGAGTGCAACTTCTTTGATTATCAAATTACGTACAAAATGAAATTGCTTTAATGTTTGCCCTAACCAAAGAAAATAAAAAATATCTAAATATATTACATGAATATTTCATTAGATAGTGCTTTTGCAATGAGTGGAACGAGCTTTGTTTCATTTTGATTGCACCTCATTTAGAGTTATTGTAAAATACAAAATTAAAAAAGACTAAGAAATAATAAAATATTCTTTATTTAAAATAAATATATATTGAAGATGAAATAAGATAAAGTAAAGCAATATCACATAACCAAATAAAAATGATGTAAATGTCATATTAGAGGAGAAATTGTGTTCCATATGAATATAATCAAATCGAAGCAAAACATTTAAATAATTGGAAAAAGTGTATGTAAATGTTGCATTCCATCATAATAAGGAGATTGAGTGTAATATTCTTGATAATCAAATTAGGTATGACCCAAAATGTCTTACAAACTATAGTAATACAACAAAAACCAAAGAAAATAAAATATTTAGAAAGATACAGAAATGAATATTTAATTAGATGGAGATCCTTGAGATTAGTCAAATGTTGCTTTTCCATATTGATCTAACCTAATTTCGAATAGTCGAAATTATTAAATTAAAGAAGAATAAATAAAAATAAATTTTTATTTTTATTTTAAATTTAAATAAGAAAAATTAAGGTGATGTAATGTAATGAGACAAAAGAAATACAAAGGTCACCAAAGAAGATTTTGAGTTACATATTAATATAACAAAAAAAAGTGAAAACCATGATAAAACAAGATAAACTATCTTTGAAAGTTACATTCCAAGATAATGAGGAGGTTCAGAGTGACTTCCTTGGTAATCGAATCAGCTGTAAATCAAAATATCTTATAAAGCAAACTAAAAAAATAAAAATTAATTAAAAATATAAAATAAATAATTAATTAGGAAAAGTTTATTGAGGCAAGTTTAATAATATTTGTTTCATCCCTTTTTGGACCTCATAAGATATAATCACGAATTACCAAAGTAATTAAGTATAAATAATAATAAATTATTGTTTTATTATCAAGTAAATACATATTAATGGTGAAGTGAGATAAGTCAATGTCATGTAATATAACAAAATCAGAGTATAAAATTAGAAAAAATTTGATAAATTATCATGGAAAGATGCGTTCGAAGAACAAAAGAGATCAAGTGTGACATTCTCCACCGTTAAATAAGTTATAAATGAAAATGTCTCATTAAGATTGGCACAACTTATGAAACTAAAATATTTAAAAATGAAAAATGGATGTTAAATTGGATGGAGCTCATCTAAAGAAGCAATGAATTTTATTTAGAATTACTATGAATTAAGAATATAAATAAGCACAAACAACTATAAATTTTTTGTAATACTAGCAAAATAAATAATTAAATTAGAATGAGTCAAATTGAAATAATATAATATTAGCAAATTAAATTAAAAATGTTAATAAATTATTTAAATTTTAAATTAATATTACTATCTAAATACTAAGGAGATCACTTTAACTTCAACAAACATCATACCATGTATGAAATGAAATGTCCTATAAAATAAACAAAATCCTTAAAGAAAAAAATATTTAAAAAAATATGAGAATTGCTTTTTAATTTTATGGAGCTTGTTTAGAAAAATCCAACAAGATATGTTCGATGTCAAATGGAGGTTATTAAAACTACGATGAATTAACAAATGAACTAAACATAAATAATAATAAACTATTATTTTAATTTAATACAAATATATCTAATAACTAAAATGATCTAAATTGAAATAATTTTATAGAACCAATTCAAAGAAATTTAATGGTCATAAATGAAGTTATTTTGAGTTAAATAATGATATAAAATGTTTAAAGATAAAATTTTGAAGAAATGAGAAAAATTGAATGGTAAAGGTACTTTATGATAATCTAAGGAGATTGGGTGCAATTCCCTGAAAAATTAAAAAAATGAAAAATCTAAATTTCCCATAAAACCTAAAGAAATGATAGTTTATAAAATATTTAAAATCTCAAAATTGAACATTTAATAAGATAATGCTAATCAAGATGACTCCAACAAAGTATTTTTCATCACAATCAGTTCTCATTTAGAATTATTTTGAATTAACAAATTAAAAAAAAAATAACATAAATAATTTGGTTTTTTTATTTTAATATTATGTAAATATATATATTAAAGATAAAATGAGATAAAGTTAGATAATATAATCTAGAAAAATGTTATAAGGGTTATACACCAAAAATTTTTGTTTCATATTAATGTAATCAAACGAACTTTTTTCTTGCAATGATGTAAAATGAATTAGAAAGTTGCATTCCACATTTGTAAAATTATTTAGTATAAAAACAAAACAAAACAAAGGAAAAAAATGAAAACAAGTTCTATAAAAATATTAAAAATAATACTTAATCAAAAAGAGCTTATCGAAGTAAGTCTAATACTATTTATTTCATCTCTAGCAAAACGTAGTTTAGAACAACTATGAATTATCAATATAAATAATCTTAAATAATAATAAATTGTTATTTTAATATAAAAAACATATATGAAATTTTAAATAAGATAAGTTGTTAAACATTTTAATAAATGAGATAAGTTGAATTAAAAAGTTGCATTCCAAGATAAAATGGAGATCTAGTGTAAAATCCTTCATCCTCAAATTGGTTACAAATAAAAATATCTCATAAAGCATGACATAATTTTGGGAAAAAATGTTTAAAAATATAAAAATGAATATTAAATTTCATAGAGGTCATCGCTATTAGTCTAATGATTTTTGTTTCATCATGATCAAACCACATTTTGAATCATTGTTATTTAAAACTTTAAATAAGAATAAAATATTAATAATATTATTTTAATATTTAGAAATTAGATAATAATTAGAAATGAGATAAATTGAAGTTAAGTAAAATAACCTATTAAAATTCATGCAATGGTGAAAGAAGAGTAGATTTAGAGTTACACAGTAATATAACCAATTCTAAGTGAAACATTTAAACAAATGATATAAATTATATATGAATATCACATTGCAAGTTACTAAGGAGATCGTATATAATATAATTAATCATCATGACTTTTACAAAATAAAAAGTTTTGTAAAACTTACCAAAACCAAAAGAAAAAAGTAATTAAAAAATAATAATTTTTTTAGAATTTGATAAAAACATGTTTCGTATTGAATAATCCTAATTTTTTAGTACTATGATGTCTAGAATTAAATAACCAAAAAAAGAAATAAATTTATTTTTAATATTAAGGAAAAATATATTAAAGCTTAGGTGACATAAATTAAAGCAAAATAAAATAAAAAAATCAAAGCGAGGTAAGGTCACTTGAAAGGTTATTTTGCATTACATAGTAATATGATAAGATCAAAGACATATATTTAAAGAAATGAGACAAATTAAATAAGTAGGAGACCGTGTGTAACATTCTCAATCATTAACTCATGTACAAATTGAATTTCCCAATACAGAATCCCATAATCCTAGAAACTAAAAAAATAAAAAAATATGTAGAAATGCATATTTAATTAGATAGAAATTATAATTACTACGATTTACAAAAGAAATTAAGTAGAAATTATAATAAATTATTAATTAAATACTATATATATATTTATAAAAATATTATTTGAAACAAGATAAATTTAAGTACTGTAATATAATAAAATCGAAGAAATTCAAAGGGCACAAAAAAAGATATTAGGAGCTTAGTAATAAAAAAACAAATCGAAGTGAACATTTTCAAGAAATTGGATCAATTGAATTTGGAAGTAGCTTTACGGCATAATAAGGAGATTGAGTGTAACAACCTTGATCATTAAATTAATCATTAATCAAAATATCTCTTAAAATGTTCTACACTTCTTGATAATAAAATATTCAAACATTTAAAAATGAACATTTAGTAAAATAGAGAGCATTGAGATGAGTTCAACGAACATGTTTGTTTTATCACCATCTAATCATGTTAAGACTTACTATGAATTCCTTAAGATATTTTGAGTTCACTCCAAAGATGTTTGTTTCATCACCATCTAATCATGTTAAGACTTACAATGAATTACCCAAGTAATTAAACTAAACAGATGTGAAATTTACACTAGAGAGATTTAGAGTTAAATACTATTATTAACATAATCTAAGCAATATATTTAAAGAAATGAGATAAGTCAAGCAAAAAAATTAAATTCTTAGATATCAAGGAGGTCAAGTATAACATCCTAGATTGTAAAATTAAGGATTAATCAAAATGCCTCAAAAAGCATGACAAAACCCTTTTAAAAAATCAATAAAAATATCAAAATGAAATTTTAAAAAAAGAAAGCTTATCAAGGCAAGACAAATGATATACATTTCATCTACATCAAACCTTCTTTGGAAATACTAAGAATTATTAGAATAAATGATGTAAACAATAAGAAGTTATAATTTTAATATTAAGGAGAATTATGCTAAAGCTAAAAGATAATTGAAGTAATGCAATATAATATAATCAAATTATTGTATAAGTTTCATAGTAATTTAACCAAATCAAAATGAAAAATTTGAAGAAATGGGATGGTTGAATAGTAAAGTTGCACAACATGATATTAAGGAGATTAAGTCAATGTCCTCAATAATAAAAACTAGTATGAATCAAAATATCTCTTAGGGCATGCTAAAACACTTGGATTTTAAATATTTAAAAGAAAATGAATATTTGTTAGGATAGATCTCATTGAGAAAGTTCGATGATGTTTGTTTCATCACCACTAAAATATTTTCATAGTTTCTTTGAAATACCAAAATAATTAAACTTAAATAATTAATACGATTTAAAAACTATTTTAAATGGATAAAGCACATCAAGACGAGATTAATGCTATATGCCTCTTCTCCTTCAAAACAATTTTTTAAAATATTAAAAATTAGTAAAAAAAAATAAATATACAAATAATAAATTATCATTTAATATTAAGTAGATATATATAAAGCTAGAAAAAGACAACTAAAGTAATGCAATATGATAAAATTAAAAGTGAAGTATATGCCTCGTGAGAAGAGAATACGGTTTTCATAGTAATATAATAATAATAAAACGAAAAATTTGAAGTAATAAAATAAATTATATGAGAAATTTCATTCCAAGATAATAAGTAGATCACGTATAACAACCCTATTAAATAGGTTAGTTTTGAACTGAAATGCCTCCTAAAGAATAACAACTCCAAAGTAAAAAAATATTCTAAAAAAATTAAAAATATTTATTTAATTAGATAGAGCATCATGATAGTAGCCCACCAATTTTCTTTTGATCTTCATTGAAAAAAAATTAATTACTATGAATTATTTAAGATGATAAACTTTAAAAAATAAATTAATTTTTTTATATTATGTAAATGTATATTAAATTTTAATTGAGTTAAGCTAAAGGAATATACATAACCAAATCATGGAATAATAAATTTCACTTGAAAATACAATTTCAAGTAAAGAAATACAAATTTAGTTTTATCTCCATGAGACCTACTTTGTTGTTATTATGAATTACCAAATTAATTAAAAATGAGTACTAATAAACTATGATTTTTAATTTCTAAAAATATATGTTGATTGTAAAATGAGTTAAACTAAAATAATGAAATACATTGAAATCAAAGAAATGTATATATCACATGAAAGAGGAATTAGATTAGTAAATATTATAAGAGAATTGATGTCAAAAAGAATAATGAGATATTATAAGGGAAATTTCAATTCCAAGGTATTATGAAGATCGAGTGTAGCATACCTGATCATAAAATAATAAAAAAATAAAAATATCTCATAAACATACATAAACCATATTAAATAAATAATTAAAGATATGAACATGAATATTTAAATGGATAAAGCTCGTCGAGGTAGACCAACGACATTCATTTTGTCTCTATGAAACATTATTTGAAAATACTGTGACTTATTAACTTAAATAAAAAATAATAACAAAGTACTACTTTCATATTTAGTTGTTATATATTAAAAGTGAAATAACATAATTGAAGTAATATAATATAACCAAGTCAAACTGATATATATGTCATATTGGAGGAGAATTTGAGTTTCACAAAAAATTAATGACAACCAACACATTAGAAACTAAAATATTTTTAAATATTAAAAGAAATATTTACAAAAGAAGAACTCCCAAGAAAGTGTCATTGACATTTTTTTGTTTTCTTCAAATTTAATTTAGAATTATTGATAAAATCATAAAATATTAATCATAAATAATAAGAAATAATTATTTTGATATTTTGTAAATATTTCTTAAAGCAAAAGGGAAAGTTAAACAAAAGAAATATAATATAACCAAACAAAGTGATGTAAACGTCACACGAGAGAAATGTGATAAAGCTATAACATTTATGAAATGTGATAAATTGTGCAATAAAGTTGCAATAAAGTGATGTAAACGTCACACGAGAGAATTTTAGTAAAGCTATAACATTTATGAAATGTGATAAATTGTGCAATAAAGTTGCATTCCAAGATACTAAGGAGACAAGTATAACATTCACAATTGTTCGATCTAGTATGAAGCAAATGTCTTGTAAATAGTGCAAAAATCATACCAAATAACATAATTAAGAATATAAAATGAATAATAAATTTGATAGAGCTAATAAAGATAAGCCTAACAATATTTGTTTTATGCCCTTCAGACCTCGTTTGCAAAAACTACAAATTAAAAATGTAAGGAAACAAAAATAATTAGAAAACAATTATTAATGAAGCAATCAAATATAGCAAAATGAAAGTAATACAAACATCACATAAGATAGAGATTACTATTTGGTAGTAATATAACAAAATCAAATGAAAATATTTTAAAAAAATGATACAAATTGTGCAGAAAAACTACACTTAGGGATAATTAAGATGAAGCAAGCATCATTTGAGTAGACGTGACAAGCTCTTTGTAGTTACATTTTTTTTCCATAACTAAAAAAATTTATTTTCTAGGGTTTGGAATGTAATATAAAGCATTCTAACTAGCACTTAAGTTGATAATTGAGGATGTTACACTTGTCTCTCAAATTTCTTGGGATGTAATTTTCTTGTGTAGTTTATGTCATTTCTTAAAATGTTTGACTTACAACTCTTCCATTTGGATATATTACATTGCTTTAATTTTATCACATTTTAGAAAATATGCATTATTTTAACATTATAATAATAATTTTTTATTATTAAGTATTATTTATTTTTTATTTTTTATTTTTAGTAATTCATCATAATGTCTTATCAAAATGAAACAAATATCATTATACTCATTTATATCATTTTGTACAACTAAATATTCATTTTTTAAAATTTTATTTTGTAAGATCTTTGATCATTTTATGAGTTATTTTATTCATTCCAGAATTGTTCATTGACGATGTTATGCATGATGCCCTAAGTGCATTGGAGTAACTTTCATATGCAATTTTTCAAATTTTGAAATTTTCTCTTCCATTTGGTTATATTACTTGGAAACTCTAATTCTCCTCTCATGTTATGTCACGTAGATTTATATTATTTAAAATATTATTTATTTTTATTTAAGATTAAAAAAATAATCGATTATTTTTTTGCTTATTTAATTTAGTAATTTAACATAATTCAAATTGAGGTCCTTCCCTTATGAAACAAACATTATTGGACTCAACTTCATGTGACCTATATAATTAAATACTTATTTCTTTATTTTTATGTAATTAATTCAAATCTTCATGAGCTTTATCATAGTATTTTTAAATTTTTTATTTTTTATTATTTTTTTATTCTTCTTAAGCAAGTTTGATTAGTACTAGATTTGACTACGGAGGTTATCACACTTGAATTCACTAGGAACATGGAATTGATCTTTCTAGTATAATTTCTTTAAATTCTTTAATTTTAGTATTTTTATTTTTTATGTTATTATACAGACCAAAATCTCTTGTTATGTGATGATCACATTATTTTAATTTTGTTACATTACATTATTTCAATTAATCTCATTTAAGTTATAATGAATATTAACTTTGTATTAAAGTAATATTTTAAAATTAGTGGCTCTTATTTTATTTTATAATTCATTATAATTCAAAATGAAATCCAATTGATTCCAAAACAAAATTTATCTCAATGAGCTTTAAAAAATTAAAATTTTTTTTATATATTTTAAAAAATTTATTATGATAATTTTGGAATCCTTTAAGATACATTTTAACTTTTACTTGATTTGTTGATCAAGCATGTTACCCTCAATCTTTTTGTTATCTTGGAATTCAATAATTTTGTATAATTTATGTAATTTATTCAAATGTTTTCTTTGATTTTATTATATTGCTATCTAACTCTAAACCTCCTTTCATCTGACTTCTACATCAGTTTGATTTGGTTATGTTATATGCTTTTGTTTATCTAATTTCGACATCAACATATATTTATGAAGTTTTAAAATAATTATTGATTATTATTTGTGCAAATTTATTATTATTATTAATATTAATTATAAATGCTGTTAGATAAAAAAAATTAATGTCATTGGACTTGTCTAGATGAGCTCTAGCAAAAAAAATATTTAATTTTTATATTTTTAAATGTTTTATTTTCTATAGTTTTACAACACTTCACAAGATATTTTACTTTTTACTTTATTTGATGCCTAAGGAGATTACACTTGATCTCTTTATTATCTTGAAAAGCAACTGTTTAATAAGATTTTTATAATTTCTTCAAATATTTTTTATTAGGTTATCGTACTTCATAACACTAAATGTCTTTTCATTTAGCTTTTATAACTCTTTCATTTTATTATGTTATATTGAATCTATTTTTTTCATTTTAGTTTCAATATAAATTTAATTTATACTAATATACAAATTTAATTTTTTATGATTATTTGCTTGGGTAATTTATACAAATCCTGAATGAGTTTTGATCAAGATAAAACCAATATTATTTTGTATTTTATAATGTTTTATTTTCTTAGGTTTGAAGTAATTTTGAGAACTTTTACTTCATACCTCATTTGATGCTGAAGGTTGTCACATTCTATCCCCTCAAATTCTTGGAATGCAACTTTCACTTTCAATGTTTTCTCATTTCTATGAAGATTTTTTTATTTGATTATATTGCCATAAAACTTTAATTTTCCTCTTATGTGACCTTTACAAGTTTTTTATTTTGTTATATTACATTGCATTAATTTTGTTCATTTTTTCTTTAATATATAACACTTAATATAAAAAATTAATTTGTTATAAATCAGTTTTATTAAATTTTCTAATTAATAAAATTCTAAAAGTTGTTTCATGGTGATTAAACAAGCATTGTTGTACTCATCTCGATAGGTCAATCCCTTATGTATCTTAGAATGTAACTTTTCTATACAGTTTATCTTATTTCTTCAAATTTTTTTATTTGAATTTGTTATATTTTATTGCTTAAATTAACCTTATTTTTGGTTTAATATAAATTAAATTAATATTAAAATAATGATTTATTATTATTATTATTTATATTTACTTTGGTAGTTTTCATTTATTCTAAGTGAGGACACATGGTGATGAAACAAATATCGTGGTACTCTCTCGACATGTTCTCTCAAATTAAATATTCATCTACATATTTTTAAATATTTTATTTTGATATCTTTTTGAAGGTTAGATAAGAATTTTCTTGTTCTATGTCATTGTATGATGGAGCATGTTAAGCTCTATCTTCTTATTATCTTGGAATGGAAATTCTTTAATAATTTATCCCATTTTTAAATTTTTTTTATATTATATTGCTTAAAATTACGTCATTTTGGTTGTATTATTTATTTACATAA
Source organism: Vanilla planifolia (assembly GCA_023846275.1). Classification (NCBI taxonomy): domain Eukaryota; kingdom Viridiplantae; phylum Streptophyta; class Magnoliopsida; order Asparagales; family Orchidaceae; genus Vanilla; species Vanilla planifolia. The sequence continues at coordinate 104,671 of JAIUJO010000409.1, read as the reverse complement.
AATTAAAATCTTAATTTTTATGTTTTAAGCTTATTCACTTTGATAATTTGTTGTAATTGCGAATGGGTCTCACGAAGATTTATTATGGGTTCTATTTTATTATATTATATTATATATAGCTTTCTACATTTAGTTTTTTAATGTAACTAATTAATTTTAAAATAAAGATTTATTATTATTTTTTAATTTATTTTTGTTATATGTAGTGTTCAAAACAACTTCCAATCGAGATGAAACAAACGTCGTTCCACATGTCTCGTTAAACTCTATCTAATTAACCATTCATTTCTTTATACTTCTAAATATTTTATTTTCAATTGTTTTTGCATGCTTATTGAGGCAATTTGGTTCATGCCAAATAATCAAAGAAGCTATACTCTATCACCTAAATATAATGGAAAAACCTTCACATAATAGTTATGTCATTTTTACAAATTTTTTAATTTTATTTTGACATATTACGATGTAACTCAAACACTTCTGTCTTATGACCATTAGATTTATTTCATTTTACAACAATACATTTTTTCAACTTATCCCATTTCAACTTTGGCATATATTTTATTTATAATTTAAATAATAATTTAATATAATTTTTTTTGTTTATTTAAAAAACTTTTGTAAATATAAATGTGGTCCAACCAAGATAATTCAAGCATCACCCCTCTCATCTTGATCAGCTATGCCAAATTAAATTATCTTCTTATTTTTAAAGTTTTATTTTCTAGGACTTTGGCACTCGTTATGTGACATTTCCATTTGTATCTTGTTTTATTATTATAGGTATCACATTTTATCACAATAATATCTTTCAATGCAATTTTCTCATAAATTTTATCTCATTTTTGGAAACATTTTTTTTAATTTGTTAGTATTAGCATGAAAATCTAAGTGCTCAAATGTGAGTTTTACTTTTCCTTAATTTGGTTATGTTGCATTACTTCAATTTATCTCATTTTAGCATTAATATATGTTTACTCTTTGTAAAATAAAAAGTGTATCTTTATTTACTTTCATAATTCTCAATAATTCAAAATGAGTCAATTTGAGATGAAACAAATGTTGTTTTACATGTCTTGATTATCTTGGACCATAAAAATTCATTTCTTTATTATATATTTAATTGGGCTTACTTACGAAAATATTTGAGTTCAATCAAGATTTCTCAATTTAGAATTTCATGCACATTCTTCTTAGTATCTTGGAATGATATTTTCATGTATAATTTATCTGCAAAATTATAATTCTTCTCCCATATAATATTTATAATGCTTTAGTTTGGTTATATTACATTGCCACAATTTTCCTCAATTCTACTTAATTTATATTTACTTAATTTTAAAAGAGTAATTTGCTTTATTATTTATGATTATTTGCTTTGCTGATTTATGATAATTAAAAAAGGTCAAATCGAGGTGAAACAAATGTGATTATACTATTCTCAATGAGCTTTATCGAATTTAACATTCATTTATTTATTATTTTAAATATTTTATGTCTGAAGATTTGAAATTCCATATGAGGCATGTGGATGCTTGCTTTTTATGATGATCAAACGTATTACCCTTCATCAAGCTAGTATCTTAGAATTTTACTTTATCATATAACTTATCTTAGGTATTCAATTTATTTTCCTTTATTTGGATACATTGTTTCATCTTATCATATTTTTTCTTTAATATATAGTTACTTATTATTAAAATAATAGTTTGATATTATTTCTACTTATTATCTTTGGCAATTCTTTGTAATTCCAAGCACGAGCAATTATGGTGAAAGAACAACATTGGATTTGTCTTGAATAGTTCTATGTAGTTATCAAATTTAATATTTTTAGATACTTAATTTTCTAGGGTTTTGATTTACTTAATGAGTCATTTCAATATGTACTTAATTTGATGATTATAACCTTTTAATTTAAACTCATTTGACAATTGAGGATGTTACACTCTGGGTTCTTATTACCTTTGAATGCAACTTTCCTATATAAATTATTATAAAATTTACTTGGTTTTTGTTATATTATATTTCTTAACTTTATCTCGATCAATCTTTTATATATATTTGCTTAATGTTAAAATAATAATTTACTATTTTCATTTGCTTTGGTAATTTGAAGTATCTTTGAACAACATATTATCAAGATGAAAGAATGTTGTTCCATAAGCCTTAACAAGCTCAACACAATTAAATATTTTATCATTAGTTTAAAATCTTTTATTTTTAGTTTTTTGGTGTTCTTGATAAGACATTTTTATTCGTACCAACTTTGATGAAAGACAATCTTATAGTCAATCTCCTTAGTTTCTTGGAATGAAACCTTCTTGTATAGTGCATCTAATTTATTTAAAGATTTTTCATTTATTTGGTTGTATTACTAACTAACTCAAAATTACTTATTATGTGACACTTATATTCCTTTCTTTTATTTATTTTACATTCTTTCAATTTATATCATTTTACATAAATATATATATTGACATTATATTAAAATAATAATTGATTACTATTTATGTTTATTTATTTTAAACATTTATAATATTTTAAATAGTTTATTTTTTTTATATTTTTGTTTGCTTGGAGAGACATTTAAATTTGTACTTGAATTGATAATAAAGAATGCACAATTTATCATCATAGTATCTTTGAATGTGACTTTTCAATAAAGTATATCTCATTTCTCCAAATTGTTTGCTTTGATTTCATGATATTATAACAAAAGTAAAATTCTTCTTATATATTACCTTTGAAACATTTAAATTTATTATAATTAAATTGCCTAAATAATTTTTTATTTAAGGAATTTTTTTTAGAATTAAAATAATGATTTTTTATTTCAATTTAATTTTGTAATTTGTAATAATTTTAAACAAGTCCATTCCATATGAAGTGAACATTGTTAAACTAATCTAAATAAGCTCTAATGAATTCTATAACTTTTTTAAATTTTTTAATATTTAGTTTTTTGAGGATTTCGATTTCTTTACAAGTAATTTGATTAATATCTACTTTTGTGATTGTGGATGCTATGCTTCATCACCTTAATATCTATGAATGCAACTTTGTAATGTAGTTTCCTTGAATTCTCTAAAATTTTAGCTTTGATTTTATTATTTTACTATAGAACTTTAATTAACCACACTTGTGACTTTTACGTTACTTTTATTTAGTTATATTACATTGTTTAACGTTATCTTGTTTATCTTTAATATATATTTTCTTATTATTTAAAACATTAATGTTATTTATTCTTATTTGTATTACTAATTAACTATAACTTGAAAAGAGTTTTATTAAAATAAACTAAAATGTATGAACTCTTCTTAAGCATCTCTATGAAATTAAATATTCATTTCTATCATTTTAAAAATTTCAATTTCAATAGTTTTGGCACATTTTATGGCACATATCGATTTGCAGCAAATTTATTAATGAAAGATTTTACAGTCAATCTCTTAATAGTGAAACTATAATCCTTATTTCTAGTAAAGTTTATGTCAGTTTAATTTGGCTATTTTGCATTGCTTTAATTTATCTCATTTTAGCTTTAATATATTTTCTTAAAATAAAAATAAAAGTTTTTTATGTTATAGCATTTTTTCATTGGAAATTTTGAGTAATTACAATGAGCTTTGATTAAGATGAACTAAATGTCATAGGAATCATTTTGACCTATCCTAACCAATTGAATATTCATTAATATTTTCTAAAAATTTTTTAAGGCTTTTGGACATTTTATGAGCAATTTCATTTATAGCACATTTAATGAAGGATGATATTATACCCAATTTTCCTTGTAGCTTCGAATGTTACTTTCTTATAAAATTTATATCATTTCTACAAGAAGTTTTCTTTTATTTTGTTAAATTGCTATGAAAATTTACTATTAGTTCTATTTAACCTTTACATTGTCTTGATTTGGTTAAATAACATTGCATAAATTAACCTCATTTAAGATTTAATATACACTTCCTTAGTATTAAAATGATGGTTTATTATCATTTATGCTTATTTAATTTAGTGAAACATAGTAATTCAAAATGATGTCTAATTAAGACAACAAATGTCGTTAGACTTATCCCGATGACCTCTATCCCATTGAAATTGCATTTTTTTATATTTTTAAATATGTTTTCTAAGATTTTGGCATCATTGATGACACATTTTAATTTGTATATAATTTAGCTATCAAGAATGTATGATTCACTCTTCTTATTATTAAGAAGCACAACTTTCTTATGGAATTTCACTCATTTCGTCTAATGTTTTCTTTAATTTTCTTATATTTTTTATTTCAAATTTTCTTATTTGAACTTTAGTGAATAGTTTATTTAATATTCAACTAATAACTTATTATTATTAATTCCTACTTACTTTTGTAATTTTTAGTAACTCTAAATGTAGTTTGATAAAGATTAAATAGATGTTTTTCCACCCATCTCATTGATAAAGATTAAATAGATGTTTTTCCACCCATCTCACCAGTGATTACCAAATCAAACATTTACTTTTATATTTTAAAAAATTTTATTTTCTAAGGTTTTTGCAAGTTTTCTTACTCATATTCATTCAAACCTTTTTTGAAATCAAGGATGTTACACATGGTCCGTATTATCCTGGATTGGAACTTTTCTTTATAATTCATCTCATTTCTTCAAATTTTTTGTGAAGTTCTTTGTGCTTAAGATAATCACACAGGAGGGTGGGTGAATTGTGATAAATAAAATTTTCTTTCAATTTTCGATTTCAATTGAACTTAAATCTTTTAAGCATGAACAAGAAGGAATAAAACACAAAAGATTTTTAAGGTGGTTCAACTCAAAATCGAGCCTACATCCACCCCCAACCGGTGTTGTGAAAAATAATACTAGGAACACAAAATTACAAGCGAGGTTTTTCGTAAGGCTAACCTGAAACCTACTTGGGATTTTACCTATGGCTTATCCCGAACCTACTTGAGTTTTTCTAGGCTCAACTGAAACCCAAGGCTTTTACACAATGGCCAGGATGCCCTCACCCGAAAACAAAGAAATACAAAAATTGGCAAAACTTAAGACAATTTTAAGAGAAATTGGAGGCACACACGACCGAAAAAGAGAGGAATAGAGATTGAATAATTGTTGTAGCAAAAACCTCTAATTTTGGAATCCTTCTTACCACTTTCTCTTTATGACTTTGGAAGCATTGCATTCACTTAAATTTTCTTGAAATCATGATCTGAAAGCTTTGAGAACTTAGTACATGTAACCACTAGAAGTTCTTCATCCTTACCTATTTATAGAGCTTAAATTTGAGCTCTAAAATCACTACCTATGGCTCTAAAATGAACTTGCCGTTTGGGTAACGGACGGAAGCAACCACCGTGCGATTCGGAGCTAAAAAATGGACGTTTCTTATTAAATCTCGCTTTTACCATTCGAGATTAATTCTGGCTGTTGGATCTAGGTGGCCCTAACCTTGACCTTTTGATCGTGCATAGGTGTCATTCATGTATTAGTACAATGTGTCAAAAAAACAAGTCAAATTAAAACAGTTACCTCTTTAATTAGGGGTCCTGGTGTATATCTGCTCAGCCCGAGTTCGATTCTTCTATTTGTCCTTTTAAGTTGATTAATCTATGCTGTCCAATCTCGTTTCCCCTTCTGGCTTCATTGACAATCAGATTGGCCTTTAGTCCCACATTTCCTAAACAACTTTGCCATTGCACTTTGTCATTTTACGTTGATTAATCTCAGCTGTCCAATCTTCAGATTGGACTTTACTCCCACATTGCCCAATTATCTTTGCCATTGCACTTTAGGAGGAATTCGATTTGTAAGACTCTCGAGCCGCTCGGGGTTAGCTCCCCCCTTCCTCGACCAACATTTCATCACTTTGTTCTAGTTGACATGATCTCGCATTGTTTTGTTTAGCATTGACTGCGGGCTGAATTCGTCATGTTTCGTTTAGCATTCCATGCGGCCTTCTTCCTTCGGACAATGGGCACTCTTTCAATGTCACTCCAAAAAATTTTATTATATTTTTTTTAAATTTCTAAAGCTTGGATGGGCCAGTGGTTAGGTCGGGTCAGCTCAGCTAATGCTACAGTGAAATTCCCGAGACTAACATTGTTTTATGGTGTCTTGTTAGAATTTTTGTGTAAAAATTTTAATAAAAGTGTACCAAAATAATTTTATATTATCATAGTATTATAAGTTTCCTTAATGATTATGAAAAGAAGTTTATGAAAAATAATTCTAAAATAATTTTAAAAAATCAAATACCAATGTCTATACTTTTCATCAATAATGCTTGGCCCAAAAATAAAAAATTCAATAATTATTAAATTTAAAGTATTTTTAAATATTAATACCACTAGTGTGCCATATCCTCTAAAAATTTGGACATATCAAATTCAAGAAAAATAAAAAGAAATTCAAGTATGAAAATTTTAGTACATGTCTTCAATTTCCTTGAAACTTGCCATGACTACAAGAGCCTTGAAGACCACTATTTTAGACATTTAAAGCTCATGACTTGTCTTAATTGAATATTAACAATTTTTTTTAGAGCAAGCCTATATGAGATATTAAAATTTAGGCTTGACTCATCAAACACAAGGGTGTAATAATCTCTCCCTTTTGATGATGGCAAAACATAAATGTTTTAAAAGGATAAAAAATGTGATAAAATGAATAAAAATAAATTTTTAAGGAAAAAATTCTTAAGGAGGAAATTAATAATTAACATGCTCACCCTATCTTGATGTTCCTCCTAACTCCTAACTATTCTACCCTTTGACACCATCAAAAGGGAGTGAACCCTAAGTAATGTCTAAAATTCCCAATTTGTTCTCTCAATGTTTGAAATTGCTCCGATGGTAAGGGTTTGGTAAAAATGTCGGCCAATTCAAGCTTAGTAGGAACATACTCTAATTCTACTAATCCTTTTTTCACTTGGTCTATAATATAATGTGATATCTAACATCTATGTGCTTAGTCCTAGAATGATGGACTTGATTCTTGGCTAATGCTAATGCACTACTGTTATTAATTCTAATAGGTATATGTGTGACTTCTAAACCATAGTCTTGAAGTTTTTGTCTTAACCATAGTACTTGAGCAACACAACTTCTAGCTACAACATATTCGGCTTCTATTGTTGACAAGGCTATATAATTTTTTTTTGCTTGACCATGAAACAAGACAATGTCAAAATAATTAACATGTCCCTGATGTGCTCCTCCTATCCACTCTAAATCCTCCAAAATCTTAATCTGTATAGCCAATGAGTTCACAAGAAAGGTTATTTCTAGGATACCATAATCCTAGAGTCGTAGTTCCCTTAAAAAATTTAAAGATTACTTTAACAGCTTTCAAGTAACTTTCCTTTGGGTTTGCTTGGAACCTAGCACATAATCCAACACTAAATAAAATTTTTGGCCTACTAGCTATAAGGTATAATAAAGATCCTATAAGTCTTCAATAAAGTTTTTGGTCAATTGTTTTCCCTTGTTCATCTAAGCCTAAGTAAATAGATTGGTTCATGGGAACTTTTCTAAGTTTCATATTTTCGTAACCATATTTTTTAAACATTTCTTTCAAATATTTTTTTTTGAGAAATAAAAATACCAACTTTTAGTTGTCTTATTTGCAATCATAAGAAAAATGTTAGCTCACTTATCATGCCGATTTCAAATTCCTTAATCATAAGATCTCCAAATTCTCTACACATTTCTTCTTTTGTACTACCAAAAATAATATCATCAACATAAATCTGAACAATTAATAAATCATCTCCTGATGACCTTAGAAATAATGTAGTATCTGATTTACCCTTTCTAAAGCCACTTTTTACCAGATAATTACTCAACCAATGGTACCATGCACGTGGAGCTTGCTTAAGGCAATAAAGAGCTTTCTTAAGCTTGTAGACAATATCATCTTGTGTATGATCTTCAAAACCTGGGGGTTGTTCTACAAACACATCCTCTTCTATTATTCCATTTGAGGAAGCACTTTTTACATCGATTTGAAACAATCTAAAATTCTTATAGCATGAATATGCTACAGGTAATCTAATTGCTTCTAACCAAGTTGTAGGTACAAATGAATCCTCAAAATCAATAACTTGTATTTGATTATATCCCTTACCAACAAGTCTAACCTTATTCCTAATTATTACACCATTTCATATAATTTATTTTTATAGACCCATCTAGTACCAATGACTTGTTGATCACTAGGTCTTGGTACTAACTCCCAAACGTGATTTCTTTCAAATTGGTCAAACTCTTCAATCATGGCTTGAACCCAAGAATCATCCCCAAGGGCTTCTTTTATATAACTTGGTTCAAAAAGTGATACAAAGGCACTATCATCTATATCTCTAATTGAGGCTCTAGTCTTCACTCCTTGGTTCACATCTCCTATGATCAAATCCTTTGGATGTGAAGTTGCAAATTTCCATCCTCTAGGTAAATTGCTTTCTTTTTCTTTTTCAACTTCTAGAATTTCTATTTTTTCTTCATTCTTATTCAAATCTAAGTTCTTTACTAATTTTATTTCATCTTCTAAATGCTTCTCACTAACTAGTTGAATCGTCTCATTAAACACAACATATATTGTTTCCTGTACCTTATGAGATTCTAGATTAAAAACTCTATATGCTTTTCTAATTGATGAATAACCTAAAAAGATTCCTACACTTGCTTTCTCATCAAACTTTCTTAAATTTGCTCTGTCATTCTTAAGAATAGTGCACTTACAACCAAAAACATGAAAATAACTAAGGTTTAGTTTTTTCTTCCTAAGCAATTCATAAGGAGTTTTCTTCAACTTTGGTCTCAAGTTAACCCTATTTATAATATAACATGCTATGCTAATAGCTTCAGCAAAAAATTATTTGGGTAAGCTATATTCGACTAACATTGTTCTACTCATCTCAACTAATGTTGTATTCTTTCTTTCTACAATACCATTTTGTTGTGGTGTGTATCAGCATGTGAATTGGTGTTTTATTCCTTTTTCTTTACAAAACTCACTAAAATATTCATTCTTAAACACGCTCCGATTATCACTTTGTTTACAAATTAATTTTAGATTTGTTGTCTTTCTAACTCTCTAATCAAGTATTCAAAATTCCTAAATGTTTCATGTTTATGTCCAAGAAAAATCACCAACTATACATAGAAAAGTCACCAAATATAACAAATCCATATTCTTTTCCTCCTAAACTCAAAGGTTGTATTGGACCAAAATGATCTAAATAAATTTTTTCTAAGGGTCTACTAATTGTTTATTCATTTTGAGATTTGAAAGAGGATTGGACATGTTTCCCTTTTTGACAAGATTCACACAACTTCCAACTTGATTTACATGGTTTGGGAAGGCCTCTAACTACATCTAACTTTGTAATCTTCTTCAAGGTGGAGTATCCTACATGGCCTAATCTTCTTTTCATAGTGAATTCTCATTTGATTGGGTCACTAGGCATTCCAAACCACTAGCTTCTAATTGTGCAAAACTAATTGCATAGGTATCACTTTTTTTCCTACAAGTAGTTTAAGATTATCTTTCATGATTTTGCAAACTTTTCTATTAAAAAAATATCAAAGCTATTGTCATAAAGTTGACTAATACTAATTAAATTAAATTTTAAACCATCTACTAAAAATACATTTAAAAGGGTGAACTTTGTCGTACTTACGTCTCTAATTCCAATGATTCTTTTCTTTGTGTTGTCTCCTAGAGTCACCATCCTATTTGGACCCATTCTCAATGATTTGAATTTACTTTTGTCTCCACTAATGTGTCTTGAACATCCACTATCTAATACCCAAGATGAGGATTTTTATTTTTTCTTTGTTTTAACTGTATAAGGTGTAAACTCAAAATTAGAAGCATACCACTAAATAAAATCATCAATTTAAGTTTTTTAAATATCCTAGACCTATTCTAGAATCTCCTCAAATATTTTGGAGACCTTTTCTTCTAGTCTTCTAAGTTTTACTCTTAAGAACCCAAGCAAGCTTGGGTTAAACACTCAATGGAGCTTGCGTGTTCTCATTCATAACAATCCATCTAACATCTTGTTTTTGAGCATACATATTTCTTCTAAAAAAGTAATCTTTCATAGTATGTCCAAGTTTATAGCAATAAAAACAAACAATATTTGATGGCCTAGGCATGCTTATGTATTTATGTTTTTCAAAATAGAAGACATGTGAAGAATAATAAGCATGTGAAGTTTTTCTTACTCTAGCATGCTCAGAAAATTGTATTCTTTTTTCTTTCAAAATAAAAATATCATGCTCTAAAGAAGTATTCTCAATGGTAAGGGAATCCTTTTTATCACATATATGTTGATTTTCTATCTTTTTCTTTTCATCTTCTTTCATAAAAAAATTAAGCAATTAAACACTTTCTTTGTAAACATTTTTTAATTTTTTATGAGAACTCATTAAAAAAGTCAATGCATTCATAATTTCAATATAATTACTTTTAAGAATATCTCTTGTCCAAGAACTTAGCTCATTTTCTTCTCCTTCTTCACTTAAAGATATTGAAGATGTCTTATTTGCCATAAAACAAATCATCCCTTCTTCACCTCTACTTGAGCTTGAAAGAACTGAATCTTTGGAGGCACTCCATGTAGCTTGAAAAACTTTTTTTTTATTCAAGCTCTTCTTCTTCTTCTTCTTTTCCTCCTTCATATGCTTGTCCTTGAGTTTTGGACATTTTGGTTTAATATGACCAGTTTGACCACACTCAAAACAAGTTGGTGGCCTCTTTCTCTCCTTATTGCTCTTCTTCTTCCATTTTCTATTAAGAAAACTTTTTGCCAAATTTTTTGCTAAATAATTAACATGAAAACTTGCCTCATCCTCCAAATCTATGGAAGAAGTGGATGTAGAATCCGAATCACATTTGGTCACTTTGAAGGCCAAAGGTTCTTCCTTCTTCCTTTCTTGCTTTAGCTTGCTTATAAAAGCCTCTTCCATGAGTCTCCTTGACATGTATATTTCAGCAATGAGAAGTTCGCCAAGGAGATCATACTATCAAAGTTTGTTGATATCTTTAATTGCTTTAATAGCTGTTGCAAGGGGATCATATTCCTTTGGAAGGATTCTCAAAATTTTTCTTACAAGGTCACAATTTAAGAATGCCCTCTCAAGATTTGTTAAGCCATTTGTAATGTTATTAAATCTTAAAAACATACTTTTAATACTCTCATCGGAATTCATTCTAAAAAGTTCATAGTAATGGGTGAGGATGTTAATCTTTTTCTCTTTCACATGTGAGGTGCTCTCATAAGTTACTTTGAGTTTTTTTCACACCTCAAATGTCATATATAAATCAATAATTTGTGTAAACTCACTAAATGAAATTCCACAATGAAGATAGTTCAATGCCCTAGCATTCAATTGAGCCAATTTTTTATGCTCAACATTAAACTCACTAAAGGGCTTGACTGCATTAGTAGAAGAATTTCTATGAAGTTCACAAGATTTAGTAATAACTTCCCATAATTCCAAATCGATAGATTGAATAAAAATTCTAAAACGATTTATCCAATACAAGTAAAATTCTCCTTTAAATAAGGGAGACCAATTTGAAGAAAATCCTTCACACAAAGTTGCACTAATCTCAACCAAAGAGGAAGCCATAAAAATAAAGATCACAAAACCACAAAGAATGTGAGAAAGCCTTCACTTAGCACAAGTGGATCTCCCACGTGATGTTACTCACGTAATTTGGGATTCCTCACTCTGATACCAATTGAAGTTCTTTGTACTTAAGATAATCCCACAAGAGCGGGGGTTGAATTGTGGTAAATAAAATTTTCTTTCAATTTTCGATTTCAGTTGAACTTAAATCTTTTGCACGAAGAAGAAGGAATAGAACACAAAAGCTTTTTAAGGTGGTTTGACTCAAAATCGAGCCTATATCCACCCCCAATCGGTGTTGGGAAAAAAAACACCAATAACACAAAATTACAAGCGAAGTTTTTCGTACGATTCACCTCAAACCTACTTGGGATTTTACCTACGACTAATCCCGAACCTACTTGAGTTTTTTCGAGCTCAACTCAAATCCCAGGCTTTTCCACAATTGTTGGGAGGCCCTCACCCCAAAGAAAGAAATACAAAAATTGGCAAAACCTAAGACAATTTTAAGAGAAATAGGAGGCACACATGATCAAAAACAAGAGGAATAGATATTGAAAAAATAGTTGAAGCAAGAAGCTCTCATTTCAAAATCCTTCTTGCCACTATTCTTTATGACTTTGGAAGCACCGTATTCACTTGAATTTGCTTGAAATTGTGATCTGGAAGCTTTGAGAACTTAGCAAATATAACCCCTAGAAGTTCTTCATCCTTCCCTATTTATAGAGCTTAAATTTGAGCTCTAAAATCACTCCCAATGGCACTAAAATGAACTACGCGTTTGTGTAAGGGACGAAAAACAGCCACCTTCCAATTCAGGCAAAGATGGACATTTCAGATTGAATCTTGTTTTTATCGTTCGAGATTAATCCCTGCCGTTGGATATAGGCAGCCTTAATCTGTACCTTTTGATCGCGTGTCATGCATTTATTAGAAAAGTATGTCCTAAAATTAGTCAAACTAAAACAGTTACAGTATTGTTTAGGCATCCTGGGCATGTCTACTCAGTAAGGTTCGATTCTCCTTTTTGTCATTTTACGTTGATTAATCTCAACCATTTGAAGTCCCTTGCACTTCTGCCTTCTTTGGCAATCAGATTGGATTTAAGTCCAACATTGCCCAAATAACTTTGCCATTGTGCTTTATAAAGAATTCGATTCGTATGACTCTCAAGCCTCTTGGGGTTCGTTCCCCCCTTCCTCGACTAAAATTTCATCATTTGGTTCTTGTTGACTTGATCTCGCACCGATTCGTTTAGCATTGACTGCGTGCTGAATTTGTCGTGTCCGCTCAACATTCCATGCGGCCTTCTTCCTTCAAACTACGGGCGCCCATTCCGTGTCAGTCCAAAAATTTTTATTTTATTTTTTTTAATTTTTAAAGCCTGGAAAGGCCCGTGGTCGAGACGTGTCAACCCGTCCAATGCTACAATGAAAATTCTCGAGACTAACGTTTTTTTAGGGTGTCTTGTAGAATTTTTGTGCCAAAAATTTTAATATAAGTGTACCAAAATAATTTTATATTATCATAATATTCTAAGTTTCCAAAATGACTATAAAAGAAATTCAGGAAAACGAATTCCTAAGTAATTTTAAAAAATCAAATACCAATGTCTATACTTTTCATCGATAATGCTTGGTCCAAAAATCGAAATTCAATAATTATTAAATTTATAATATTTTAAATATTGATACTACTACTGTGCCACATCCTCTCAAAATTTGGACATCAAATTCAAGAAAAATAAAAAAATTCAAGTATGAAAATTTTAGTGCATGTCTACAATTTCCTTGAAGTTTGTCATGACTCCAAGATCCTTGAAGACCACTATTTTAGATATTTAAAGTTCATAGCTTGTTTTAATTGAATATTAACAATATTTTTAAGAACAAGCCCATATGAGATATCAACATTTATGCTTGACTCATCAAACACAAAGGTGTAACATTTTGCTTTGAATTTATTTTGTAGATTTGTAAAAACAAATCTTCTCTTATATGACCATTACACCATTTTGACTTGGTTTATAGTGTATTTCATCAATTTAACTCTATTTAACTTACATATATACATATATATATATATATATATATATATATATATATATATATATATATATATATATATATATATATATATATTTGCATAACATTAAAGAATAATTTACCATTATTTACAGTTGTTTAGCTTTGTAGTTCACAATAATTGAAGTTTTCATCTAATTAAGTTGAAATAATATTCATTCCAAATGTCTTTATGAGTGCTCTAAGATTAAATATTTTATTTAATATTTTTAAATATTTTATTAAGATGTTTAGCAAGCTTTAACTTGCATTTCAATGCATAGATGATTTCACAACATAGAATTTTACACCCAATCTTCTTCATATCTTAGAATGTCACTTTCTTGAATAATTTATCTAACTTCTTCAAAAGTTTTTGATTTTATTACATTACTATGTAACTCCAAATCTTCTCTCTTGTGGCCTTTACATTACTTTAACTTAGTTATATTACATTGTTTCAATTTACATCATTTCAACCATAATTTTTATTTGTATAATATTAAAGATAACAATTTATTATTACTTATGCTTATGGTTTTGGTAATTCAAAGTGATTTCAAATCAAGTCTAATTGTATTGAAATAAACAAAAATGAAATAGTCTTAATGAGTTTTGCCTAAGTAAATTTTTTTAATTTTTTAAAATATGTTATTTTCTAAAATTTTTAATATTTTTATTCATCCCTTATCTAAAGATTAAAAATGTTACACATGGTCACCTTTCAAACCTTGAATATAACTTTACCATTAAAATTACCTCATCGTCAAAATTTATATGCTTTGCTTAGGTGATATTACGATAAACTTTTAATACTCCTCTCAGGTAACCTTTACATCACGTTAATTTGGCTATGTTACATCACTTATGTTTATAATTTTAGTACAAATATGTATCGTCTTATTACTAAAATAATTCTTTAATATCCTTTACACATTTTCTTTGGTAATTAGTTGTAAATCCAAGTGTGGTCACTCAAGGCAAATTAAATGTCATTGGACTCACCTTGAAATGCTCTACTTAGTCGAATATTTATTTATATACTTTTAAATATTTTATTTTCTAGGGTTTTTATACATTTTATTAGGCAATTTGGTTTGTGCTTTATTTGATCATTGAGGATGCTCTACACAATGTCCTTATCCTCTTGGAACACAATTTTATCATGCAATTTATGAAAATTCTTATGATTTTTTATTTTGATTTATTATGTTATTACGTAACACTAAATCTCCCCACATGTGGACTTTACATAGACTTTATTTTGTAGATTATATTATTTCTTTTTGTCTTCTTTAGCTTTAATATATGTTTACTAAATCTTAAAATAAAAATTTATTAATATTTATGCTTATTGACGTGATAAAGATGATACAAATGTTGTTGGACTCAATTTGATCTATCTATAACATTAAATATTCATTTTTATATTTTGAAATAATTTATTTTTAAAAGTTTTGGTGAACTTTGTGAGGCATGTTGATTCATTGCAGATTTGATAATCGAGAATTTTATATTTAATCACGAAGTATTTGAATTACAACTTTCTTATACAACTTATCAAATTTCTCAAGATATTTTTACTTTGTTTGCATTATATTACAATTAAAATAAAATCTATTATGTGCAACAATTATATGAACTTGATTTGATTATATTAAATTGCTTTAAATTATCTTATATCAAAATTTTTATATGTGCTGCAAATATATAAATAATTGTTTATTATTATTTTTTTAGTAAATTTTATAATTTGTAATAATTTTGAAGAATGTTTGGTTGACAATAAACAAATGTCATTCAACTTGCCTCAATGACCTCTATATAATTAGAAATTTATTCCTTTGTTTTAAATATTTTATTTTTTAAATTTCTTATAGATTTTATGAGATATTTCATCTTTGGACCATATTTAATGATTGATGATGCAACACTTCATCTTCTTAATATATTAAATGCAATTTTCTCATATAATTTATCTCTTTTCTAAAAGTTTTCTCTTTGATTTTCTTAAATTACTCTGCAATTGAAAATCTCTTCTCGTGTGACATTTACCTTATTTTGATTTAGTTATACTATATTTCTTTAATTTATCTCCCTTTATCTTTTATATATATTTCATAAATATTAAAAAAAGTTATTATTAATTTATCTCACTTTATCTCAACATTTTCGTTTTTATTTATATATATTACAATGTAGCTTTATATCTTATAACATGTGGCCTTTCATCACTTTAATTTTGTTATTTTAATACTAAAATAGCAGTTTAAAATTCATCAACTTAACTTTTTTTATTAAAAAATAATTTAATACCATTTATTTTATTTATTTTTGTAATTAACAATAATTTCAAAAGAACTTTTATTTTAGACAAAAGAAAAATCACAAGACTAATCTTAATGACCTCTCTCTTACTAAATAATAATTTGTATATTTTAAAATATTATACTTTTGAGGTTTTTTACCATCAAATTTGTTACACTAAAACTCTTTAGTATCTTAAAGCACAACATTCTAATGTAATTTATCTTATTTCATCAATTGTTTTCCTTTAATTTGGATGTATTATTATTTATCCCTAAATCTCCACCAATGTGACCTTTACATTGCATTTATTTTGTTATAAGGTATTACAATAGTTTTTCTCATTTTTTTCTTTAATAAATAACTACTAAAAATTAAAATAATATTTTATTATAACTATTATTTATTTATTTTAGTAAGTCATTGTAATTCATTATTACTTTCGATAATAATGAAACAAATATCATTGGACTCGTCTTGATGAGTTTTATACAATTAAAGATAAAATTTTTGTATTTTTAAATATATTATTTTCTAAGGTTTTGTTGTGTTTTAGGTATTTTGGTTTGCACCATAGCATATTTTCAATGATGTTACAATTTGCTTAGCATAGACAAAAAAAAATTTCTTGCACATTTTATCACATTACTTCAAACGTTTGGATTTGATTTAGCATGAATTGGATTTTTCTTTTACACGTTATCTCCTTGCACTCTTGGAATGCAACCTTCTAATATAATTTATCTCAATTCTTCAAAACTTTTGCTTTCACATGGTTACATTACTTTGTAACACTAAATCTGATATCATGTGACCTATACATCACAATGATTTTGTTAAATTACTTGCTTCTATGTTTATTTTTTATGCTTAAATATACATTAATATAATGTTAAAATAATAATTTGTTAATATTTTAGCTTAGTTAATTTTGTAATTTATAGTAACTCTAAGAGATGCATAATGAAAATGAAACAATGATCATTAAACTTTATCAACAAGCTTTATCCTTTTACAAAAAAAAATTTACATTCTTAAATACTTTTTCTAAGGCTTTGGCTTATTTTTTGAGATAATTTGATTCATACATGATATTGTGATCTATCTCCATAGTTTCATGGAATTAAACTTTCCTATACAATTTACCTAATTTCTTTAGATTTGTCTCTTCAATTTTCTTTTGTTGCTATGAAACACTTGTTCTCATCTTATGTGGCATTTAATAGCTCTACATTAGTTTGATTACATTGCTTTAAGTTATCTTTGATAGCCTTATATATTTTTAATTAATGGAAAAAGAATATTTTATTATTCTTTTGCTTATTTATTTTTGAAATTCATAATAATACTTAATGAGGTCCAATACAGACAAAATAAATTTGGTTAGACACATCTTAATGAGTTGTATACATTTAATTAATCATTTGTAAATTTTTAGATATTCTTATTTTTTTAATAGCTACACACTTTACAAGATGTTTTGCCTCACACATTATTTGTTGATCGACAATGTTGAGAACACCAAAGTATCATTGAATGCAACTTCCCCTTGCAATTGATTTCTTTTCATCAAGTGTTTCATTTTGAATTGGAGATATTGTTATTCAACCCATAATTTTTTACCTTGTGACCATTACATCACTTTGATTTGGTTATAATAGATTTCTTCAACTTGTCTTATTTCATCTTTAATAAATATTTAATTAATATTAAAATAATAATTTTCTAATATAGAAGCTTTTTTAATTTGAAATTTTTTTGAAACAACAAACGAGACTAATCGAGGTGAAACATTGTTTTCTAGACTCATTTCAATTTCCTCTATTATGTTAAACATTCAACTCTATATTTTTTTAAATGTTTTTTTTTTATTTCTTGGCTTATTCTAGATATTTTGATAAGTGTCTTATGTGATGAATAATGATGATACTCAATCTCCTTAGTGTCATGGAATATAAAATTCATATATAATCTATCAAATTTCTTTAAATATTTTGCTTTAATTTGGCTATGTTGTTAGGAAACTTTAACTCTTCTATTGTGTAACCAATGTCATTACTTTAATTTTGTTAAATGACATTGTCTCAATTTATCTCATTTAACTTTTATTATTTCCTTCTTGATAGTAAGGTCATCATTTATTTTTATTTATGAATGTTTGCTTTACTAATTGGTAATAATTCCAAATGTAGTTCAATTGAATAAAAAAAGATATTTGGTCCTGTCTCGACAAGCTTTATCCAATCAACTATTCTTTTTTATGTTGTAATATTATTTATTATGAAAGATTATGATACTTTTTATGAGACATTTTGATTCATGGATGATTATTTGATTAATGATGCAAAATTTGATCTCCTTTGCAAATTAGAATACAACTTTCTCAAATAATTGATCTCTTTATTTAAAAGTTTTTATTTTTTATTTGGTTATAATACGATGTTGCTCTAGATATCATCTTATGCGACCATTAAATTAATTTGATTTTTTTAATATTACATTCCTTCAATATAAATTATTTTATATTTAATATATATATATATATATATATATATATATATATATATATATATTTACTTAATATTAAAAAATGAATTTATTATTATTATATCGATATACTTTTTTAATTTTTAGTAATTACTCAAGAGGTTTGATAAAGATGACATTAACATCATTAGACTTTCATCAAATGGCTCTATTTGATTAAATATTCATTTTTTACTTTTTAAACAATTAATATTCTAATGCTTTGGTGTGTTTTTTTTGCTAGTTTGGTTCATACTTTATATGACGATTAAGGAAGTTACTCTTGATTACGTTAACATTTTAGAATGCAACTTTTTATAGAATTTATCTAATTTTATTGAAAATTTTCTTTGAGTTGGTTATATTTATATTAAACTTTAATTCTCCTATCATTTGAGCCTTACATTGTTTTGATCTGCTTATCACATTGCTTAAATTTAACTCATTTTACCTTTATTAAAATTTATTGCAAAAATTTTAATTTATCATTTGTTAAGTTTTTTATTTTGTTAATTCATAGTAATTCAAAAATAAGTGTAATGAAGATGAAACAAACGTTGTTGCACTTTTTTGATTAGCAGTATTAAATTTAATATTTAATTTAAATTTTTAAATGTTTTATTTTTTAAGTATTTTTCATGTTTTACTAATCATTTTGATTTGTATCAAATTTGACTATTGAGAATGTTTGTTAACATCTTCGCAGTGTCTTCAAATGCAACTTTCTCATACGATTTATCTTACTTATTAAAAGTTTTCTTTCATTTCTTTATATTACAATGTGGCTCCAATTCCACTAAAGTATGACTTTTATATCACTTTGATTTGGCAATATTAGATTACTTCAGTTAATGTCATTTCCATTATTTTAAATTTTACTTTCTAATATTTTTGTGTGTTTTATATGCCTTTTAAATGCACACCTGATTTACAAATTATGGATGTTACACTACATCTTCTCAGCATCTTAGAATATAAATTTCTCATGTAATTTATCTTTTATTAAAAGTTTTTAGTTAAATTTGTTGATTTTTCTATGAAACACTTATTCTCACCTAATTTGACCTTTAGATTACTTTCAATTTACTATATTATATTGGATAAAGTTACCTCATTTAATTGTTTATAAATATTCAAATTTTTTTAAAAAATTATTTATTATTATTTATGCATATTTACTTAGGTAATTTGGACTATTTTGAAGAAAGACTTGTTTCAAATGAAAGAAATTTTGTTAAACTAATTTTTTGAGCTCTAGCTAATTAAACATTCATTTTAAAGTTCAAATATTTTATTTTCAATAGCTTCGACAAGTTTTACAGGTTAGTGTGTTTCATATTAAATTTGACTATCAATAATGTTATTTTAAATCTTTTTAATATGTTAGAATGGTAATGTGGCACAAACGTTCTCTCATTTTTCCAAATTGTTTTCTCTTATTTTGTAATATTACTATGTAGCTCAAAATTAATTACTATGTGATCTTTATACTGTTTTGATTTTAATACCTTTCATTGCTTCAACATACCTTGTTTAAACTTTAATTTATATTTTCCTAATAATAAAATTTTAGTTATTTTTATGTATATTTAATTGTGTTTTGTAATTGATAACAATTCCAAACAAGGTGCGAATGAGACGAAAAAAGAGTAGTCTGACAAATCGTGATGATTTCTTCTTATTAAATATTTATTTTTTATAATTTTAAATATCTTATTTCATATTATTTTGGCATACTTCAAGAAATTTTTTTATTCATACTTGACTTGATGATCAATTATTTCACTTGAGATGATTATTTTGTTGGTATTCTACTTTCTTGTACATATTTCTTTTTTTCAAAAATTTTCTTTAATTAGGTTATATTATTATAATACTCTAAATCTTCTCTCATTGATTTTGTTTTATTACATTCCTTCAATTTATCATATCTTGGCTCAAATATATATTTACTTAAAATTTAGAAAATAATTTTTTTATTATTTATGCTTATTTAATTTGTTAACTCTTTTTAATTCTAAATGATGTTTAATCAACTTTTATAGATGTCCATAGACTCATCTTGTAGAGTTTTTTCTTGTTAAAGTTTCACTTTTACGGTTCTTTGACCTTATTATATTACATTAGTTTAATTTAAACCCTTGTAGATATAATATATCATTGTATAATATTATAATATTTATTATTTATTTATCACAATATAATTTTGTAATTTATTATTATTATTTGTCTTAGTAAGCTCTATGTAATTCAATTTTCATTTTTAAACTTTTAAATATTTTATTTTCGCTGTATTTAGTGATCTATGAAAGTCATTTCAATTTGGTTTTATTATTATATAACTTTAAATATCATTTAGTGTTATATATCCATCTTTTTCATTTAGTTGTGTTATATTATTTTAATTGATTTTATTTAATTTTTTATATAAATTTTCTCTATATTGATATAATAATTACAAATTGTTTATGTTCATTGACACCAAATAACATTTGATGATAACAAATAAAATTGTTGGGCTCATGTCAATGAGCTCTATTCAAATAAATATTTTTTCTATACTTTAATTTTTTTTTTATTTTCTAGGGTTTTTTATATTCTTTAAAAGGCATTTTGATTGGCAATTGATGAAAGATTTTGCACTTGATCTCCTTAGTATCATCGAATGTAGCTTACTTTTATAATTTATCTCATTTCTTCAAATAATGTCCTATTGATTTCACTATATTTCTATAAAACTATATTTCTACTCTTATGTGACCATTACATCATTTTTATTTGGATGCATTACATTACTTCATTTTATCTATATTAAGCTTTAATATATATATTTATATAATAATAAAATAATAATTTAATATTATTTTTATTTGATTTCTTTGGTAATTCAAAGTAATTCTAAGGGGGGCTAAATGAATACAAAACAAGCATCATTACATTCTTTTAGACAAGCTTTAATTAATTAAATATTTATTTATATTTTTTATTCTTTGTTTACTAGGGTTTTGACATGCTTTATGAGACATTTCAATTTGTACCTGATTTGGCAATAAAGGAAGGCAAACACATTGGTATTGTCAAATGCAACTTTCTTGTATAATTTATCAAATTTCTTCAATGTTTTTTAATTGATTTGGTTATATTACTATCCTACTCTCAATGTTCTCTCATTTATCCAATATATCACATTCATTATGCTATATAACAATGATTCAATTAATCTTATTTAGGCTTTAATATATATATTTTCTTAAAATTAGAATAATAAATAATTTTTATTTATGATTCTTTACATTATTAATTCATAGTAACTCCAAATAAGTCAGATTGGCATGAAATGAATAATGTTGGACTCATCTCAAAGAGTTTTATCTAATTAAAAATTCTATTTTTATATATTTTAAATATTTTTTATTTTCTATAATTTTCGCAAATTTTAGTAGAAATTTTGATTCGTGTGATTTAATGATCAAGTATGCTACCATTTATTATCTTGATATCTTGGGCCTTAAATTTCCTATTAAATTTACCTCTTTTTTATAGTTCATTCACATTGATTTGGCTATTTTAAAACACTTTAATTGAGGTTAAATTTCTTTAAATTGTATTAACATAATTTGGAAAAATTAATTTAATGATATTTATGTCTAATTAATTTCATAATTCATAGTAATATCCAGCGTAGTCTGATGGATAAGAAATAAATGCAGTTGGATTAATTTAAATGAGCTCTATCAAATAAAATAACCAATTTTATTTTTTGACTTTATTTAAAGGATTTGGCATGCTTCAAAGAACATTTTCTTTTGTGCCAAGTTTTGTGATTGAGGTTATTACATACAATGTCTTTAATATCTTGGAATACAACTTTTTTGTAGGATTTATAAAATTTTTCAATTTTTTCATTGATTTGGTTATATTGTTATCTGAATCTAAATGTCATCTAATTTCATCTTTATATCACATTGATTTAGTTATATTATTTCTTCAATTTATTTCATTTGGGAGTTAACATATTTTTTCTTAATATTATAAGAATAATTTGTTCTTATTTATGGTTATTTAATTTAGTAATTCATAGAAATATGAAAGTATGTTTGATTAACAAAAAATAAATATCATTGAACTATCCTTGATGCCTTTTATCCAATTAAATTTTGATTTTTTTTATTTTTAATATTTAAATTTTGGATAACTTTCCTTAGAAATTTACATCATTTCTTGTACATTTTCACTTTGATCTCATTATTTGACTAAGCAACAACAAATCTCCTTTCACATCACAATAATGTTGCTTTAATTTTGCTTATTCTTTTGATGGATTCCATCAAATTACAACATAAATATAGTTTTCATTATAATTAAAATAATAATTTTATATTATTTGCACTTATTTATATATGTACTATGCAGTAATTCAAAAAAGTGTTTGATGGAGACGAAAAAGGCATTTTTATGGTTGTCTCAATGAGCTCAATCATTAAGTTATTTTTTATATTTGTACATATTTAATTTATACAATTTTAGCATGCTTTAAAAAATAATTTTCATTGATTTTATTAATTATCATGCAATGCTAAATCACCCTCCATGTGACTTTTGCATTACTTAGATTTGGGTTTGTTGCATTTTCTTTAATTTATCTATCTTTCAACTTTAATATATATCAAATAAATATTAAATTAATAATTTATTATTATTATTGCTTATTTATTTTTTTATTTGTAGTATTTTTAGATGAGGTCTAAAGGAGACTAAAGGAATATCATTGGACTAGCTTCAATGAGCTTTATTCATTAAAAAACCTTTTTAGATTTTTGAATATTTTTATTTTTCATAGGTTTTTTATGCCTAAAAATAAAATTTGATTCATACAACATTTCAACATAGAGGATATTGCACTAATCCCTTTTGTATATTGGAATGCATTTCTCTTATAAAATTTGATAAACTTTTCATTTTTTTTGCTTTATTTCTGTTTTATTACTGTTTAACTCTAAATCTCCTCTAATTAGACCTATTACTTGTATTGATTAAGCAATATTATACTACTTCAATTTATCTAATTTAAGATTTAATATATATCTGTGTTATATTATAATAATAATTTATCATTATTTATTATTTTTTAGAATTGTAATTTGTAGCAATTCCAAAGTATGTCGAATTAATACAAAACAAGTGCCTTTGGACACACCTTGATGCCTTTTATACAATTAAATTTTTATTTTTATATTTTTTTATATAATAATTTATTAGCGTTTTGGCAAAGCTTGAGAGGCATCTCGACTTATATTAGACTTCACAATTGAGGATGTTACACTCGATCACCACAATATCTTAAATGATTACTTTCCAATACAATTTATCTCAATTCTTTAAATATTTTGCTTTGATTTTCTTATATTTTAAATGCTTCAATTTAAATTATTTAAATTTCAATAGGCATCTAATAATTTTTTAAATCAAAATTTGTTGTTATTTATGTCTATGTTTTGTAATTCATAGTATTTCCAAACTAGGCCAATTGAAGAGAAAATAAATATCGCTGGACACACCTTAACAATCTCGATTGTATTAAATATTTTTTTTATTTTTAAACATTATATTTTTACGGTTTTGTTATACATTTGGAAAATATTTTGGTTCATACCATATTTCATGATCAAAGATGTTGTACTCGATTTCCTTAATTTCTTAGAATACAACTTTCCCTATAAATTTATGTCATGTTTTCGACTTTTTGGCTTTGATTTTGACATTTTTCTATGCAAAACTAGTTCTTTTATCATGTGACATTTACTATCACATTAATTTGGATATATTACATTCTTTTAATTCGTTAGATTAAAGCGTAAATGTTTATTTTCTTATAATTAAAAAATAATAGTTTAATATTTTTTACAATTATTTCCCCTATAATTTTGCAATAACACCAGAAATAAGGTTGGTTAAAGTTAAAATTATTTTTTCAATAATGTTAATGAGCCCGACCATTAATTATTAATTTTTAAATTTTTACGTATATAATCTTCTAAGATTTTGGCCTACTTTACTAATTTTTTTAATTCTTTCATATTTGATAATCATTGCTGTTATGCTTGATCTCCTTAACATCATGTAATTGAAATTTCTATTCATTATTTATCAAATCTTTAAATATTATTAATTTCTTCAAATGTTTCTCATTAATTATATTATTTTATTGTTTAACTCTAAATGACCTCTCATGTTAGTTTATCTTTGTCTTGATTTGGTTGTTTTACATTTGATTCAATTTAAATGTTTTTTGTCTTCAATATATATCAAGTAAACATTAAAATAATAATCTATTACTTATGTTTATTTGTTTGATAATTCATATTTTTTCAAATAAGATTTGATTGGGCTAAAACAAAAGTCATTGAATTATCCTTAATGAGTTCTATTCACTAAAATTTCTAATATTATTAAATATTTTTAATTTTCAATGTTACTGTATTATTTTTTTTATATTAGAATTTTTTGCATGATTTGTTCTTCAAGAATGTTGTAATCAATGACTTCAACATCTTAGAATCAAACTTTCCTCTAAAATTTTAGCATTGCTTCATATTTTTTTTTTACTTTAACTTGGTTACATTACTTTGAAACTCTAAATCTCTTTTAAGTGACCTTTATGTTGTATTGAACAATCAATATGTCTTTACTTCAATTTATCCCATGCTAACTTATATATATATATATATATATATATATATATATATATATATATATATATATATATATATATATATATTAAGTGACTTTTATGTTGTATTGAACAATCAATATGACTTATATATATATATATATATATATATATATGCTTATTAAAACAATAGTTTAGCATTGTCTATGCTTATATACTCTAGCAATTTTATGTAATTTGAAGTGAAGATCAATAGAGATGAGCTATATTCAATTAAATAGTTATTTCTTATATTTTTTTAAAAAAATTTTTAGTTTTTATGGTTCTTATATTCTTTACGAGGCATTTTGATTGGTACCAAATTTTGTAATGGTAGATGTTACCCTTAATCTCCTTAGCATCTTAGAATGTAACTTTCTTATAAACATTTTCTTATTTCTTCAAATATTTCGTTTTTATTTGGCTATATTACTATGAAACTCTAGTTCTTCTCTTATGTGACCTCTACATAAATTCAACTTAGTTATATTTTGTTGACACAATTTATGTAATTTGAATGCTAATACATATTTAATGCATATAAAAATAATAATTTTTGTTATTTATCATCATTTTCTTTGTAAATCATAGTAATTTAAATTGACTTTTGATCAAAACTAAACAATTGTCATTGGACACATCTCGATGAGCTCTAATTAATTATTATTTTTATATTTTGAAATGTCGTAATTAATTTTTTTGGCATTCTTTACAAGACATTACAATTCTTATCGAATAAGATGATTAATGGTGTTGCACACAGGTTTCTTAGTATCTTGGAATATAACTTTGGCACATAATTTTTCTTCTTTTTTCATTTTTTTCTTTGATTTTGTTTGATTATTATGTAACCATTACAATATTCTGATGTGATGTTTACATCAATTTTATTTGGTTATCTTTTATTGTTTCAATTTTTGCCATTTCAACTTTAATATAACTTTAATTAATATTTAAATGATAACATTTTGTTTTTTGTATTTATTTACTTATATAATTTGCAGAAACTCTAAATGAGGCCTAATAGAGGCAAAAAATATCATTGTATGCATCTAAAGAAGTTATACAAAATTAAATATTCATTTAACACGATTTACTAAATCATTTTATTTTACTTAATTTTATGAACAACAATTTTCCACACGATCTTCTTCGCATCTTAGAAAGTAATATTCGTGTAAAATTTATCTTATATCTTAAATTTTTTAAATTTTATTTGGTTATGTTATAGTGCTTTAGTTTATTTAATTTTTAATTTAATACAATTTAAATGCTAATCAATATAATAATAAATATTTATTTATCTTCATTCATTTTTTTTAATTCATTATATTTTTAAAATGAGATCCAATAAAGATGAAACAGATGTCATCCGATTAGTCTCGATAGACACTATCATTTTTATATTTTTTAAATGTTTTATTTTCAATGGATTAGGCATGCTTTATAAGCTTATTATATTCAAACCTAATTGGATAAAGAAATGTCGCTTTTCTTTGTATTTTTTCTTATTTCTTTAAATTTTTCATTTTGATTTGTTTGCAATACTATGAAACTGTAAATCTTATCTAATGTTACTTTCATATCACTTTCATTTTTTTAATTATATTAATTTAATTTAAGTAAATTTAAGTAGAATATATATATCAATTAATATTAAAATAGTAATTTACTGTTTTTATTTCTTTTTACATTGTTAGTTTGAAAGAATTCTGAATGATGTTCGATCGAGATGAGACAGATTTCATTGGTCTCATGTTTGTGGCACTATCCAAATAAATGTTTATTTTGTAATTTTTTAATGTTTGATATTCTTTGGCTTATGCATGCTTTATGATATGTTTTGATTTATACATTATTTAATTCATGTCTTATCTCAAGATTGAGGATGTTACATTCAATATCTTAAAAAACTTGGAATGCAACTTTCTTATACAATTTATCTCATCTCTTCTTATTTTTGTAATTTAGGTTGGCTATTAAACTATCTAACTCTAAATCTCATGTCAAGTGACCTTTGAATCGCTTTGACATGGCTAAATTACTTTGCTTGAATTTAAATCATTTCAGCATTAATATATATTTACTTACTATTAGAAAAGGAATTTGTGATTATTTTTGCATATATACTTTGGTTATCCTTAAAAATTTAGAATGAGTTCTAATTGAGAGGAAAAAACTATGATTGGACTCTTCTCAACAATATCTATCAAATTAAAATTTCATTTTTAAAATGTTTTAAAGCTTCAATTTCTTTGTATTTGGTGCACTTTGTGAGTTATTTTCATATAGTTTAATTATTATGCAATAGTAATTATACTCTAGTGTGACGTATGCTCTATCTAATTCTTTTTATTACATTGCTTCAATTATTTCATTTTAGTTATAATGCAAAATTTCTTAATATTAATAAGATAAATATTTATTAGTTATGTTTTATAACTTTTGTTGTTTGCAATAATTCCAAGTGATATCAAATGGAGACAAAACAAATCCCACTTGGCATGCCTTCATGATCTATATTTAATAAAATATTCTTATTTATATTTTTATATTTTTAATTTTCTAAGTTTTGGCATGTTTTAAGTGGCACTTTGAGTGGTACTTACTTTGACGATGAAAAATGCTTTACTCAATCTACTCAGTGTTTTAGAACACATAATGCATATGTAATTTTTCTCATTGCTTTAATTATTTTCATATTTATTTGATTATATTTCTATTAAACTCTAAATCTACTCTTCTGTGACAATTGTGTTATTCTTATTTGATTGCCTCAATTTATCTCCTTTAAACTTCGACATATATTTACTTAATATTAGAGTAATAATTAAATGTTATATATGTTCCATTTCTATTTTAATTCATAGTAATTCCTATGGTGGTCTAACGGAGACAAAACAAAAAATGTTGGATTCTTCTCTGTAGGCTGTCTAATTTAAATATTTTTTATGATATTAGTTATTTTACTTTCTAAGATTTTGGTATGTCTTATGAGGCATTTTGATTTGTTCCTAACTTTTTGATAGAAGATATTACACTCGATCTCCTTCTTATCTTGGAATACATCTCTCCTTTATAATTTATCAAATTTCTTGAAAGCTTTTACTTAGATTTGGTTATGTTATTATCTAATTAAAAATGTTTTCTCACGTAACAATTACATCACATTGATTCGGTCATATTACACTACTTCAATGAATATCATTTAAGCTTTGTATAAAATTTCTTAAATTTATAATAATAAAACTTTTTATTTTTCATTGTTTACATTAGTAAATCATTGTAATTTAAAAGTGATACAAAATAAACAACATTGTACAGATCTTAATGATAATGATCTAATTAACTATTTATTTTTTAGATTTTTAAATATTTTTATCTTTTGAAGTTTTTGAAAACTTTAGGAGAAATTTCTATTCATAATTAATATGATGAATAAGGATATTGCACTCAATCTTCTTAGTGTCTTGAACCATAGTTTTCCCAAATAATTTATCCAATTTCTTCAAATCGTTTGCTTTTACTTGGTTATATTTGACTACATCAATTAATGTTATTGAAGCTTTAAAATAAATTAAAATAATATTCAAATAATAATTTAATATTATTTATTTTTTAATTTATTTTTTAATTCATAATTCTTTAGAAAATGGCCTATTGGAGAAGAAACAAATATAGTTAGATTCATCTTAGTAAGCCCTATTCAAATAAATTTTCATTTTTATATTCTTAATTCTTTTTATTCTAGGGTTTTGGAAAATTTTATTAGAGATTTTGATTCATTCATGATTTGGTGGTCAAGGATATTACATTTAATCTTTTGAGTACCATGGAATACAACTTTTTTTTATACAATTTATCTAAATTTTTAAATTTTTTGTTTTGATTTGGTTAAAACTTTATTTAACACTAAATCTCCTCTTAATTCGCCTCTACATCACATTGTTTTCCTTATATTAGAATGCTTCAATTTTTCTCATTTAGGGTTTAATAAGTTTTTCATAACATTATAATAATTATTTTTTATTTGTTATTATTTACTTACTTATCCATTATTATTCAAAACTTTGCCTAATTAACATGAATAAATCATCATTAGAGTTGTCTATGTGCCATTTATTAAATCAAATATTCATTTTTATAATTTTAATATTTTAATTTTCTATAATTTTGGAATGTTCTATGAGACATTTTAATTGATACTAGATTTCATGATCAAGGATGTCACTCAATCCTTAGTGTATTAGAATGGCATCCTTGCAAGACAATTTGTTTGATTTCTTAAAAAAATTTCCTTTGAATTTGTTATATTATATTGCTTCAATTTATCTTATTGCAATTTTAATATATATCTGGTTAATATTAAAATAATAAATTACTATTATTTATGTTTATTTCCATTAGTAATTATTAGCATTTAAAAATGAGGTCTCATGTTGTTGAAACAAATGTAAATGAAAATGCCTCAATGATATATATGCCATCAAATATTAATTACTTTTTTAAATATTTAATTGTTTATAGTTTTGGAAAGGTTTGCTACACATTTCGATTCAAACTTGATTTGATGATCAAAGTTGTTGCGCTCGATCTCTTAAATATAATAGAATACAGTTTTCTCAATTTCTTTTTATCATTTAATCAACTTTTTTACTTTGATTTCTTTATTTTTGAACATAACACTAAATTTACTTCCATGTGGCATTTGCATTACTTTGATTTAGTTATATTACTTCTTTTTATTTTATTATATTTCAACTTAAATATAGATTTCCTAAAAAAAAAGGTTAAGTAATTCAAAAAACCACTAATTAAGATGAAAAAAATATTTTTGTACACATCTCAATAAGCTCTACACATTAAATATTGAATTGCATATTTTTATTTATTTAATCTTTTAAGATTTTCACATGCTTTACTAAATGTTTTGGCACATACAAAATTTTTCATGATTTATTATGTTACAGTTGATCTCCTTAATTTCTTATAATGGAACTTTCACGTTTAATTGTTATCATTTCTTTATGTATTTTGTGCTGATTTTATGTGAACCTTTACATCACTTTGATTTGGTTGTGCTACATTACTTCAATTTATCTTAATTTATATTTAACATTTATATAGTTAATATTAAGATAATAAACAATTATTTTTTTTATTTATGTAGTAATTCAAAGAATTCCCAAACAAGCTTTGATGGAGGCTAAAGAAATAATGTTGAACATGCCTCGATGAGCTCTATGAATTTAAATATCTTTTTAGATTTTTAAAAATTTTATTTTGTCAAGTTCTTATATGCATTATGAGACATTTTGATTTGTATGTGCTTTAATAATCGAGGATGTTGCACTCAATCTCCTTAATTTCTTAGAATAAGACTTTCTCTTACAATTTATCTCATTAATTCAAATCTTTTTCTTTAACTTTTTTATATTACAATGTAACTCTAAACCTTTCATCGGGTGACATTCAGATCGCATTGAGTGGTTAGTATTACTTTGCTTCAATTTCTCCAATGTTAGTTTAAATATATTTTTGCTTAATATTGAAATAATAATAAATTACAATTATTCTTATTTACATTTCTTGATGCATGCTGCTACTTTTGATCTCCTTAGTATCTTGGAGTACCATTTTGTTGTAAAATTTGAAGCATTACTTTAAACTTTTTTCTTTGATTTTATTATGTTATTATGAAACACAAACTATCTTATCATGTGACCTTTATATCTTTTTCATTTAGATATTTTAAGTTCTTTTAATTTATTTAATTTTAGATTTTTTAAAATATTTAGTTAAGTAAAAAGATCTAGTTAAATTAAAATAATAAAACATCATTATTTATCTTAAAATGATAGCTTTTAATGAAATTTATTTTATTTCATCAATTTTTTTAATTATTTTTGTTATATTTGTATTTATTTTTAAATCTCTTCTCATGTCATATTTGCATCTCTTTTATTTATTTATATTAGATTGCTTTAGTTTATCTCATTCTAGTTTCGATATATCCCCACTAAACATTTAATGAGTAACATATTATCCTTTGCATATTTGTACATTTGTAATGCATAGTTATCCCAATTAAAGTTTGATGTAGATATATTCAAATAATTTTTCATTTTTATATTTTTAAAATATTAGATTCTATGGTTTTGGCATGATTTATTTGACATTTTGATTCATACTTGATTTGATGACCAATAATGAAACACTTGATCACTTCAACATCTGGAAATTTAACTTTCTCATAAAATTTTCATGATAACTTTATTTTTTGACCTCATTTTGGCTATAATACTAGGTAACTCTACAACTCCTTTCATATATGCATATCACATTTATTTGCATATGTTACATTGAATATATCTCATTTTTTTAATATATATTTAAAAATTAGTAAAATAATAATTTATTATTATTATGCTTATTTACTTGTGCAACCCTTGGTAATTTTAAACTGGGTTTCATGGAGATGAAACAAGCATCATTTGATTAGTCTTGATAAGCTTTATTTTATTAAATTTTTTTTTTTTTAAAATTTAATATATTTTATTTGGTCATGGTAAAGAATGAATTTTGTTTCTTATATTATTTGATAATTAAGGACATTATAATCAATCTCTATTTTATCTTGGAATACATATTTCAAAAGTTTTGCTTTGATTTTTTTATATTATTATGTACCACTAAATCCTCTATCATCTTACCTTAACATTTCTTTTATTTTATTATTCTTTATTACATTCATTTTAACTAATTATTGCAATAATATACATATTTACTTAGTAATAAAATTTTTATTTATTATTATTTGTGCTTATTTATTTTTGTAACTCATAGAAATTCTAAATGACGTATGATTGAAGTAAAATAAGCATAAATGGACTCTTATTAAGAATTTAATTTAATTAAATATTTGTTACATTAATTTTAAATTTTGTATGGTTTGGGTATACATGATAAGTAATTATTTCTTGGTTGACTTGATGATCAAGGATGTTGTTCTAGATGCCCTCAGTTTCTTGAATTTCAACCTGCCTAATTAATTTACATCATTTCTCGAAATTCTTTTTCTTTTATTGGTTTATATTATATTGATGTAATTTATTTTATTTTAATATTAATATATATATATATACTTAACATTAAAATAATAGTTTATTATTATTTAATTTGTCAAATCATAGTTATTCCAGACATGTTTTAATAAAGAAAATCTTTTTTTTGGCTATTATGTAACTAAATATTATTTTATAATAGTTTATTTTAAATTATTTAATCACATTCTATCATAAATAACCATAAATTATTACTTCAATATTACCTAAATATACAATAAACCATAAATGCGATAAAGTAAAGCATTGTAATCTAAGCAAATCAAAGTGATACAAAGGTCTCATGATAACAGAACAAGAGCTTACTTGTAAAATAGACAAATGAAAGCAAAATATTTAAGGAAATGGTATAAATTGTATAATAAAACTGCATTGTAAGTTACTGAACAAGAGCTTACTTGTAAAATAGACAAATGAAAGAAAAATATTTAAGGAAATGGTATAAATTGTCTAATAAAACTGCATTGTAAGTTACTGAACAAGAGTTTACTTGTAAAATAGACAAATGAAAGCAAAATATTTAAGGAAATGGTATAAATTGTATAATAAAACTGCATTGTAAGTTACTAAGGTGATCGACTGCAACATTTCCTACCATAAAATCATGTACCAAACGAAAAGGCTTGTAAAACGTGTGAAAACCAAACAATATTAAAGAAACTAAAAATATATTATGAAAACCAAACAATATTAAAGAAACTAAAAATGTAAAAATATATTTTCAATTTGATTGAGGTCATCTTGATTGAACTTTATTTACAATTACTAAAACTTTAATCAATTGTCTAGGCATTATTAATATTAAATTATTATTTTGATACTAAGAAAATATATAATGAAGCTAAAATGAGATAAAATGAAGAAGTATGATATTGCAAAATTAATCCATTATAAAGTAACATAAGAGGATATTTAGAATTCCAAAGAAATATAAGAAAGTTAAAGAAAAACATTTGAAAAAATATTATAAATGGTATAAGAATATTGATTTCAAAGATACTAATTACATCAAGTGTACCATCCTTAATTGTAAAACATGGTACAAATTAAAATGTATGTAAAGCATAACAAAATTATGGAAAATAAAACACTTTAAAATTTGGAATTAAATATTTAATCTGATTGAGATCATCAAGAAGAGTCAAAATATGTTTGTTATTTCACAATCAAACAACATTTGGAATTACTATAAATTGTAGAATAAAATTAGAGTAAAAAATAATGAACTATTTTTTATTATTAAGTAAATAAATATTAAATCTTAAAAAAAGATAAATTAAAGCAATATAGTCTAACCAAGTGAAATCAATGTAAATGTCAAATGTGAAGAGACTTAAATTTAAAAAGTAATAAAACTAAATCAACAAAAAAAACCGTAAGACTAGACATAAAATGTGCATGAAAAGTAAAATCCAAAATACAATAGAGATCATGTGTAACAACCTTTATGGTCATGTTATGCATTAATCAAAATGTCACATAAAAGGTTTTAAATAACTACAAAATAATATATCTATAAATTAAGAAATGAATATTTAGTTGAAAAGATTTTAACTAATAGATTCCAAAAACTTTTATTTAGTCTGGATCAAACCACATTCAAAATTAGTACAATTATAGTCCCAGATAAACAAAAATAATAACAAATTATTATTATGATATTAAGTAAATATAATATCAGTCTAAAAAGAGTATATTAAAGAAATTAAAATAAAAGTGATATAAATGTCACACAAAAAGGCAAATTTAGTTACATAGTAATATAAGTAATTATAGAAAAAAAAATTTCAAAGTTGAGATAAATTGTATTAGAATGTTGTATTACAACATACTTGGGAGATCAACTGCAATGTCATTGATTGTCAATAAATGTTGCAAATCGAAATGTCTAAAAAAGGGCAAAAATCGTAGAAAATAAATTATTTGAAAAATAGTAATGATTGTTTAATTACATAGATCTTATTAAGACAGGTCCAACAAGATTTCTTTCTTGTATATTGGATCTCAATTGCAATTACCATCAATTATCACAATAAATAAGAATAAATGATAATAAATTATTAATTTAATTTAAACAAAATATATACTAAAACTAAAATAAGATAAGTTAATAAAATATAACATAACCAAGTCAAATTGATGTATAAGTCACCTCGAAGTAGATTTAGTGTTACCATGTGATATAACAAAATCAAACATAAACACTTGAATAAAGGAGAAATTATATGAATCAAAATAATTAGTAAACCATGCTAAAGTCATAAAAAAATAAAATATTCAAAATTTAAACAATTAATATTTAGCGAGATAGAGCTTATTAAGTGGATCTTATGATGGGGGTTACTATAAATTTCAAATGTAAATAAAAATAAATAAACATATATTATTATTTTTAATGCTATGTAAATGAATATTATAACTTAAATGGGATAAGTTAAAGCAATATTATATAGCAAAATAAAAGTGACGTAAAGAAGATATGAGAGAATAATAAGAGTTTCATTATACTATAACAAAAATAAAGAACAAACTTTAATTATGATAATTTTTTGGAAAATTTGCATCACAAGATAATAGGAAGATTGAGTGTAACATCATATATCATAAAATTTGGTTTGATTTAGTTGTCATGTAAAAATTCAAAAACAATGTAAATGTTGAATAATTTAAAAATGAGAAAAAAAAATAAGAGGAATGAAACATAACCAAATAAAAGAAATATAAAGGGAACATGAGAGGAGATTGATAAAAAAAATATTATAACTAAATCAAAAGAAAAAACATAGAAGAGAGTTAGGTTATTTGTTTGAGAAGCTTGTAATCCAAGATATTGAGAGATCTAGAGTAACATCCTCTAACATCAAATGAGGTACAAATTGAAATTCCTCCTAAAACATGCCAAAATATTAGGAAATAATATTTTAAAAAATTTTAAAATAACTTTTTAATTAATGTAAATCATCTAGCTGAGTGTAATAAAGTTCGTTCCTTTATTTTTTTATCATACCTCACTAAGAATTATTATTAATTACATAGTAAATAGTAAGAAATAATAATAAATTTAACTCTGTAATACTAAATAAATATAAAATGAACATTAAATGAGATAAATTTGAGTAATATATTAGAACAAAATCAAAGTGATGTAAAACTCTCATGGAAGAGAATTAGATTTTTTTTAACATAACTATATCAATGTGAAAAGCTTTTAATAAATGACATAAATTCATAGTGAAGTTCTTTGTTATAATTCTAAGATGATCAAAGTAAATACGTATAACTAATAAAAAATTATTTTATCAATTTTATGTAAAGATGTACTAGGTCAAAAGAAGACAAACTTAAATAATGTACATTAACCATATCACTATGATGGATGGAGAAATAATAGAAGATTTAGAGTTACATAATAATATAAACAAATTTATGAGAAAACTTTGAAGAAAAAAGATATTATACAAGATAATTATTTTCTAGAATTCTAAGGCGATTTATAATAATATAATTGATCATTAAACGAGGTACAAATCAAAATGACTAATAAAATGTGAAAAAGTAATAAAAATGTTTTTAATAACTTAAAAATATATATTTAATTAGATAGAAAACACGAGATGAGTACAACAACCATCATTTTGTTAAGACCACACCATGTTTTGAATTGATGCAAATTACTAGAGCTAAGGTCACACTTGATGAGATTAGAGTTAAAAAGTAATGTAGAAAAGTCAATGCAAACAAACTGAGACAAGAGACAAATTTTCTAAGAAAGTTATGCTGCAAGATATTATAGAGATTGTGTGTAACATACTCCATTAGCAAATCAAGAATGAATCAAGATATCACCAAAGAGTTCCATAACAATAGAAAAACATTTTCATAAATAAAACAATCAATAATTAATTTAAGAGAATTCACTTAGGTGAGTCTAATGATGTTTGTTTCATCACAATTATATGGCACAAGATATTATTACAAGTAACAGAACTAAGTAAGCACAAATGGCAAACAAATTATTATTTTTGATATTAAGTACATATAAAATATAGATAAAATGAAGTATATTTAAGTGATTAAATATAAAAAAACTAAAAGTTGTGTAAACATTATAAGAAAGGAGATTTAGATTTAAAATGTACTATACCAAAATAATGAAAATAACTTAAAACTTTAACTAGATAAAGCTAGAGAAGTTGTGTACAACTATGCTTATTTCTTCTTAATAAGACATCATGTGGAACTAATGTAAATTACTAAAATAAATAAAAACAATTAAAGATAAATTTTATTTTAATACTCTGCAAATACATATTAAAGTTTAAATTATCTAAATTGATGAAATGTGATATAACTAAAGGAAAGTGATGTAAAGATTACATTGGAATGGAATAGGAGTTTCAATATAACATAATTAAATATAACTAAACAATTCAAAGCCATGAGATAAAATGTATAGAAAAGTTACACTCCAAATTGTTTAAGAGATCAAATGCGGCATGCTCGTTTCTTAAATAACATAAAAATTAAAATGACATGTAAAATTACATGTAAATTACATAAAAATTTAATTAGATAGTGCTTATCAAAGGAAGTCTAACGACATTTCCTTCAACTTGATTATACATCATTTAGTAGTTAAAATTAAGTAAATATATTTTCAAGTTAAAAAAGAATAAATAGAAGTAATATAGTCTAACTAATCCAAAGTGATGTAAAAGTCACATTAGAGGAGATTTAGAGTTACTGTGCGATGTAACCAAATCTTAGTAAAATATTTGAAAAGAAGAGGCAAATAGTACAAGAAAGTTGCATTCTAAAATACTAACGAGTTTAAGTATAACATCCTTAATTGTCAATTCAAACATGAACAAACATAACTCATAAAGACTACTAAAATACTACAAAATAAAATAGCAATTAAAAAAATGAACATTTATTTTGTTAATATTTTGTTTAGATTAGATGAACAATATTTATTTTGTCTCAATCAGATTTTTTTGAATTAATACAAATTCAGAAAGTAGGAAACCATAAATAATAATAAATTATTTTTTGATAAAGAGTAACTTTAAAATATGACAAAAATAATTTATATTTAATAAAACAAATATAAAAGGTTGTATCGTAAATGTCATAAGAGAGGAGATTTTGAGTTGCAAAGAACATGGCCAAATAAACAAAAAAATCAAGAATTAAGATAAGATTTATAAGAAAGTCCAAATTCAAAGATACTAAACAAATTTAGTGAAACATCATTAATAATTGGATATGGTACAAATGGAATTTTCATATAAAATTTCTAAAATCCATGAAATAAAAATTTTAAAAAATATAGAATATATTTTTTATTTTCACAAATTTTGTCATGAGTAGTCTATTGGCATTTGCTTCTTCAAGAATGGATCTTGTTTAAAAAAATATCAGTTATCATAATAAATAATCTTAAATTGAAAACAATTATTATTTTAATGTCAAGTAAATATATATTAAAGCTAAATTGACATAAATTTAAGCATTTTAATATAGCCATACCTGATTGATGTGTAGGTCACACAAGAGAATATTTATTGTTACATTGTAATATAAAGAAATCAAAATAAAATATTTTTCGAAATTAGATAAATTATATAATAAGAAGCTTTCTTTCCATTGTACATAGGAGACCTATTCTAACACTTTCAATCATAAATCAAGTAGGAATTGAAATACATCATAAAACATCAAAAATTGGTTGAAAATAAAATAGTAAAAAAATATAGAAACTAATTCTTAATTTAATGAAGGCCATTAGGAGGAGTCCAAAAACATTTGCTTTATCACAATTGGACCTCGTTTAAAAAACCTTATGAATTACCAAATTTAATAAAAATAAGCAATA
Organism: Vanilla planifolia; assembly: GCA_023846275.1. NCBI lineage: Eukaryota > Viridiplantae > Streptophyta > Magnoliopsida > Asparagales > Orchidaceae > Vanilla > Vanilla planifolia. The sequence goes on along the minus strand of JAIUJO010000409.1, from coordinate 66,417 downwards.
TTAAATTATTAATTTTATCTTAAGTAGATATATTTTAATGCTTAACTAAGGTAATTTGAAGCAATATAATGTAAGCAAGTCTTTGCAATTTAGAGGTCATACAAGAAGACCTTTAAGGTTGAATATTAATATAACCAAAATAAAAAAAAATTTTAAATAAAAGAGATAAATTGTTCGAGTGTAATATGCTCTATGGTCATATCAAGTATGAGTAGAAATGTCTTGAAACTAATCCCAAAATACTAGAATATAAAAATATATGAATCAAACAACAAAATTATAATTGCATAGAATTTGCCTAGACAAGATGAATATTTTTTTTAATAAGTCATTATCTAGAATTACTGCCAATTACAAAAGTGGAAAATAATAAATATTAACAAATTATAATTTTGAATTTAGGTATATATAAAATAAAGAAAAAAGGAAGAATATTTAAGTAGTTAAATAGAAAAACAACAAAGTGATGTAAGCATCACATAGGAAGAGATTTAGTATTAGAGTGTAAACTAACAAAAACAATTAGAAAATTTTAGGTAACCTGCATTAGAAAGTTGCATTTCAACATATTATGGAACTCGAGAGTAACATCATGTCAATTAAAAAATTGGACGAATCAAATAACTCATAAAATATAGCAAAATCTTAGAAAATGAAATTTTTAAAAATATCAAAATCATTATTTAACTAAATTTAGGTGTGCCAAAGGACAATTTTTCTTCTCGATTGGAACTCATTTGAAATTACTGTCAAGTATCATAATAAATAAGAAAAAATAATAGAAAATTATATTTTAATTTTTAGTAAATATATATTAAACATTAAGTTAGATAAGTCAATATAATATAGTAAAATCACTAAAATATAAAGGTCACATGAGGGAAGGTTTATAATTATATTATAATATAGCCAAATTAATCCAAAAATATTGAAGAAATAAGATAAACTATAAGACATCCTTGATTATCAAATCAAGTAAAATTCAAACGTCTAGTAAAACATGCCAAAACATTAATGAATATTTAGAAATACGAAAATGGATATTTAAAATGATAAAGTACATCGAGTTGAGTCCGTTGATGTTTGTTTGATTTTAATTACACTGTGCTTATGAATACTAGAGATTACCTTATTTAATAATACTATTTAAAAAATATAATTTTTATATTAAGTAAATATATTTTGAAGATAAAATAAGACAAATTGTAGCCATATAATCTAAAAAAGTCAAGGTGATTTATAGGTGAAAAGAGAGGAGATTGAGATTGACATAAGAAGATAATAAAATCAAAGCAAAAAAGTTGAAATGAATATATAAATTGAATAAGAAAGCTATATTCCAAGATAATAAAAGGATTGTGAGTATATCCACAATGGTAAAAACAAGTTTGAATCAAAATGTATCAAAAAGTGAGCTAAATCATTAGGAACTAATCTAATTATTAATTAAATAGTTAGTATTATACGACATAGAGTTTATCGAGATAAGCCCAATGACTTTTCTTTCACCTTGACTAGACATTGATTAGAATTACTATGAATTACAAAACTAGATTTGCATAAATAATAAGAAATTATTATTTTAACGTTAGGTAATATTAATATGGAGAAAAAATGATATATATATATATAAGAAATCAAATATAGAAAAGCTAAAGTAACGTAAGCATCACATTAATAGAGGTTTAAAGTTTACAAGAGTGTACCATGCCATGATTCTTAAGAGATTGAGTTTGATATACCGATATTAAGAAATGATATGAATCAAAATATCTTATTAAACATGCAAAAATCTTTGAATATAAAATATTGAAAAATATAAAAATTACTATTTAATTGGATGTTATTGAGATGAGTCTAATGAAATTTGTTTCTTCCAAATTAGGTATCATTTGAATAGCAGTCAATTATTATATTAACAAATCACAAATAATAAGAAACAACTACTTTAATACTAATTAAGTATATATTAAATTTGAAATAAGATAACTTGAAGTAATATAGCCAAAAATTTAATTTAAAATAAAGGTCACATAGGAGAAGATTTAGAGTTACACTACGATATAACCAAATAAAAATAAAACATATTAAGAAATAAGAAAAATTTTATAAAACATTATATTCCAATATGCATAGGAGATCGTGTCCAGCATCCTCGATCCTCACAAGAGGTTTATGAATTTAAATGGCTCATAAAAATAATTAAAATAATAGAAGATAATATATCTAAAAGCAAAAAAATAAATATTTAATTAGATATAGATCATCAAGAGAAGTCCAGTGATGTTTGTTTTATCTTATTGATACCTCCTTGGAATTACTTCAAATTACTAAAATAAATAAGAATAAATAAAAATAAAATGTTGTTTTCTTATTAAATGAATATATATATATATATATGTACATATATATTAAAGTTAAAGTGAGAGAACTTAAACTATTATAACAAAATAAAATCAAAGCATAAATAATAACAAATGAAAAAAATATAAAGTAGTAAAATAACCCAATCATAGGAAAACATTTGAAGAGAAGATATAAGTTTAATGATAAACTAGTATTATGAGATACTATACAAATCAAGTGTTTCATCCTTAATGGTGAAAAGAAAAATGAATCCAAATTTCTCAAGAAGAGTGCCATAACATTTGAAAATAAATTATCAATAAATAAAATAAAGAGCATCTCACTGGATAAAGTTTATCGAGTCTAGCCGAAGGACGTTACCTTCATCTTGATCAAACCTCATTTCAAAAATTACTTGAAACTAGAAAATTAGATAAGCAAAAATAACAACAAATAATTTTATTAGACCTCATTTCTTGAAATGTTTTGCTTTGAATTGGTCATATAACTATGTAACTCTAATTGTCTTACTATGAGGCCATTACATTGCTTTGATTTGATTGCATTACATTGATTCAATTTATCATATTTAAGCTCTAATATATATTTTTTTAAAATTATAGTATAGTTTTATTTTAATTTATGATAATGCACTTTTGTAATTTATTGTAACCCTAGTCAAGGAATGATCGAGACAAAACAAACATCGTTTGACTCAAATCTATGAGCATTATTTAATTATATATTTTTATATAATTTTTTAATTATTTTTACATTATTTATGAGATGTTTTACTTTATATCTAAATTATTGAAATAAATGTCATTATACTCAACTAAAAAAACTCTATCAAAATAAATGCTAATTGTTATATTTTTTAAAAATTTAAGTTTCAAGGATTTTGCCTTATTATAAGGGGAACTTCAATTCGTATGTCATTTGGTGGCCATATTCATCATACTCAATATCCATAATATCTTGAAATATAACTTTCTCATATAATTTATCTCATTTTCTTCTATCTTCAATTGGGTAATAATATAATGTAACATAACATCCTTAATATGTGACCATTACATCACTTTGAATTAGTTATAGTAGACTGCTACAATTTGTAATATTTTTATTTGACATATATTTACTTAACATAAAAGTAATAACGTAACACTGGTACTACTTATTTTGTCTGCTAATTTTTAGTAATTTCTATCAATGATCAATCAAGACAAAACAATCTTTGTTGCACTCATCTCGATGAGCTTTATCTAATTAAAATTGTTTTTTCAAGATTTAAAATATTTTGTTATCTAATGTGTTGACTCATTTTATGAGATATTGAATTCATACCAAATCTGACGAACGATGTTGTTACACCTCATCTCTTATATTTCTTGGAATGTAACTTTTTGTAACAATTTATCACATTTTTTAAATATTTTTTTAACTAATTAATATTATAAAGTAATTCTAAGTCTCTTTTATTATTACTTTTACATCACTTTGATTTGGTTTTATTACATTGTTTAAATTTATCTTATTCAACTTTAATAAATATTTATTTATAATTATATAATATTTTTTATTATTTGTCATTTCTTATTTTGGGTAATTGCATTTATTACAAATGATGTCTGATCAAGAAAAAACATATTAAACTCATCTTAATAACTTATATCTAATAAAATATTCATTTTAAATTTTTATACATTTTATTTTCTTAGGTTCTTGCATGTTTTGTGAAAGACTTTTATTTGCACCTCATTTCATGAAATGACATTTTCTCTATAGTTTATCTCACTTTTTAAATTTTTTTCTTTGATTTAGCTGTATTACTATGAAGGTATAATTCTCTTATCGAATTACATCTATATTAATTTTATTTGGCTATCTTACATTGCTTTACCTTATATCATTTAATAATTAATATATATTGATGTGATATTCAATAATAAGTTAATATTATTTATGCTTAGTTACTTTCATAATTCATAGTAAATTTAAACAATTTCCAATTGAAATAGAGAAACATCATTGGACTCGACTTGATGAACTTTATAAAATTAATTATTAAGTATTGTTATTTTAGATTGTTGTTTTGCATAATTTTGGCATAGTTTATGAGGTATTTTTATTCGCATTTAACTCGATGATCAAGCTTGTTATACTCGATCTCTTTTATATCTCGGGATTCAACTTTCCTATGAAATTAATCTACTTTTCTCAAATGTTTTGCATTAATTTTGCTACTTTACATTGTGACTCTATATCTCATCTTGTGTAGTGTTTACATTGCTTTGATTTAGTTATATTAAATTATTTTAGTTAATCTCATTTTGTCTTTAATAAATATTTAATTAATACAAAAGTGATAAGTTATTGTTATTTTTTCTTAGTTACTTTTTGTAATTGAAGTATTACAAATGAGGTCCAATTGAGAAAAAAAATGTCAATGGACTCATCTCAATGGGCTCTACATAATTAAACTTTTATTGTAATATTTTAAACATTGTCTTACCAAAGATTTTATCAAGCTTTGTAAGATATTTCAAATCATACCTGATTTGATGATCTTAGATGTTAAATTAGATCTCTTTAAATCTTAGAGTGCAACGTTCTAGTATAACTAATATCATTTTAAGTATTTTATTTTGATTTGGACACTTTTTTATGTAATTTTACATGTCCTCTGATGTGACCTTTGTGTTACTTCTTAAGTGTTATTTAAATTGCTTCAACTTATCTTAATTCAACTTTAATATAGCTTTACTAAAAGTTAAAATATTAACTTATTGTTAATTATCCTTATTTAAACTTGTAATTTTTAATAATTATAAGAGAAGTCCAATCAACATGAAATAGACATCACTGGACACCTCTTGATAAGCTCTATCAAACTAAAAATTTTTAAAATTGTTTTCTTTTTTATGATTTATGTATATTTTGCAAGTAAAATAAATTTGTACCTAATTTGATGACTTAGGAGGTGCACTTGACTTACTTTGTATCTTTGAATTCAACTTTTCTATATAATTCATCATATTTTTTAAAAACTTTTATCCTTGAATTAGTTATATTATATTATAGCTCTAAAACTCATCTCGTGTGACTTTTACATCACTTTGGTTTGGTCATGTGACAGTGTAATTTATGCTTATAAACTTTTTTAATTCATAATGATAACAAACAACTTGTGATTGAGTGGAAACAAAATTCCTTTGACTCATCTCAATGACTTTATCCCACAAAATATCTATTTTGAAGTTTTTTAAATATATTATTTTTCTAAACTTTTGTAATTATTTACAAGGCATTACAATTATTTCATAAATTGCCATTGACGATATTATAATATATCTCCTTTATCTTTTAGTTCAACTTTCCCAGTTAATTTATCTAATTTCTTAAAAAGTTTTATTTTGATTAGTAAAATTTCCTTATGATGTTAAATATCATGTTTGTCCTTTACATGATATTGATTTTGTTATGTTACATTATTATTTATACTATTTTTGTTTGGTTATTTATGGCAATTACCAATGACACTTTAAAAGACAAAACAAACATTGTTGACTCTTCTAAAGGATGTCCATCAAATATATAAATATTTTTATATTTTTTTCAAATATTAAACTTTTTTTCATTTGGACATGCTTTATGAAATATTTTAATTTTTTCTGAATTGATGATTGATTGCGTTGCATTTTATCTCCTAAGCATCTTTTAATGAACTTTTCTCACACAATTTGTCACATTTCTTCAAAATCTTTATTTTGATTTTCTTTTTCAAATTTTTAATTCATAGTAACTCCAAATGCGGTCCGATTGAGATGAAACAAATGTTATTTTAGTAATCTCAATGATCTAGATTAAAGTGATTATTCATTTTTTATTTTTTAAAATATTTATTTCATTTTTTTGGATGCTTTAAGAAGTATTTTTCATGCCTAATTTGAAAAAAAAGGTTGCCACACACAATCCTCGTAGGAATTTTGGATGAAACATTTTTGTATAATTTAGGTAACTTATTCAATGTTTTTGCATTCATTTGATTATACAATGCTAATTCTCCTCTCATGTGACCTTCATATGAGTTTAATTTAGTTATTTTACATTGCAATAACTTGTCTCTCTATGGCATTATTATATACTTAGTTTAAAATCAAACAATAATAAATTATTATTTTTGCTTATTCCTTTTGTAATTCATGAAAATTCAAAACAAAATGTCATTGTTTGTCCTAAATGAGCTTTCACAAATTAAATTTTTATATTTTAATTTTTCTAGATAAATTATTTCATTGCCTTTTGACTTAATTTATGAGACACATTGATTTGTACCAAATTTGATGATCATAACTATTACACCTAATTTCCAAAAATCTTAGAATTCAACATTTCCATACTATTTATCACACTTTTAAAAAGTTTATTTTTGATATGGTTATATTACAATACAACTCAACATCACCTCTTGTTTCATCTTTTACTTCAGGTTTATTTCATTATAATATATTACATCAATTTATCTTATTTTAGCTTTAATATTTATTTACCAAATATTTGAATAAAATTATATTATTATTTATGCTTATTTAATATAGAAATTTATACTAATTCTAGTTGAAGTCTAACAAAAATGTGAAAACTTTCATTGAAATCATTTGCATGAGCTATATACAATTAAAATTTATTTTATATTTCTAAATATTTTATTTTCATGGCATTTAACACACTTTAAAAGGCATTTAAATTCATACCTAATTTGATGAAAGATGTTACACTTGATGTTCGTAGTATTTTGCAATGAAACTTTTCCATAAACTTTATCTCATTTCTTTGAAGCTTCTGTTCTAGTTTTTTATTTGACTATGTAACCTAAATGCTACAAACATGTGAGCTTTACAATGCTTTACTTTAATTATAGACTTGACTTTTATTTATCACTTCTTAAGTTTAATATATATTTTGTTAATAATAGAAAAAAATTATTATTTATTTACAATTATTTAATTTTATAATTTTTAATGATTCCAAATGAGGTCTAATAATGATGAAACAAACATTAATGGAGTCATCTAAATAGGCTCTATCCAACTACATATTAGTTTTAGATTTTTAAAATATTATTTTATTTTATTTATGAATGTTTTGTAAGTAAATTCAATTTTTAATTGATTTCATGATTTAAGTGGTCATACTCGATATATTTGGTATTTTGGACTATAACTTTTCTTAATACAATTTATCAATTTCTTCAAATTCTTTTCTTTGACTGACATATTACATTGTAACTCTAAATCTTCCCATATTTGACCTTCAATTTGCTTTAATTTTGTTATGTCACATGATCATTTATGCTTATTTACTTTTATAATTTATCTTAATTCTAAACAAGGTTCAATAAAATCGAAACAAATATCATTTGACTCATCTCATTCACTCTATGCCACTAAATATTAAATTTTATATTATTCAATAGCTTATTTTATTAAACTTTGGTGCACTTTTTAAGGCATTTTTATTCCTACATCCTTTGATGAAAGAAGGTCTTACGCATGATTTCCTAAGTGTGTTGCATTGCAACTTTTCATATAATTTCAATAATTTCTTTAAATGTTTTGTTTATATTTTGTTATATTATTATGTAACTCTAAATATCTTCTTGTTTGACATTCACATCACTTCTTATTTAGTTATATTATGATATTAGTTATAATTCAGAAGCAAAAGTTCTGATTTAGATAAAAAAACTTTGGTTAGGTTCGTCCCAAGTAGCTCTATCGAATATTAAAAATTTTTATTTATATTTTAATTAATATTTTTTATTTTTTAGGGTTTTTACACCTTTTACAAAATATTTAAATTTTTTCCTAAGTAGATGATCAATGATTTTCCACTCAATCTCCATAGCAGCTTCGAACGCAACATTCCCAAAACATTTATCTCATCTCTTTAAATTCTTATTTATGATTTCATTATATTATTATGAAACTCTTATTCTCATCTAATCTAACATTTACATCTAGTTTATTTATTAAATTACTTTACTAATATTTTTTCTCAATTAAAATCAAACATATATTTACTTAATTTTAAAAATGATCATTTATTGCAATTATGCTTATTTAATAGAGCAATTAACAAAAATCAAAAATAAGGTTTGAACAATTTGAGTTAAACATTATTTAACTAATATTTATTACATTACTTTAATAATAGTTTTAATTTTTTTTTGTAATTCACAATTATTCCAAAACAAGTTTGCTTAGGTCAAAAAATATATCGTTGCACTCATCTTGGTAAGCATTATCCAAATAAATGTTCCACTTTTTTAAATATTTTACTTTTTATGTTAATAACAAGATTTTTGAGTCTTTTCAATCCATACTTGATTTTCATGATAGATAATGTTACTTTTGATGCACTTAGTATTTTGAAATGCCCTTATGATGTAAAATTTATCTCACTTCTTTAAATGTTTTACTTTGATTTGGTTATTTTCTTTGGTTACTCTAAATTTCCACTGGTCTAACCCTTTCATCACTTTAATGATGTTATATAACATTACTTAAATTTTCTCATTTCAACACTAAATACATTTACTTAAAATTGGAAAAACCCTTAATATCACTTATGTTTTTACACTTTTAATTCACATTAATTCTAAACAAAGTTTGATTGAGGTGAAACAAGTGCGGTTCAACAACTCTTGGCGAGTACAATCAAACAAAACATTAATTTTATATTTTTATACATTTTATTTTCTGGGGTTGTTTAGTTCATTACAAGTCATTTTGATTCATACATTATTTAACTATCAAAGATAATATACTTAATCTTCTTTATTTATTGGAATGCAAGTTACATAAATAATTTATTATGTTTCTTTCATTTTTTTACATTGATTTGGTTATATCAATATGAAATTTTAATTTTACACTTTGTGACCATTACATTAGTTTGATTTCATTATATTTCATCCATTCAATTTATCTTTTTTTAATTTTAATATATATTAAATTAATGGTATCATAATAAATAATTTTTATTTAAATTGCTATGGTAATTAAAATTAGTTTCATACAGGGGTCTGATGAATACGAAACAAATGTCGTTAGAGTAGTTGTGCAACTAAGCAGTATAATTTATCTCATTTCTTAAGTTGTTAGACTTCGTGTTGATTTTTCTATATTTCCTTGTTAAGTTTAAAGCTCGACTTGTGTTACATTTATCACATTTAAGCTTTAATATATTTTTTTCAAATATTAAAGTTGTATTTTACTATTATTTACTTCATTTTTTGTAATTGATAGTATTTCCAAATGAAGTCAATTGAAATGAAAAAAGTGTTGTTAGAGTCATCTAAATGAACTCTATATAAACAAATATTAATTTCATATTGTAAACAATTTATTTCAAAGGTTTATGCAATCTTTCTAAGACACTTTAATTTAAAATTAATTTAATTATCTATGATATTTTACTAGATCCCCTTCATATTTTAGACTAAATTTTTTTTATATAATTTATCTCTTTTGTTAAAACTTTTTTATTTTAATTTGGTTATAACATAATGAAACTCAAACACACTTTTTGTGTGACATTTATATCACATTGATTTGGTTATATAATGTTTCTTCAATTGAAATATTTTCTTAGCTACAATATTTATATTTTCTTAATTTGAAATTGAAAGGGATGAAACGTACTTCATTGCACTTCTGTGTATGAGTTCTATCAAATACATATTTATTTCTATTCTTTAAGAAGATTATTTTATAAGTTTTTTGTACACATTACAATACGTTTTTATTCATACCTTATTTGGCAATTGAAAATGCTATTATGAATCTTCTTAGTATATTTTAATGCAACATTCTACTATAAAGACGTCTCATTTTTTCAAAAAGTTTTCATTCATTTTGTTAAGTAAATAAGTAACTCTAAATCTTGTGTCAGGTAACATTTAAATGCCCTTAATCTGATTATTTTATATTACTTCAAATTATCCTATTTCAACTTCATGATATTTTTACTTAATAGTAAATTAATTGTTTATTATTATTTACTATTATTTGCCTCGATAGTTTGTAGTAATTCCAAACGAGGGCTCATCGGCATGGAACAAAAGTTGTTACATTCATCTAGATGAGATCTATCTATTTAAATATTCATTTGTTATATTTTTAAATATTTTATTTTTATTATTGCCTCATGATATATGAGGTACGTTTATTCATACATGATTTGATGATCAAGGATGTTATGCTTATTTTTTTAGAATCTCGGAGTAAACCTTTACGGTATGATTTTTCTCACTTTTTCAAAAGTTTCAAGTTAATTTGGATGTATTAACATCTAACACTAAATCACAAGTTGTATATCCTTTATATACTTTATATCACTTTAATTTAAATCACTTTAGCTTTAACCAATGTTTTCTTGATATTGAAATAATAAATAATTATTATTTATACCAATTTACAATATTGATTAAAAAAATATCAAAGAAGGTCCAATTGAGATTAATAAAAAATCTTTGGACTCAGCTAGATATTTCTTATTAGTTAAAGTATTTAACTTTATATTTCTAAATATTTTATTTTCTTATGTTTTGAATGTTTTTAGAGACATTTCAATTCATACATAATTTAATGATATTGTTACCTTGATGTCCTAATTACCTTACAATGCAACTATTTTGATCAATTTAGCTTATTATATTAAAGTTTCACTTTTATTTAGTTATATTTCAATGTAACTCAAAACACTCTTTCTTGTGACCTTCACATCACTTCGATTTGGATATATTATATTGCTATTATTTCTCTAATGTCAACTTTAATATATATTTATGTAATATTAGAATAATAATGTTTTAAGATATATTTTTTTTGAAAATTCTTAAAATTCCAAACAAAATTTCATGGAAAAGAATCAAATATCAACATAATTATATTAATGAATTCTACACAATCAGATTTATTTTTTATATTTTTAAATATTTTTTTGCTTGGCTTGCTTTATGAATTATTTAAATTAATATCTAATTTGATGATGATGGTTGTTACATTTGGAATTCTTACAATCTTGGAATGAAACCGTTTTTGAATAATTTATATATTTAATTAAAAGTTTTTGCTTTGATATGCATATATTACTCTAAAAAATCTAATTCTTATCCTATGTGATCCTTTTATCACTTTAATTTTGTTGTATTTTATTGCATCAATTTGTCTCATTTCAGCTTTATCATTAATTTATTTAATATTTAAAGAATATTATTTTAATATTTATATCTGTATATTTTCCTATCTCATAGTAATTCAAACTAGGAGTGAGAGAACATGAAACAAATTTCATTGGGCATGTCTTCAAGAGAATTATAAATTAAATATTCATATTTTATTTTCATTCATTTTAGTTTTTTAGGGTTTTGGCATACTTTCTAAGACATTTTGATTTGTACCAAATTTGATGTTCAAGGATGTTAGGCTTCATTATCTTAGCATATTTAAATACAACTTTCTAGTATAATTAATCTCTTTGTTAAAATATTTTACATTGATTTTCTTATAGTACTACCTAACTCTAAATCTTCTCAAGCATAACCTTTAAATGACTTTAAGTTGGTTATATTACATTACTACAACTTATCCAATTTTAACTTCAACATATATTTACTTAATAGTAAATTAATTATTTATTCTTTTTCGTACTTAATTACTTTTGTAATTTGTAATAATTCATGACAATAATTTTTTGACATGAAACATGTATTATTTGACTCATCTAAACGAGCTTTATCAAATTAAAAAATATATTATTATATTTTTTTATTAGTTTACTTTTAGTATTTTGGACTATCCTATGAGACCTTTCGATTCATACATAGTTTGATAGTCGAGGATGTTATGTTTAATATCCTTAGTATCTTTGATTATAACTTTTGAATAGAATTTTTCTCTCTTCTTCAAAGTTTTCACATTAGTTTGGTAATATTACATTCAAAATGTAAATCTCCACCCACATGACTCTTATGTTATTTTGATTTGGTTATATTAAAATGCTATAGATTTTCTTATTTCAATTTTGTTATAAATTTACCTAATATTAAAATAACAATTTCGTTTCTTAAGTTTATTAAACACATTAATTTTTGGTAAATCATTAGTAGGCCTGATCAAGTCTTAACAAACGTTATTGGACATGTTTAAATACTCTACAAGCCAATTATATGTTTATTTTATATTTAAAGTATTTTCTTTTTATGATTCTAACATGCTTTATGAATCAATTTTCTTTAACCTGATTTGATAAACAATTACTTTATACCCAATCTTCTTAGTATTTTAAAATGCAACTTTTTTGTCCAATAATCTTTTTTCTTTTAATGTTTCTTTTGTACTTGATTATATTGCTATGCATCTCTAAATCCTCTCTTATGTGACCATCTCATCACTTTGATTTGGTTACATTAGATATCTTCAATTTTTCCCATATCAACATTATTAAATATTTACTTAATATTAAGATATTAAATTATTATTATGCATATTTACTTTCAAAATTCGGGCTATGCAAAAAGATATCTATTCAAGTTGAAGAAATGTTGCTGGACTAGTCTTGGAGTGCCTTATCCAACTACGCACCAAATTTACTATTTTTAAATATTTTATTTTCTAATGTTATGACATTATTTACACTACTATTTTGACTCAAACCTTATTTCATAGTTGAACATGTTATACTAGTTATCCTTAGAATCGTGGAATATAACTTTCACATGCAATTTATTTTATTTTTACAACATTTTTTAATTTTGTAATACTAATAAGAAAATCTAATTTTCCTCTCTTGTGGAATCTATATTTCTTCGATATGATTGTTTTAAATTACTTAAATTTATCATATTTCAACTTTAATATATATTTACCTTATTAAAATAATAACTATTATTACTTATGCATATTTACTTTTATAATTGGTCATAATTCTTAAAAATGTTTTATCGAGACGAAGCAAATGTCATTGGACCTCTTTAGGTGTGCTTAATTATATAATGTTTGGCAATTAAAAATATTATACTTAAACTCCTTATAAATTATAATGCAAACCTCCCATAATATTTATTTCATTTCTTCAATGTTTTCTTTCTCATTTGATATGATTATTATTATGAAACTCTAATTCTCCTATCATGTGACTTTTACATTGTTGTTATTTGCTTATATTATAACACTTTTATTTATCTTAATTTGGCAATAATATATATCTACTCAATATTAAAATTATAATTTACTTTCTTCAATTCCAATTTATTTTTTCATATAATAATTAATTTTGTTTAGTTTTTTATGATATTACTATGTAATTCTTAATCTTCAAATTGTACTCAATTTGGATATATTACATTGCTTTAGTTTGTACCATTTTAATGTTAAAAAAAATTTACTTAATAATAAATTAATACTTATTATTGTTACGATTTGCGATTGTTACATTGATAATTCGCAAAATTTCAAGGTAATAGTCGATTGAGAATAAAAAAATTGGACTTTTAGTAACACACTATATATAATTAAATATCAATTAATTATACTTTTAAATATTTTATTTTATGTTTTCGATCATGCTATATGAGATATTTTGATTCTTATAACATTTGATGATCGAGGATGTTATTCTGTCTTTTTAGTAACTTGAAGTACAATTTTCCAATAAAATTTTTCTCATGTCAAAATTTCACTTTAATTTGGATATATTATTTTGAAAATATAAATTTCCACTCATGTGATTTTTATTACTTTTGATTTCATTATGCTATATTGCTTCAACTCATCTTATTTAAATTTTAGTATCTAATTACTGAACATCAAAGTAAAATTGTTTTATTGATTTTGCTCATTTCCCAAGGTAAATTATAGTAAATCTAAACTAAGTCTAATTGGCACAAAATAAATGTCATTAGACACGTCTTACTAAGTCAAAACCCAATTATAAATTTATTTTTTAAAAATATTTTCCTTTCTAAGATCTTGTTAAGCTTTAGAAAGTAATTTGATAAGTACTTGATTTGTCTTATGATTTTATACTCCACCTCCTTAGTATTTTGGAATACAACTTTTCCATGTAATTAATCTTATTCTTTGAATGTTTTTCTCTTATTTAATTATGTCACAGTGTGACTTTATATCTTCTCTTGTGTGACAACTATAATGCCTTTATTTTGTTACATAACATTTCATCGATTTGTCTCAATTCAACATTTATATAAATATTTATTTATTTGTAAAGTAATAACTCATTTATACCCATACTAATTTATTTTGGTAATTCTTGGTAATCATTAATATAGTCCAAATTTGATAATTGAGAATATTACCCTTCATCTCCATAGTATATTGGAATGAAACATTTTCATACAATATATTTCATATTTCAAAATGGTTTGCATAGAATTGGTTATATTAATATTAGAAACTAATTCTCCTTTCTTATGACATTTATATTTATTTCTTTTGGTGACATTTAATTACCTAAATTTATATTATTTAGGCTTTAATAAATATTTATTTTACAATAAAATGTACTTTATTATTATTATTTTTATTCCTTGCTTTGTCATTTCATAGTAATGCATATTGAGGTTTAAATATTATGAGCAATGTTACCATATAAAACTACTTAATCATTTTGCATTAATATATATATTTATATTTCTAGGGTTTTGTTGTGCTTTTATGAAATTTGATTTATTCCTTATTTGATGCCCAAGAATATTATACTTTATCTCCTTAGTCCTTTGGAGTGTAACTTTCTCATACAACTTACCTCATTTCTACAAATTTTTCATATTGATTTTGTATTATTAATATAAAACTCTAACCCTCCTTTCTTGTGACATTCGCATCACTTTTATTTTGTAGTATTACATTAAATAAATTCATCTCTTTTCATCTTGAATATATATTTGTTTAATTTTAAAAATAATAATTTATTCTTTTTAATGTTTGTTTAGTTTCATAAAGAGAAATAACTCTGAATAACATCTAATTGAGTTGAAACGTGCACCATTAGACTTATCTCAAAGAGCTCTAACCAATTATATATTTATTTTTATCTTTTTTAAACATCTTATTTCTTAAGATTTTGTCATGCTTTAAGAGTAATCTCAATCCATTCCCTTTTTTATCATCAATGATTCAATACTCAATCTCTTTAGTACCTCAGAATATAACTTTTTCATAAAATTTATCCCAATTATTCAATTTTACTTTGAATTCAATATATTATAATTTAATGATAAATAAGCTCTCGATTGACCATTACATTGCTTTAATTTCATATATTATGTTACTACACTTATTTACATTAGTAATTTGTAGTAATTTTAAACGAGTTTTCAGCAATATAAGACAAATGTAATTAGGATGCTTTAGAAGTCCTCTTTCTATTTAAATTGTCATTTCCATATTTAAAAATATTTTATTTTTTAGGTTTTTGGAATGTTTTTGAGATATTTTTATTTTTGCATGATATAATTGTTAAAGATGGCATGTTTGATTTCATGATTATCTTGGGTATAACTTTCTCACATATGTTATCTCATTTCTTCAAGTTCTTTACTTTGATTTGATTATATTGCATTGTCACTTTAAATCTGTTCTTGTGTGATAATTACATCAACTCGATTTTGTTATATAACATTACTTTAATCTATTTATTATAGCTTTAATATTTCTTTATTTAATACTAAATAAATAATTTATTACTATTCATGTTTATTTACAATTGTAATTAATAGTAGTTCAAAATGACATTTGACTGAAATAAAGCAAACTCCACTTGACTTTTGTGGATAAGCTCTATAACAAATAAGTGATCAACATGTATTTCAAAATATATAATTTTATAAGAATTATTCATACTTTTTTAGTCTTTTCAATCAATATTAGATTTAATGATCAAGGATGTAACACCAGATCTGCTTAGTATCATGAATTATAACTCTTTCATGAACTTTGTCTCACATTCTAAAATTTTTCATCATGATTTAGTTTTATTACAATGTCAATTTGAATCTCCAATTGTGTGACCTTTACATCATTTTTATTTTATCATATTATTTTACTATTTATGCTTATTTATTTTGCCAAATTTAGTGTAATTTGAAATGAGATCTAATTAAGACAAACAAATACATCATTGGTCACATATCAGAATGCTTTATGCAACTAAATTTTAGTTTCTATATTATAAAATATTTTATTTTCTCTTATATTGGAATGCTTTTGAGGTTTTTTAATTCTTTCCTAATTTAATTCTCAAGGATGTCGTACTACATCTCATTAGCATCTTGCAATGTTGCTTTGCAATATGATTTATCTCATTTATTCAAATTTTACTTCAATTTATCTTATTTCAACTAAGATACATATTTACTTAATGTTATAATACTAACTAATTATTGCTATGCCTTTTTGCTTTGGCAATCAAATGTAATGCCAACCGAGATTTATCCGAGATGAAATAAATATCACTGAACTCCTAATAATTAGCTCTATCCCATTGAATTTTTTGTATACTTTTTAAATATTTTATTTCTTATGACTTTTGCATGTTGTACTATATATTTCAATTCAATCATAATTTTGTGATCAAGGGCATTGCACTTCAAACTCCTTAGTATCTTGGAATGCATAATTCTTGTAAAATTTGTCATTTCTTTAATTTTTTTTTATAGGTTTTTATCAATAAGATACCCTAATTTTATTTTCATGTAACCTATAAATCAGTGTGATTTGACTTCATTTATTTTCACAATTATATTAATTCTAAATACAGTCCAAGAAAGTGAAAAGGATCATCATTGAACTCCTTTTAATGAGCTCTATCAAATTAAATATTCATATCTATATTTTTAAAATATTTTGTTTATAGGGTTTTTGCATACGTTAGATATTTTGATAGGTACTTGATTGGACAATTGAAAATATTATTCTTGATCTTCCTAGCATCATGCAAAGTAACTTTCTTGTAATATTTATCTCATTTTTTTAATTTTTTTCTTTGAATAGGGTTTATTAGTATGTTACTCTAAATCATATATTATGTGACCTTTACATCTTTTTTTCTTATATTACATTTTTCAAATTTTCTCAATTTAGATTTAAAATAAATTTTCTAACATTAACATAATAATTTATTATCAAATATGCCTATTTATTTTGATAATTATTTCTAATTCTAAACAAGGTCAATGGGGATGAAGAAAGCATCATTAAACTTGTCTCGATGACCTATATCCAATTAAAAATTAACTTTTGTATTTCTTAATTTTTTTAATAATTTTCATATTATTTATTATACATTTTTATTCTAATATGATTTGATAGTCGAAGTTGTTACACTCGATCTCCTTATATTATCGAAAAGAAATTATTCATATAATTTGTCATTTCTTCATATTTTTAATTTGTCTTTGTAATATTTTTTGTAACTCAAAACCTTTTCTCAAGTGATCGTTATATTATGTTAATTTGGTTATATTATATTGTATCAATATATCTTATTTTATCTTTTTAATGTATATTTATTTAACACTAAAATGAAAATTTATTAATATTATATAAAACCTCTTCTCATGTCATAGTAATTCCGAACAAAGTCACATCCAAATGGAACAAATGTCTTTAGCCAATTTTCGATGAGCTCTATGTAATTAAATATTTATTTTAATTTTTTTTAGTTTTTTTCCTAACGTTTTGGCCTGATTTACTTGAGATCTTGACTTTTACCTGATCTAAACGATCGATAATTTTTGCTTGATCTTTGTAGTATTTTTGTATGATACCTTCCTATATAATTTATCTAATTTTTTTGAATTACTTTTCTTTTACCTAGTTTTATTACTATTAAACTCCGATTCTCTGGTATTGTAACAATTACATTGCTTTGATTTTGATTTACTATATTGTTCTAAAATATCTCATTTTAGGTATAATATTTATTTACATAATATTAAAGTAAAACATTCTTATTATTTATGCTTATTTAATTTGGTAATTCATAGAAGTTTTAAACAAGGTCTCATGATGATGAAACAAATGTCATTGTACTCATCTCAATCAGCTCTCAAATTAAGTTTTTTTATTATTTTTAAATATTTTTTTTTCTTAGATTTGTAACACTTTATGAGTTATTTTGATTTATACTTGATTTGATAATCGAGGATATTATATTAATATGTAATCTACTCTGACATTAACATAGCAATAATTTGGTTAAATTATAATGCTTTAATTTATCCCATTTCATCTTCATAATATATTTACTCAATATCAAAATAAAAGTTTTTATTATATCTTTCTTACTTTATTTATCATTTGTAACTCAAAACAAGGTTAGATTGAGATGAAAAACTTTTAAGACCCTTGTCGATGAGCTCTATAACACAAAATTCGTTTATATTTTAACTTTTTTATTCATGCCTTATTAGTTCTTTTGATATGTGGTTAACTTAATTATTAATGATATTATGCTTCATCTCCTTAATATCATGGAAAATAACTTTTAAATATAATTTATATTTCATTTTAGAGTTTTCACTACTATTTAGTTATATTGCTATGTTATGCTTACTCTTCACTTATGTGAGCAATACATGTCTTTTATTTGGATATATTATATTGATTCAAAATATCTCATTTGAACTTTAATATATGCTTACTTAAGACTTAGATAATGACTAATAATTAGTTGCATTTATTTTCTTGAATAATTCACAGTAATTCAATATATTTAGTGATGAAGATGAAACAAATATTATTGCACCCAACTCAATCAGATATATATAATTAAAAAAATTTATATTTTTTAGTTATCTTTTGTAAGGTGCTGGATTACTTTATTAGCTATTTAGTTCATGTCTAATTTTGACATCAAGAAAGTTACACCCGTTCTTCTTAGTATCTTGGAATGCAATTTCTTGTAAAATTGTTTTCATTTCTTCAACAATTTTTCATTAATTATTTTCATATTACAAGGTAACTTTAATTCTCTTCTCTTATCACCCTTGCTTTGATTTGGTTTAGCTGTAGTGCAATGCTTCAATTCAAATTTAAGTTACTTTTATCGAAAATTAAAATAATAACTAATTATTTTTTTATTATTTTTATTTGATAATTATTTTGGTATTTCAAATATTATTTTAAAGGTTATTTAATACTTTACAAGAATTTTTATTTCTACCATATTTGATGGCCATTGATTTTACACTCGTTGTTCTTAATAACTTGGAATGGAGGTTTCTCATGCAATTTATCTAAATTCTTTAACCATTTTGCTTTCATAGTGGGTAATCTTATGTAAATATCATCGTCCTCTCACGTGACTGATATATATGTCATATTTTGTTACATTAAACTACTTCGAACTATCTCATTTCAATGTTGACATATTTTATATATATATATATATATATATATATATATATATATATATATATATATATATATATATATATATATATATATATATATATATATATATATATATATATATATATATATATATATATATATATATATATATATATATATATATATATATAATATATATATATATATATATTATATATATATATATATATACATATATATATATATATATTAATATAATAACTTTTGCTATTTATGATAATTAACTTTTGTAATTTATAGAAATTCTAAAGGAGATCTAGACAAGATGAAACAAATGTCATTAGACTCATCCCAAAATGCTTTTTTAATTAAATATTTTTGTATTTTAAAAATATTTTATTTTCTAAACATTTTTTCATGCACTTTGATTCATGCAAAATTTTGTAATTAAGGATGCTACACCCTATGTTTTTTTCTTTCTTAGAATACAACTTCTCATTACACTTTATCTAGGGTTTTGCATTATTTTATGAGATTTTTTACTCATGCAAGATTTGATTGTTGAGAATGTTGTGCTCAATATCCTTAATATGTTGGAATGAAATGATTTACTTCAATTTATCTCATTTTTTGAAATTTTTCACTTTGTTTTGATAATATTATTATATCACTCTAAATCACCTCCTGTGTGATCTTCATAATGCCACAATTTCATTTTAATAGATTATTTTAATTTATCTCATCAAACATTTATATGTATTTCCTTAAGGTTAAAAAATTAATTTATTATAATTTATCGAGATGAAACAAATATCGTTGAGTCTCTTATTTTCTCAAAATTTGGGTTTTTTAATAGACATCTCCTTTTGTACTTAATTTGATGATTACAAATGTTGAACATGGTCACCCTAGCATCTTGGAATGAAAATTTCTATTGTAATTTATCTCATTTCTTCAAATGTTCTGCATTCATTTGGCTATATAACAATGAAACTCTACTTGTACTCACGTGTGGCGTTAACATCACTTTAATTACAATATATTACATTTCTAACAATCATCGTACACCAAATTCATTATATATTTACTTAATACTATAATAACAATTTATTTTCTATTATTTCGGCATGATTTACAAGAAATTTCATCCCATACATCATTTGATGATAGGGAACTTCATACAATATTCCATTAGCACCCTTGGATGCAACATTCTGATAAACATTATGTCCATTCTGTATATGTTTTTCTTTTATTTTTTAATATTAAATAACCTTAATTTGTCTAATTTCAACTTTTTTATATTTTTAATTTATATAAAAAATAATAATTTAATGTCATTTATGTTTTTTTTTCGGTAATTCAAATATTTTTTTTAACAAGATCTTATGGAGATATCAAAAATATTATTAGACTCATCTCAGAAAGCTTATGAAACTAAATATTTATATTTATGTTTTTAAATATCTATTTAACATTTTGGCATGATTTATATAACAAATTAACTTGTATATGATTTTTTGATTAAAAATAACACAGTTAATCTCCTTAGTATCTTCAAATGCAACTTTTTATTATAATTTATCTCATTTCTCAAATTTTTTAATTTTTATTTGTTTATATTAATAAGTAAATCTACATCTCCTCTTATGTGATATTCGTCTTAGCTTTAATGATCTACATTATATTGCTTTAATTTATCTCATTTCAACATTCATATATATTTGCATAATATTAAAAATAATTATTATTTTTATTTATGTTGATCTTTTTGGTTATTCATAGTAATTTCAAACGAGGTCCAATTGACATAAACAAATATAGTTGGACAAGTCTCAAAGAATTCAATGTAATTAAATGTTTTTTTTTCTAAATTTTAAATATTTATTTTATATGATTTTGGAGACATTTATGTGATATTTCAATTCAAACATAATTTGACTATTAAGGTTATTATGCTTGAACTACTTACAAACATGGAATGCGAACATCTAGCATAAATTATGTAATTTCTACATGTTTTTTACTTTAGTTATGTTTTTTTTATTATAAAGCTCTATTTTTTTTTCATATGTGACCTTTACATTAAAATACCTCGGCTATATTATATTGCTTCTATTTATCGTAATTAAATTTTTTAATTATTGCAAAATAATAATTTGTTATTATTATTATTATTAATTATTTAATTTTGTGATTTATCCTAACTCTAAAGCAAATTCTGATTGACATGAAACGAAACATTGTTGGACATGTCTCAAGGAGCTCTATCAAAAAATATTCAATTTATATTTTTAATTTTTTTTGTTTTTTCGAAACCTTATGCAACATTTCAAATTTTACCAATTTTTATGATTAAGGTGTTGTACTTAATCTTCTTAGTTTCTTTGAATACATAATGAATTAAAGATTTAGGATGATACTTTTGCTCTCCTTAGCATCTTGGAATTTATCACTCTTACCCAACTTAACTTATTTTTTAAAATGTTTCACTATTATTTGGTTGCATTGCCACGAAACTCTAAATCCTCTCAAGTGACCATTACAACTCCTTTATTTTCTATGTTACATTGCTTGAATTTATCAAATTTTAGCCTTAATAAATTTATTTACTTACTATTAAATTATTTTTTTTAATAATTATGAATTATTTTTTTGATAATTTGTACAAATTTTAGATGAGTCCAAATGAGAATCCTATTCATAATTGACATGATGATCATGAATGTATCTCTTGATCACCCAATTGTCTTGCAATCTAACATTCCCATAAAATTGTATCCCATTTCTTCAAATGTTTCACCTTGGTTTGGATATAGTACTAAGAAAATAAAATTCTCCTCTCTTATGATTATAAATCCTTTTTATTTAGTGATATTTATATTGCATTAATTTATCTTATTTTAGCTTTACTCTATATCTACTTAAAATTATATAATGATTTATTATTACTTAAGTTTTTTTTAGTTTGGTAACTTGTAGTTTTTCTAGGTGAGGTCTCATTGAAATTAATCAAACCTTGCTAGACACATCCAGATGGAATCTATCCAATTAATTAATATTTTAATATCATTAAAAAATTTATGTTTGAGTGTTTATTCACACTTAAGAGAAATTTAAATTTTTACCATATTTAATTATTGAGGATGCTTTGCTGGAACTCCTTTCTATTTAAAAATTCAACTTTTCTATAAAATTTATCATATTTCTTTAACTTTTAAGTTTTAATTTATTTTATATTATGAAACTCTAAATGATTTATTTTACTATAATACATTGCTTCCATTTAACTTATTGGAGCTTCAATATATATCTACTTAATACTAAAATAGTAAATTATTATTATTTATTTTTATTTATCTTATTGTTTGTAGTCATTTTAAAATCAGTCTAATAAAGACAATAAATTTGAATGGACTCATCTTAATAACCGTTGAAGTATTTCTTTGGATTTTTTTATGTTTTATTTTCTAAGATTTTGACATGCTTTATCACACATTTTGAATCAAACATGAATTAATGAATGAGATTGGCTCACTCATTCTCCTACTTCCTTAACATTAAAAATTATTGTGCAAATTATATGATTCTCTTCAAATATTTTTCTTTCATTATGTGAAATTATTATGAAGCTATTACTGTCATTCAATGTGACCTTGTCTCCTTAGTTTTGTTATATTATAAAACTTCAATTTATATAAGTTCAATATCAAACATATATATATATATATATATATATATATAATATTAAAATAATATATTATTGTTATTTATTCTTACTTCATTTAATAATTCATAGTTAATCAACATGATGTCTAACTGAGATGATCCAAAGTTTTTTTGAATCGTCTCATGAGTTCTGTTTGGTTATATATAAATTTTTGTACTTTTAAATATTTATTTCATAGGGCTTATACATGTTTTATGGGACATTTTAAATCGTACCTTATTAATTTTCTATGATATTAAATTTAAATTCCAATAGAAACTTAGAACATGACTTTCTAGTATCATTTTTATTTTTTAATTTTATTCCGTAATTTGCTTTATATTATTAAAAAACTCTTATTCTCCTAACGTATGATTTTTATAATACTTTGATTTAATTATTTTACATTATATAAATTTAACTTATTTCAACATTAACATTTATTTTATTAATATGAAAAATAATTATTATTTATGCTTATTTAATTTGGTAAATCATTGTAATAAAATACTAAGTGTGATTGAGATGAAATAACTCTAAGATTATCATCTCAATGAACATTATCCTATTAAATATTAATTTTCATATTTTTAGATATTAAATATTTTAGGTATTGTCATGCTTTAAGAGGTGTTTTAAAAAATAATTGACCTATTTATCTTCTTAGAATACAATTTTTTTATAATTTATATAAGTTCTACAATTTTTTTGCTTTGATTTGCTATATTACTAATAAAATCCAAATCATGTCTCTTGTGACCTTTACATCGCATATATTTGGACATATTACATTGTTCTAATTTATCCCATTCAAGATCTAATATATATTTATTTTGTATTAAAAAAATAATTTTTTTATTATTTTTACTTTTTTTAGTTTGTTAACTAATAGTAATTCTATCTGAGCTCTAATCATGATGAAAGAAAAATCATTTGAACCATCTAACTTAGTTCTACTTTATTAAATATTCATTATCATATTTTTTAAATATTTTATTTCATAAGTCATTCACATGCATTTACTATACATTTTGATTTATAACTGATTTGATGTTCTAGAATTTTACGCATGATCTCTTAAATTTGTTTCAAAGCATTTTCTGACATAGTTTTGCTCATGTTTTGAAATTGTTTTTAGTTAGATTTGTTCATAATAGTATAACTGTAATTCTCCTATTATGTAACCTTTAAATCAATTTCATTTGTTTTATATAACGTTGCTCCAACATTTCCTTTTTTATCATTAATATATATATATACATAATATTATAAATAATATTTTAATTTATAATTATTAATTTTTGAAATTATAAGTGCTGATGTGGATGAAACAAACTTCATTAAGCATGTCTTCACAATCTCTTTGTAATTGAACATTCATTTTTTTTATTTTTAAATGTTTTACTTTGTAGGGTTTTTGTTTAAGTTATGAGTTATTTCAATTCATAAGGGATTTGATGATCTAGAATGTTACACCTAACCCCATTAATAACATAGAATGATATCTTACCATAAATGCCATCTCCTATTTTTCAAATGTTTCACATACAATTGGCAATATTATTTTATAACTCTAAATGTCCTCTTTGTGTAACATTTATGCACTTTGATTAGCACGACATATAATTTTTACTTTATATTAAAAGAAAAAAAAAATTTATGCTTATTTTTTTTTAGTAATTTGTAATAAGTTTGGAAGTTTTCCTATAGAGAATAAATAAATGCCATTGAAATCTTCTTATGAGTTCTAATTAAATATTCATTTTTTCTTTTTCTAAATGTTTTTTAATATAGGGTTTTGGCTCAAAAAGATGTAACAATCCCATTCATACTTGATTTGATCATTGAGGACGTTACCATCATTCTCCTTAGTATCATGGAATGTAACTTTCCTATTCAACGTACATTAATTCCTCAAATGTTTTGTATAGATTTTGTTACTTCACTATAATACTCTAATTCTCTTCATATGTGAACTTTACATGTGAAGATTTTTTTATATTATATTGGTTCAGTTTATTTTTAATTTAACCTTAATATCTATTTACTTAATTTCAAAGAATAATTTGTCAAGACTTTTTTTAGTTTTTATAATTTGTCGCAACACAAAATGAGATTAAATCAGGCGAAAAAAGATTGTTGAAGTTTTCTCAAAAAGTTTTGATCATTTCTTATATCCATTTTTATATTTTTAAACAATTTATCATTTTGGAGTTTTGGTATATTTCTCAAGATATTTAGATTAAATTCTTCTTTGATGATCAGAGATGTTACACTTGATCTCAGTAGTATCTTTGAATACAACTTTCTCGAACAATTTATGTCATTTTATTAAAGTTTTGACTTTGACTTTGCTATAGTGTTGTGAAACTTAAACACTCCTCCAAAGTGACATTTACATGGTTTTGACTTGGTTTCTTTTACATTAATTCCATATATCTCTTTTCAAATGTAAAATGTACTTAGTCTTAAAATAATAATTTATGTATCAATCAAAATGAAAACAAAAAATGCTATTGGTCTCATTTGTATGTGCTTTAAGAAATAAGAAGACTATCTCTAAATTTTAAAGATTTTTTCCAATGTTCCTGTATGTCATTCAAGACTTTATGTTTCATACCATATTACATTATCGAAGAAGTTAAACATGATCTTTCTATTATCTTCAAATGTAGTTTTATAATAAAATTTTTCCCATTTTGTTAAATTAATGACGTTGATCCATTATATTATTATGCATTATAATTCTCCTATTCTGTGACATTAACATCAATTTGATTTGTTTTATTAAATTTCTTATGCACATCTAATTCTAGTTTTATTATTGATTTATTTGTTATTAGAATAATAATTTATTATTAATATATTTGTTTAATTTTTAAATTCATAGTAATTACAAAATAAGTCTCATAGAGATGAAGCAAATGTCGTCAAGTTGTCATGACAAACTCTATCAAATTAAATATTCTTTATTTATATTTCTAAATAGTTTTTCTAGGGTTTTAGCATGCTTTAAGAGATATTTTGCTCATGCTACACTCATCTTAACGAGCTCTATCTAATTAAATACTCATTTTTATATTTTTTTATTATTTGTTTTCAAGCATAAAGAGATATTTCAAATTGTTCCTTATTTGACATTCTAGGATGTCGCACATTAACTACTTTGTGTTTTGGAAAGCAACTTTACCAAATAACTATTCTCATTTCCTTAAATTGTTTACTTCATTTTTGTTATATAAGCTATCAAATTCTCATACTCCAACTTTTAAAAAGTTACATTACATTTCCTCAATTTGTCTCAATTTAGTAATAACATATATATGCTTAGTATTCGAAAAATAATTTATTAGTTTTTAAGCTTACGTACTTTTGTAATTAATATTGACTGAATTCAAAACTAGTCTAGAAAATGAGCACAAGGGGTGAATTATTGTCTTAGAAGCAATTTTTACTATTTTTGAATGTATTTATTTCTTAAAAAGATTTTATATTTAAAAAAATTTTATTATATGTATGTATTATTTTTATTATGATTAACCAAGCTAAAGACCAAAATTAAAATAACATACCATAATTTTAGGTTGTTTGGCTCAAATTAGAAACCTATCTCTACCCTTAATTGAGGTCAAGAAAACAATACCACCAACAAAACATTATAACATAAGGTTTTTTCCTTCAGTTCACCTCCATTCTACCAGCTTCTCTAGGTTCACTAAAACCTTGGCTTTTGTGACCTCAACACCAACTCAATTTTTCATAAGATCAAATCAAACTCAGGCTTTCGCAAATGTCGAACCATCCAACCTAAGAGAAAAAGAAAAATACAAGTTGAAAAAATTCTAATAAATTTGTAAAAACTTTTTATACATGTTGATGAATGGAATAGGACACAATGAGTTGAAATTCAAGAAGAGAATTGGAATTTTAAAGATTAGGCTTGCAAGGCTTAGGTAGAAAACTTGATAATTTGGGAAGGACAAGTCATAGTTGTTGATAATAGAATTTTTGCTAGTAGAATATGGAGCATGACTTTGTTAAGATCTCATTGATTGATTCATGTTTATTAATAATTCCATTTATAATTGTTATATATTTATAGAAAAATATTTGATTATCATGGGTGAAATTCTAGAATGCTAATTGGAAAACTACTGCCAAACAATTCAAAAAACATGTTAAATAATTTTTTGAAATTACTAACACAATAGTAAAATATTTTTTCCATCATGTAGAATGAACTAAGGCCATTGGATCTAATCAGAGGTGATGCAAACTGACCAAGATAGATTTGATCATTTTTTTTATCATGTCAAATGTTATTTGGATCATTTGATTTAGCAATGGTAAAGTTGGGATTAGATCTCGATCATAGGGTTCAAACAGGAGAGATCTAAGCTATTAGACTAATGATAGATTATGTCAAATGATAGGAAAAATAATAGTCATTCGATGAAGTCAGACAAGAGCATGACTGTCGAATAGATCATTCAGTTGTAGTGGATAAAGCAGTAACCATTTGATTAGTTTATTAAATAGATAGTTGGATTGACATGATCATTGCTTATAGATTGAAATAATCTCCACTGTGCGATCATGAATTTGCATGATCAGATGGTGCTAAGCACTCCCAATTATTGATATAGGTAGAGACAACTGATTTTGTCTTACATTGTAAGAGGGATAAGAATTTGGGCTTTATAATTATTTGCATGAGTTATAATGTAGAGCAAAAATGAGGTTGGCTCCTCTCTTGTGCACTCAAGAATTTTTCACTGGATGTGCTCATAACATACAGGTTTATATGAGTCAACCCATAAGTAAAAAGTTTGAGTGCCGCTAGCTTGATCAAAAGCCTTACTCTATCTGGTTTAGGATTTAGTATTAGCATAAATGGGGTCAACTTGTTTTCCTTACCCAAGGCTTGCAATTGTTTGCCTTGTTAGGCTTACCTTGCTCAAGAACTTTGCAAATAAGCAAAAGTTAGGATGAAATTGAAAATTTTTATTTTTATTATTAAGAAATTAGCAAAATTTATTGTTTTAATTTAGTCAATGTATGCCAAAAATACTAAGATGGAATTTTACAAGGATAGAATTTAACCAACAAAATAGTTGTGGATTACTGCAAAATTTGATTTGAGATTTATATAAAATAATAGTGCATTTAAAATAAACAAGCTAACATTCTATTAAAAACACTTATTAATGTTTTTTGTGTATGTTCTCAATCTATGGAATTTGTTGAAAACTCCAAGGTGCATTGAAGACCACTAATTCATCTTGTCTAAGGTGCATGACTTGTTTATTAAAACTATACCTAATTAATGCTAAATAGGCTCATTAAGATAATATCGTAAACATTTAAGGCTCAACTCATCAAACATAAGGGTGACCTAAAAATCTCACTATTTTGATGTTAGCAAGACATAAATGATTAGATAAAATACAATAAATAAAAAATATTTAGGGCATGAAAAAGATATAAAAAATCAAAATTATATATATGTGCTCCCTCATACTTCATGCTCCCCCTTATTATATGCTTCCCTTCACTTATCTAAAAATAATTATTCTCCCCCTTTAACAACCATTAAAGGAACATATAATTTATGTAAGTTTTATCACACATAATTATTGTCTTATGATTTGAAATTATTCAATTGGAAGGTACTTAGTGAATGTGTCAGCCAATTCTTATTTGGTAGGAACATATTAAAATTCTACTATGCCTTTAGCTACTTGATTTATAATAAAATGATATTTTCCATCAATGTGCTTAGCCTTTGGATGATGAACTTGATTCTTTGGTAAGGAAAACACACTATTATTATCAATTAGAATGGGAATATGCAAGAGGTCTATACCATAGTCATGAAGTTATTATCTTAACTATAATACCTAGGCAACACAACTTCAACTTGCTACATACTTGGCTTCCATGGTCAGTAGGGCAATGTAATTTTTCTTCTTCCTCGAACATGAAATTAGACAATTTCTTAGAAATTAACATGTATCGATGGTACTTCTCCTGTGCACCCAAGGATTTATAAAGTCAGAATCTATGTAACCTATAAGATCACATGAAAGAGTATTTTTAGGATTCATAAACCTAAGTTTATTATACCTTTTAAATATTTGAAAATTGATTTAACCTCTTTTAAATGGCTTTCCTTTGGATTTGATTGGAACATGCACATAAGCTAACATTAAATAATTTGTTTAGTTTTCTTGCTGTAAGATATAGTAATGATCCAATAAGACCTCTATAGAGTTTTTTATCAATGTCTTTCTCAAATTCAACTAAGTCTAATTGGATACATTTACTCATTCGAACCTTTCTATGTTTCATATTTTAATAACCAAATTTCTGTAATAACTAATTTAAGTACTTATTTTAAGAAATAAAAATCCCATCTTTTAATTGCTTGATTTGCAATCTTAAGAAAAAATTCATATCACTCATTATACTCATCACAAACTCTTTTGCCATTAAGTCACTAAATTCTTTACACAAATTTTCATTTGTACTTCAAAAAATTATGTCATAAACATAAACTTGTGCAAGCAGTAGATGAACTATTAAAGATTTTAGGAATAATGTCGTATCTACTTTTCCTTTCCTAAAATCACTTTCAACTAGATAATTTGTCAGTCTAAGATACCACACAATGGTAGCTTACTTAAGGCCATAAAATGTCTTCTTAAGCTTATATACATAATTACCATGTCCATGCATCTCAAAACTAGGGGGCTGTTCCACATACACATCTTCTTTTATTATCCCATTTAAAAACACACTTTACACGTCCATTTAAAAGAATTTCAAATTTTTATGATACGAATATACTACAAGAAATCTAATGGACTCTAATCTTGCCACTAGTACACATAACTACTCAAAATCTATACCATCAACTTGGTTATAAACCTTAGAAACAAATCTAGCTTTGTTTTCAACGATCACTCAATTTTTATCTAATTTATTTTTTAATACCCATTTGGTTCCAATTACTTGTCGATCACTAGGCCTAGAAAACTATTTTACACTTTGTTTCTCTCAAATGGATGCATTTTTTTATTCATTACCTAAACCCAATAGTCATCCTTAAGTGCATCTTCTCTATATGTTGGTTCTATGAAAGATACAAATACACTATGATCAATTTCTTTCATAGATGCTCTAATCCTAAGTCCTTGATTAACATCTTCTATTATTAATTCCTTTCAATGTGAATCTTGATATCTCCAATCTTTTTGTGATTGATGATTAATCTTTTCTCCTTTTTTTAAAAATTGAATAACCTACTTGACCTAGTCTTCTATGCTATAAATTGTTCACATTTGAATGTGTAAGCAGGTATTCTACTCCACTGGCATCAAGTTGATCAAACAAAATCACATAAGTATCACCTTTTTCTCTACTAATGAGAAATACATGATCATTTTTTAATATTTTGTGATATTGAGCATCAAAATTAACAAAGTAATTATTTTTAACTAATTGACTAATATTAGTTAAATAAAATTTTAATCGATCAAATAACAAAACATTTGAAAGTGTAAAATTAGGCATACCTATATTACTGATTCTGATTATCTTCTTCTTAGAGCTTTTTTCGTAATGTTACCCATCAATTGGGCTCATGTTCTATTGATTCAAACATTGATAAGTCTCTAAGCATATGTCTTGAGCATCTACTATCCAACGTCGAAGAACAATATGTTGATTTTTTTCTTCTTATACGACTGCATAAATTATAAAGTTTTAACATAGTAATCACAAAATATAACTTTTATTTAATTAATTTGTATGTTTTCTTTTACATAAAACTTCTAAGTATATTATTCCAAACTAAAGAGTGATTCGAATACCTCATATCTACACCCCACGATTATAAAGATATCGTATATTAATTTTTATATTTTCTAAGCTTGGGAACACGAGCAAGCTTTGGTTGAGCATTAATATTCACTAAAGAAGCATTCATAATATAATTTTTAATTTCCCATTTGAAGCAGGTTTTGAACTAGAAATGTTTTTCCTATTTTTATAATCTTTGATGGAATTTCCTTTTCTAAAATAATAAAACAATTTAATATTTGAAATGCTCTGTAAGCATTCAATAGAAGACATTCTTTTGTTTGAAAAAATGATCACCATGTGAAGCAATAAAAAATTTTGCAAGTATAAGAAAGTGAATTTTTGTTTTTAAACTAGTAATTTCCTCTTTCAAAAAAGTATTTTCAATAATCATGGAATTTTTTCATTACAATTTTGAAGCATTTCTATTTTTTTCTCATCTTCTTTCACAAAAAAAAAATCTAAAAGATTAATCTTTGCTTTAAATAATTTTTTTAGTTTTTAATGTGTATATATTAAGGAAGTTAAAGCACTTAAAACTTCTATGCAATTATTTTTAAGAACATCACGAGAGGGAGTGCAATTATTTGAATCATCATTTTCCATGGAGCACAACTTCCATTCGACCTCACTATTTGAAGTTGTGGAATTAAAGTCTTCCAAAGCACTCTACGAAGCTTGATAGGAATTCTTCATCTTCATTCTCTTCTTTTTCATATCTTTTATTTTAATCTCACTGTGTTGTGGACAATCCTAACTAATATGGCTTGTTTGATCACAATCATGACATCTCGGTGCATTCATCTTCCCCACTCTTCCTTCTTTTGCTAATTCTTATTTACAAAACTATTCGTCTATTTTTTTGCGAAACTTTTAAGATGAAAATTTACCACTTCGTTAAAATCCATTTGAATCTTCTTTGTAGGCTTTAAAATAAAAATGTTCCTCTTTTCTTGCTTTATGCTTTGGCCTACAAGTGGAAGCCTCCTCTTCAACCCTCTATTCATCTCAATTTTTGCCATTAATAATTCTCCAAGTAGCTCATGCAATGTGAGATTATTTTTCCTTGGCCACCTTTAATGCATTGGAAAGAGGATCATACCCTTTGCATACACTCAAAACTTTTCTTTCAAGGTCTACATTAGAAAGCACTTTTGCAAGATTTGTTAATCCATTAGCAATATTAGTTAATCGTATAAACCTCTTCTTTATAGTTTCTCTCGAATCCATTCTAAAAAGTTCATAATCATGTGTAAGAAGATTTAATTTAGTTTCTTTTGCTTCTAAAATACCTTAATCAAAAACTTCTAATTTTTTTTCCAAACTTCATGTGTTGTATGCAAATTCATAACTGGAATAACTTCACTTATACATATGCCACAATGAAATTAGTTTAGTGCTCTTACATTGAGTTGTGCTAATCTCCTTTGATCACTACTATGTTCATTAAAATACTTTATTTCATTTGTGCATGAATCTCCAAGTAAGTCACATGGTTTAGTAAAAATTTCTCAAAGTTCTAAATCAATAAATTAAAAACAATTCTAAATCTATTTTTTCTAATATAAATAAAATTCACCATTAAATAATGGTAGATACATTAAAGACTATCCATCATCAAGTGTCGCACAAATATCAATCATGGATGAAGACATACTGAAAATTTTAGAAGTAAACTAACAAACACATATTTTTAAAAGCATGAAAAAAAAGATAATGGAGAAATTTAAATCAATGTGCAACATAAATATGATTAAGAAAACTAAAAAAATAATTAAAATGCACATGATGGATTACCGAGGTGATTTGAATCACTTTATGTAAGGAACTCGCTTTGATACAAACTAATGAGAAAATTAATGTGCAAAACTCACAAGAGGAAGGCAAAATACGGTCTTAAAAGTATTTTTTTTATTTAATGTATTTATTTCTTAAAAAGAATTTATGTTTGTAGAAAACTTGATTATATATATATATATCATTTTATTACAAAAACAAAACTAAAAATAAAAATTAAAATGAGACATCAAAATTTTTAAGTAGCTAAGTTAAAATTAGAACGTACATGCACCCCCAACTAAGGTCAAGAAAAAATGCCAACAACAAATGGTTGCAACTTGAGGTTTTTTCTTATGGTTCACCAAAAACCTAGAGCTTTTATAGTTTAAACTAAAATGAAGGCTTTTATGAGCTACGCCCCAACAAGGTTTTCTATGAGATCAAACCAAACTCTAGCTTTCAAAAATATCTAGCTACCAGATGCAAGAGAAACAAAATACAACGAGATAATAAAATTTTGATAAATTTGTACAACTTCTAATACTTGTTAATTAATGGAACATGGCATAATTATCTTAAATTCAAGAAGATAAATTAGAATTTGAAATGCAAGGCTTAACTAGAACATTTTGATGACATGTGAAGGAGAAGTCATTGTTACTACTGGTTGAATTTACATAAATAGAATATGGTGTAGTGCTTTGTTGAAATCTTAAAGATTGATTGATGTTCATTAGTAATTCCATTTATAGTGGATAGGAATTTATAGAAAAACATTTCAATTATCACTGTTAGAAAGTGTAGAAAATAGTTTGAAATGGTACAACAAGACTACTTACAAAACATGTTAAAATAATTATTCAAATTGGCTAACTCAATAATTAGCTATTAGGTAAAAAAAACCTGGGCCATCGTATCAGATCGAAGGCAATACAGATAGTTAGATCGAATGTTGAATAGGCAGATGAGTTATGGACAATTTGATCATGATAGATTTGATCTTGGCCATCCAATCACATTGGACATGATCTTTATCATTTGAGTTCATAATGCTAAAATTAAGATTATATCTAGATCGTAGTATTCAAACAAGAGAGATTTGGGCCATCAAATTTAGGATAGATTATGTCAAGCAATAGAAATAAAGATGGCCATCCAACAAAGTTGAACAAGAACACAATCATCTTATTGATCAATTGGTTACAGTGGATGAAGCAGCAATCATTCAATTAGCTTATCAAATTGATGGCTCAATCAATAAGATCATTGTTTATAAGCAGAGGCGATCTCTATTGTGCGATCACAAATACGCATGATCAAATGGTGTTGAGTGCTCCAAGTTTTGGATGAAGCCAATGAGAAGGCTTTTAGTCCTTAATTACAAGAAAGGATAAGAATTTGGACTTTATAGCTATAAGAATGGAGGTATTATACAAAGCCAAAGAGGGTTGGCTCCTACTATGCACTCAACAATTCATAATCTGGGCATACTCATAATATATAAGCTTTTTTGAGTTAACCCATACATAATAAGTATGTGTGCTACCCAGCTCGACCAAATGTTTTTCCTCATCTGGTTCAAGATTCGCTTCTAGCTCAAGAAGGCTCAGCCCATTTTTCATGACCCGAGGATTACGAGTGCATTCTCGGTCGAGCTTATCTTGCCTAAGAGCTTTACACTTGGCCACAAGTCAGCATGTGTTAGAAAAGTTTTTTTAACTATTAAAAATTTTGGCATAATTTATTTTTTTAATTTAGACAATGCTTGGCAAACAAACTAAGATGGAATTTGACAAGGATATAATTCAACCAAAAAGGTTATGGATTCAAAAATGCAATCCTATTCATTTGCTAAACCAAGGACATATATTAACAATTTGATACTCAAATATGATTCTAGATTTATAAGAAGCAAGAGTGTCTTTAAAATGAACAAGTTAACATTATATTAAAAAAACTTATCAAAGCTTGGAGTACATGTCTTCAATCCTTGGAACATGCTAAACATTCCAAGACACTTTGAAGACCACCAATTCACCATCTTCTAAGGTGCATGGCTTCTTCATTAAGAACTACACCTAACTCACACTAAACAGGAACATTAGAACAACATGCTACAAGTTAGGCTTGACTCATCAAACACGATGATGACTCGATATTAACCATAAAATGAGGTCCAATCTAGAGGAAATAAATATTTTTGGGCATGTAACCACGAGCTCTATCCATAAGACAATATTTTTATATTTTTAATTTGTTTGAGTTTTGGCATCCTTTAAGAAACACTTTTATTATACCTAATTTCATAATTGAGATGTTACACTCAATTCTGTTAGAATCTTGGAATATATCCTTTTTAAATAATTGATGTCATTTCTTTAATTTGTCTCCTTTTATTCAGTTATATTATTATGTCACTCTAATTTTGTTCATGTGTACCACTTAAAACACAATCATTTGATTATATTGCATTCCTAAAATTTATCTTTTTTAATAGTAATGTTGATTTACATTTTAGTAAAATAACAATTTAGTATTATCTATGCTTATTTATTTTGTAATTCATAGTATTGACAAACATGTTTCTTTGAGACAAAACAATCATCATTCAACTCATCTTATTAAGCTCTATTCAACTAAATATTTATCTTTAAATTTTTAAATATTATATTTCTATAGTTTTAAAATGCTTTTTGATAGATTTTTATTTGTACCTCATTTGATAATCAAGGACATTCTACTCAATCTACTAAGAAACATGGTATTCAACTTTCTGGTGAAATTTTGATTCATTTTCCTCGTGTTTTTCATATTCATTTTGTTATATTATTATGCAACTCTAAATCTTCTCTCTTGTGAATTTTAAATATTTTTGTTTAGGTTATATACATTGAATCAATTTGGCACATTTTTAGCTTTAAGATACATTTATTTAATTTTAAAATAACGACTTATTATTATTTATTCTTATTTAACTTGTTAATTATGAGTTATTCCAAACATGGCCCGATTGAGAGAAAATATATTTTATTGGACTTGACCCTATCTAAAGAAATATTTATTTTTTTACATTCATTGATATTATCTTTTTTTAATTTTTTTCATAATTTAAAAGCATCTAAATTTGTATATGATTTGATGATTAGTGATGTTACAATCGGTATTTTTAGTATCTTAAAAGTCAAGCTTCCTGTGTAATTTATCTCATATTTTAAATATTTTTCCTTAATTTGGTTATGTTGCAATATATCTTCAAATCTCTTATCATGTGACCTTTACTTCAATTTCAGCTAGTTATATTACATTTCTTCAAAATATCTAGCTTTTGGTTTAAATGTTTGCATAAAATTAAAATAAAAATCTATTATGTTTTTTGTATATTTTCTTGGTAATTCATTGTAATTTTACATGAGATCTCATTAAGATAAAATAAGCTTTGTTGGACTCACCTTAGTATGCTTTATCTAACAATGTATTTATTTTTGTTTTTTATTTTACTTTTCTTTTTTAGTATAGTTTATGAGATACTTTTATTCATACTTCCTTTGACAATCTAAAATATGACACCTCATTTCATTAAAATCTTGGAATGTAACATTCTTATATAATTTATCTTATTTATTTAATATTTTTGGCTTTATTTTGTTACATTGAAGTGAAACTTCATTTCTCTTCCTGAGTGACCTATAAATTGCCTTAATTTGGTTATATTACATAGCCTCAATTTTTGTCATTTTAGCTTTATTATATATTTAGTTAATAATAAAAAATATTATTATTTATGATTTTTTTTGTTTTTGTAATTCATGGTTTTCCAAAGTGTGGTGTGATCAAGATGAAATTTTTTTGACTTACCAAAGATGGACACTATCTAATAAAATATTCAATTTTTTTTGTAAACTTTTTTTCAACTATTTCGGCATTCTTTACGAGGTAATTTCATTCAAGTAAATTTAATGATCAATGATGTTACACTTGATCTTCTCCTACCCTTGGAATGTAATTCTCTCAATAATTCATCTCATTTTTTCAAATTTCTTGCTTTGATTAAATCATATTACTATGTAACTCTAAATCTGTTCCCTTACCACCCATAGATTACATTTATTTGGTTATATTATAATGCTTTAATTTATCTAATTTTAGTTTTAATATGTATATTTACCTAATTTTAAAATAATAATTTATTAATATTTATTCTAGATTAATTTGATAAATTGGTAATTCTAATTAAGATGTGAGAAAAAAACTAATGGAGTCTTCATTATGACTACTATGTAATTAAATATAATTTTTAATAATTTAAAATATTTTATTTTATAATATTTTGGCACTCTTTATGATATATTTTGATTCATACAAAATTTAGAAATTCAATATGTTACAATTGGTATCCTTAGTATATTGAATTACCATTTTCTCACATCATTTATCTCATTTAATCAAATTTTTCGCTTTAATATAGTTAGATATCTATGTCACTCTATATCTTCCCTCATCTGACCACTACATTACTTCTAATTGATTACACGACATTGATTTAATTTTTTTCATTATAGTTTTAATTTATATCGAGTTAATATTTAAATAATAATTTATAATTATCTAAGTTCATTTAGTTTTGTTTTTCATAGTATTTTCTAACAAAGTTTGATTGCATTAAGAGACACAAATGTTGTTAGACTAAACTCAATGAGCTCAATCCAATTAATTATTTATTTTTATAGTTTAAGATTGTTTTTTCTAACATTTAGGCACATTTTACAACACCTTCTCATTCGTAAAATAATTTAATATTTATGTTTTATGTTGAATCTTCATAATATCATGGAATCCAAAATTCTCTCAAATTTTATCACATTTTTTAAAGTTTTCTCTTCTATTTACTTATATTATTATGTAGCTCTAAATTACCACTCATGTGAATTTTATATCACTTTGATTTGGAAATATTGTTTTTCAATTTATATCAATTCTACATTAATATATACTTATTAAATTTAAAATAATATTGTTTTATTATTTATAACTAATTAATTTGGTAGTTGGAAATAATTCCAAATTATGTGTGATCGAGACAGAAAAGAGGTCGTCGAAATGGTCTAGAT
This sequence comes from Vanilla planifolia, assembly GCA_023846275.1. NCBI lineage: Eukaryota > Viridiplantae > Streptophyta > Magnoliopsida > Asparagales > Orchidaceae > Vanilla > Vanilla planifolia. The sequence continues at coordinate 28,189 of JAIUJO010000409.1, read as the reverse complement.
GAGCTCTTTTAAATTAAATACCCATTTTTAATTTTCAAATATTTATTCTAAATTTTTGGATGATTATCTTTGAGATTTTTATTTTTTCTTGACCTTACTATTGAGGATGTTACTTGGTAACTCTAAATTTTCTCTGATATGACCTTTGCAACTCTTTTATTTTGCTATATTTCATTGCATCAATTTCTATCATTTCATCTTTAGTACATATATTTACATAAAGATAAACAAAAATTGTTGGAATTGTCTCGATGTGCTCTAGTAAATTTAATACATTTTATTACTAGGAAACTACTTCTTTCTTCTCATGCAATAATTACTTTGTTGTCATTTACTTATATTACTTGGTTTCATTCTATCTCATCTTATGTTTAAATTATATTAAATATATACAAAGAAAATTAATTTATTATTATATGCTTATTTACTCTTTTAGTTCATTGTTACTTCAAACAATGTCCAATCAAGACAAAACAAATGTTGTTGAACTCATCTTAATGAGCTCTATCCAATTAAATTTTCTTTTTTGTACACTAGTACATAATTTATTTAAAGTATTTGGCATGTTTTACAAGATGTTTTGTTTCATACTTGAATTGATAATTAAGAAAGTTATACTAAATCCACTTTGTTTTTCGAATGCATCTTTCCCTAATAATTTAACTCGTTCTGTTAAAGTTTTCCTTTCAATTGGCTTTATTAATATGTAATAATAAATCTCATCTCATTTAACCTTTCCATGTCAATGATTTTGTTACATTAAAAAACTTTAATTTATTTTACCTCCACTTTTAAAATATAATTATCTACTTTATGTAAAGAGAATGTTTTATTTTTACTTTTATATATTTCTAAATCATTGTAATTTCAAAAGTGATTCAAATTAAATGAATGAATACTACTGGACTGATCTTGATGTGCTCTTTCTAATTAAACATTAACTTTTTAAATTTTAAATATTTTTTTTATAGATTATTCAACAAACTTTATGAGATATTTTTAATTTTCCTTGAGTTAATGATTGAGAATGTCACTTTTTCTTTGTGGTATCTTAAAACGAAACTCTTTCAAGCAAGTTATCTTATCAAATATTGATCTTTAATTTTGTTATGTTGTTGTGAAGCTCCAATTAGCCTCTAGTGAGACCTTTACATCACATTGGTTTTGCCATATTACTTAGCTTTAATTTAACTATTTTCATATTTAATATATTTTTAATTAATATTCAAAAATGTAATTTAATTATATTTTTTGGTTTTCTTTGTTAAGTTGCAAAAATTCTAAAAGAGGATAAATTTAAATGAAGCAAATGTCATGGGACTACCAAGACTTGATCTACTCAATAAAATAATCAATTAAAATATTTTAAATATTTTTTAGATATTTGGCATGCTTTATGATGCATTTCAATTCATACTTATTATGACAATTCATAATATTACACTCGATCTCCATAGAATCGTAAAATATAACTGCCCTATACAATTGATCAAATTTCTTCAAAGCTAATGCCTGAATTTGGTCACATTACTATGCAACTCTTAATGTCTTATTATTTCAACTTCAAGATATATTTAACTAATATAAAATAAATTAATTAATATTTTTTATCTTTTTTACTTTATTAATTTCAATTAATTCCAAATGATGTTTGACTAACATGAAACTAAAGTTGTTGGAATTGTCTCGATAAGCTCTATCTAATTAAATTTTTTATTTTAATTTCTTAAGAATCTTATACCATTAAAATTTTATATGATTGGTGATATAAATTTTTTCAAGCATGTTTTGTGATCAATGATGTTGCATGATCTCCCAAGTGTATTAGATTTTTAATTTTAATGAAAATTTTATCTTATTTGTTAAACTTTTATTTTTTTTTTATTTAGTTATATTAATGTGAATGTATTATTTATGCCTTATTCGGCCATATTTCACTTTTATTTTGTCATATTGCTTTAGTTCAATTTATTTAATTTTAGGTTTAATATATGTCTCCTTATTATTAAAAAAATTATTTTTTTGCATATTAATTTAGAAACACCTAATGTTGTTAGCTCAACATGAAACAAATATCATTTGAGCCACATCAATGATTGTTATCTATTTAAAATTCACTTCTATATTTTTAAATAATTTATTTTCTTGTCTTATAAGATGCGTGAAGACACAATTCGATTCCCACTTGATTTTATGAATGAGGTTATTGCACTCGATCTCCTTACTATTTTGGAATGCAACTTTTCTAGACAATGTATCTCATTTTCCTACACAATTCTCAATAAAACTCTAAATTTTCCACTCATGTGACCATTACATCATTTTTATTTTGTTATATTACATTGCTTAAATTTATCTTATTTAAACGTTAGTATATATCAATTTAATATTAAAAACATAACTTATTATTATTTATGGTTATTTACTTTTGTAATTTCCATTAACCCAAAATGAGATCAAATTGATGAAAAAGAAATGTCATTGCATTCACTCCATTGGTTCTATTAAAATAAATATTCACTTTATATTTTTAAATATTTTATTTTTTATGATTTTACAAGCTTAAAGAGTTATTATGATTCGTTCCTTACTGGATAATCAATGATTATATAGTTTATCCCATCATTATCATGGAATGTTTCTTTTCGACACAAATTACCTTATTTCTTTAGATATTTTTCCTTGATTTTGTTATTTTCCTAGTTAACTCTAATTGGAAACTCGAGTAGCCTTTAAATTTATTTAACTTGATTATATTACATTGTTTAAATTTAAATCACTTTAGCTTTAGTATGTATTTGAATAACATTAAAATACCATTTTTTTTATTTATGATTATTTAATTTTGTGATTTTTTGTATTAAAAAATAAAATCTTTTCAAAATGAAACAAATATCCTAAAACTCATATCAAAAACCTTGATTCGATTTGACATTCATCTTTATTTTCAAATTTTAATTTTTTTGAAATTTAATGAAACAAATTGAGTCACACTTGATTTAACATTTAAGGATATTACACTTGATTTTTTAATAAACACGAAATGCAACTTTCTTATTAATATGCTCTATTTTTTTCTTTATTTTATTTTATTACTATATAACTCTCAATCTCTTATTATGTGTCCTTTACATTACTTTGGTTTTTCTATATTTCATAGCTTTGATTTAGCTTTTATAGCTTTAATATATATTTTCATTGTTTTAAAAAAATAAATTTTTATTATTTAATTTTTATTCATTTTTGTAATTGATAGCAATTTTTAATAAGGTCTGATCAAGAGGAAACAAACATCATTTGGCACATCTAAAAAAGCTCTATCCATTTAAAAATTATTTTATAAAATATTTAATTTTTTATAATTTTAGCATGCTTTACAAGACATTTTTATTTCTATGTATTTTGTTAATCGAGGATGTTACACATGGCCATGTAGTATTGTAGAAAGCAAGCTTCCCATGAATTTTAGCTCATTCATTAAAATTTTCACTTTGATTTGATTATATTACTATGTAACTCTTAAACTTCCTCTTGTGTGATATTTAATTTCCATTGAGTTGATTATATTATATTGCATCAATTTATCTAATTTATTTATTAATATAATTTACTTTATAATAAATAATAATTTATTTTTTTTTTTGGTAATTTACTTTTGTAACTCATAGTAAGTACAGATGACCTCCAGTATACTCGAAACAAATGTAGTTTCCCTCATCTTTTTAAGTTTATCAAATTAAAAAAAAATTATATTTTTAAGTACTTTAGTTTTTAGAGTTTTCATACCTTAGAAGAAATAAGGATTTTTACCCAGTTTGATGTTAAATAATTCATACTTGGTCCTCTTAGTATCTTTGGATGTAACTTTCACACATAACTTATCTCATTGTTTTCAAACTTTTCATATTGATTTGCTTATATTACTATGTAATTTTGAATCTTAACTTGTGTGACCTTTATGTTGCCCTAATTCGGTTATATTTTATTAGTTCAATTCATAATATTTTTGCTTTAAAATTTATCCACCAAATACTAAAAAAGTAAAATTCTTTTATTATAATTATTTTCTTTGGAAATTGATAAATTCCCAAAAAGGTCTTATTGAGGGAAAAATTGTCATCAGAATCATCTTTGTCTACTCAATCTAATTACATATTCATTTTCATGTTTTAAATATTTTATTTTAAAAACTTCACTTGGTTTAAGGGAAATTTTGATTTGACATTAATTTGATGATCGATGATGTTACACTTAATCCCCTTAGTATCTTAGAATGTAAGATTCTCTTACAATGTATCTCATATTTTCAATGTTTTTATTTGATTTGATTATGTTACTATCTCTAACTATCCTCCTTAAGAGCTTTGCATTTCTTTCATTTGGATATATTCTCTCACGTTAATTTAAGTCATTTTAATTTATATATATATTTACATAATATTAAAATAATAATTTATTATACTTATACTTATTTACTTAAAGAATTATGGTAATTAAAAATGTCGACCAATAGAGATGAAATAAATATTATTTTTAAAAAATTATTTTTGAATTTTTTAATTATTTTTTCTTTTATTTCAACATGCTTTACATTTGATTTTGATTCATTCTAGATTTAATGATCGAGTATGCTACACATGGTCTACTTAGAAACTTGGAGTGCAACTTTCTTATATAATTTATGTTACTTTTTGTCCATGTTTTTGCTTTCACATGGTTATATTTCTCTAAGACACATTGTTTCCTCTAATGTGACCAATGCATTATTTTTATTTGGTCATGTTACATTACTTAAATTTATCATATTTTAGTTTTATTATTTATTTACTTAAATATGAAATAATGATTTATTATTATTTATTTTAGCAATTTGTTGTAAATCCAAATGTCGTCTGATCTAGATAGAACAAATGACCGTGGGCTCATCAAAATGAGCTTCACAAAATTAAATATTCCATTTTATATTTTTTTATCTCATTTCACCTTTAATTTTCTTTAATTTGAATATATTACATTACTTGATTATTTTAAAATTTTAGTTATAAAATACATTTAATTAATTTTAAAATGCTACTTTATTTTTATTTATTTTTGTTTACTTTGGTAATTAATAGTAAATGAAAATAACATTTGACCTATATGAATCCAACACCATTGGACACATCTTTAAGAGTTATATCTAATTAATTATTCAAGTTTTTAAATTTTTTTAAATAATTTACATTCTGATGTTTTGGCATTCCCTAAGAGGTTTTTTAATTTGTACTCAATTTTATTATCTAAGATAATACACTCTCTCTTTAGTTCTAGAAAACCAATTTTTCCATAATTTATTTCATTTCATAAACTTTTTTGCTTTCATTTGGTTAAATCCAAACAAAGAAATAAACATTAATTTCTATATTATTAATTGTTTTACTCTCTTTATGAGACAATTTGATTAGTAATATATTTGATGATCAAGAAAGGTAATCGCCATAGTATCATGAATCCAACTTTTCACAAAATTTATATAATTATTTCTACTTTTTTTCTTTTAATTAGTTATATTACTGTGTATCTCTAAATATTTTTCTGTGTGAAATTTATATCGCATAGATTTAGTTATACTATATTTCTTTTTTATTTAATATATATTTTCTTATGGTGAAATAAAGGTATTAGAATCATTTAGATGGCCTTTATCAAATTAAATATTTATTTATATATCTTTAAATATTTAATTTTGTAAGACTTGTGCAAGCTTCAATAGACATTTTGATTTATATAAGATTTAACAAATTAAGATGCTACCTTTGATCTTCTAGATATCTTAGAATGGAACTTTCACATATAATTTAACTTATTTTTTCAAAATTTTCTCTTTGATGTTCTTATATTACTATGAAACACAAACTATCCTTTTGTGTGATATATACATTGTTTTGATTTAGATATATTATATTATTTTAATTTATCTCATTAAAACATAAATATATACCTATTTATTATTAAAAATATAATTTATTATTATTTATGTCGATTAAGTTTGTAATTAATAGTATTTCTAGAAGAGTTTTGATGGAGATAAAAAAAAGGACATAGGACTCATCTCACTAACCTCCACTCTACTAAAAAATCACTTCCAACTATACACATGTTTTATCTTTTATGGCCTAAATATTCTTTATTAAACACTTCGACTCTTACCTGATTTAAAAATCAAGAATACCACACTCGAACTACTTTTATCTTAGAAAACAACTTTTTATATAATTTATCTCATTTCCTTAAATTTTTTATTTTTACTCTTTTATATTACTGTTGCCTCTAAATCTCTTCTTCTATGACCTTTATATTGCCTTTATTTAGTTATTCTATATTACTTCAATTTATTAATTTTTAGAATTAATATAAATTTACTTAATAATCATATTATAATTTATTATTTTTTGTACTTATTTACTTTTATAATTTGTAGTTATTTCAAAAGAGATCTAATCAATATGGAAGAAATATCATTGGACTTGTATCAATGAGCTCTATAAAATAAAACAATTATTTATAAATTTTTAAATATTTTAACTTGTATTTTTTTTTTTTGGGACAAATATTTATTTTTACCTTATTTTATGATCGAGGATGCAAAACTCGACCTCTTTAATATCGTAGAATACATCATTCTTGTATAAGTTATATCACTATTTGACATGTTTCACTTCTATTTGGTTATATTAAATTGTAACTCTAAAGCTTCACTTGTGTGATCTTTATAATAATTTTATTTCAGAATATTATATTTCTTTTTTATTCGATTTTAACTTTAATACATATATTTAGATAATCTTAAAATAATAATTTATTATTAATTATGCTATCTACATTGGTATTTCATAACAATTTCAAACAACATCTAATCAAGACAAAACAAATATTTTTGGACTCATCTTAACAAGATTTATAAATGAACAGTTCATTTTAAACTTTTTATGTATTTTATTTTCTAGTGTTTTGGCCTATTGTGTCAGACATTTCATTTGAGCCAAATTTGATAATCTAAGATTTTATAATCCATCTATTTTGTATCTTTGAATGCAATTTCTCCGAAAAAATTTTCTAATTTCTTCAATTATATTTTCTTTAATTTTCTTATATTACCATGAAACTCTAATTCTACTCTTGTGTAGCATTTATATTATTTTTATTTTCTTATATTACATTACTACAATATTAATAAATAATACTTTAATACATATAATATGTTTATTGAATAATAAAATAATAATTTATTAGTATTTATGAATATGTTCTTTTCCTAAAGTATCATAATTCAAAACGAGGTCCAATTGAGACAAAATAAGTGTCATTGGACTCATTTAAATGAGCACTATCCAATTAAATGTTAATTTTGAAATTTTTAAATATCTTATTTCATTTTATGTTTGACTTTAATAAATATTTTGATTTGTATATCTTTTGATGATAAATGATTTTACATTTGATCTCCTTAGTTACTTGGAATTCAAATTTCAAAAATAATTTCACATCTTTCAAGAAATAAAATTTTGATTTGGTTATATAATAATGAAACTCCAATTCTCTACTCAAGTGATCTTAACATTACATTCACTTGGTCACATTACAAGGCCTCAAGTTTTCTCATTTAAGTTTTAATCCATATTTACTCAATAATAAAATGATAATTTATTATTATTTATTGTTATTTATTTTCAAAATATGTAGTAATTAGAATGTCTCTGGTTTGATGTTTGTACGTGCTAAAAATCTGGTACATTCTGTTTCGTTTAGTTCTGATCGTGACAAAAAAAGTCATCGAACTCAACTCAATAAGGTCTATCTAAAAAAATATTTAGTTCAGTTATTTTAAATATTTTTATTTTTTATGATTTTTGCATGCTTTACAAGAGATTTTGAATTATTTTAAATTTGACAACCAAGGATGTCAAACTCGTTCACCATATTATCATCAAATGTAGCTGTCTCGTTTAATTTGTCTGATTTAGGGAGCTTTTTGCTTTGATCTAGTTATAATACTATGACACTCAAAATCTCTTTGTTTTTTATATTTCATTACCTTTGTCTATTTCATTCTAGCTTTAATAATTTTCCCTTCATGTTAAATTAATAAGTTTTGTTATTTACTCATATTTAATTCTATAATTCACTGTAATTCGAAACAAAGTTTAATGAAGTTGAAAGAAATATCATTAGACTCCTCTTAGGATTCTCTATTAATTTAAATATTCATTATAAAGTTTTTAAAATTTTTTAATTTCTTGGATTTGGCATACTTTAGAAAACTTACCAAATGCTAGCTAATTTGATGTTATTGGATGCTAAACGTGATCTTATTAATGACTTCTAATACAACTTTCCCATAACATTCGACTAATTTGTTCAAATATTTTACTTTGATTTTGTTATATTATTATGAAATATTTGTTCTCCTCTCATTACACTAAAAATATTTTTTTATTTTCACCAAATCTCTTTAGTATCTTTCAATGCAAGTCTCCTATAAAATTAGACATATTTTTCCAAATTGTTTTTTATTTGGTTATATTACTACCAAGATCTTGATCTTTTCTTGTGTGACTGTTTATATCACCATTATTTTTTTATATTAGGTATCTTTTATTTATCTCAATTTAGTTTTAATATATATTTAATTAGGAATAAAATAATAACTTTTTATGTTTGTTTACATTGATAGTTTCTTCTATTTCTAAATGAGGTCTGATCGACATTAAATGTCATTGGAGATTTCTTGACAAACTCTGTGCAATTAAATCTTAATCTTTATATTTTTAAATATTTTATTTTTTTAGTTTTGGCACATTTTATTAGACAATTCAATTTGTAGCTAATTTGATAATTACGAATTTACGCTTAACCTCCTTAGTATCATAGAAAGCAACTTTCCTACAAATTTGACTCATTTCTTTAAACTTAACACTTTGATTTGTATTTTTTATTATGAAACTTTAATTCTTCTGTCATTTTATATTTATTTTGCTTTTTTATGTTTACTTTGTGTTTCATTAATTTATCTCATCCAGCCTTAAGAAATATTTATATTATAATAAAAAAATGATTATAGTTTATTTTTACTTACTTTCTAATTCTCAAAAATTTTTAACAAGTTATACTATTATCAAAACAAAGATGATTGGACTCACTAGAAAAGCTCTTTTTTTAAATATTTTATTTTCTTATCTTTTAGAACATTTTTTAAGGCAACTATGCTCAATCTGCTTAATATATTGTCATGTAAAATTCCCATTTAATTTATCTCATTTCTAGAACATTTTTGCTTTTATTTCATGTTATATCTATGTAACTCTAAATCTTATTACTTGTGACCTTTACACCACTTATATTTCATAATATTATATTACTTTATTTTATCTTTCTTTAACTTTATATATATATATATATATATATATATATATATATATATATATATATATATATATATATATATATATATTTTATGTTCCTAAAATTAAATTAATAATCTATTAAAATTTTAACTTATTTTTCTTTAATATTTTTAGTCAGTCTAAATGAGGTCCAGTCAACAAGAAACAAATGTCATTTGACTCACCTTGATGAGTTCTACTTAATTAAAAAAATTTTAGAAGTCTCTTAAATTTTTTATTATTACAATTTTTGAATATTTTACAAGATATTTTGATTCATATTTTAGTTGATTATCATTAATGTTGCACTCATTCTCTTAGTATCTTGAATGTAACTATTCTATATAATTTAACTTATTTCTATAAATATTTCACTTTATCGACAAAATGTTCTTATTTATCTCAAAATCTCTTATTGTGTGACCTTCACATATTTTTTGTTTGGTTATATTACATTTATTTAGGTTATATTATTTATGTTTGAAAATATATTTACTTAATTTTAAAGTAATAATTTATCCTTATTTATGCTTAGGTAATTTGTTGATTCTTAGTCATCCAAAAAAGGTTCAATTCATAGAATACAAATGTCATTAGACTCATTTCAAAGAGTTCTATGCATTTATATATACAATTTTATATTTTTGAATATTTCATTTTTAGGAGTTTTGAATCACTTCTTATGAGATAGTTTGATATGTACTTGATTTGAAGATGGTGGATGTTACACTATATTTCTTTTATATCATGCATCATATGTTTCACATGCAATTGATTTTATTTTTTCAAATTGTTTGCTTTAAGATTTATATAGTACTATGAAACTCCAAATCTCCTCTCATGTGTCTAGTATGTCTATGTTATTTGGTTATATTGTATTGCTTCAATTTATCTAATTTATGTATTAATTTATTTTTAATTAGCATTATAATAATTAAAATTCATTATTATATTTAATTATTTATTTTTATAGTTCTAAATAGATATAAGAGACATCTAATCAATGAGAAACAGATGTTGTTAGACTAATAGAGTTCTATCAAATTAAATATTCATTTGTATTTTTGAAATATTTTGATTCTTTTTTGTGCTCTTTTAGAAACATTTCCATTCATGCCTAATTTAATAACAAAAAACTTTATGCTCACTCAAATTATTGTTTTTGAATTTAGCTTTCATGTATAATGTTTCACATATCTTTAGACTTTTTGCTTTGATTTTGTGTTATTACAATGTAAATTTAAATTTTCTCTCTTGTGACCTTTTCAACATCTTGTTTTGGTTATATTGCATTGCTTTAATTCATAATATTTTAGAGTCAACTTATGTCAACATAATGTTAAAAAATTATTATTTAAATTATTTCCTTTAGTAATTCTCATTAACCTAAAATGAGTTTCTATCTAAATTAAACAAACATCATTAGACTTATCTAGACTAGCTAAATTAAATTAAATATTATTGTTATAAATTTTTTATATTTTATTTTCTAGGGTTTTAGCATATTTTAAGAGATATTTTTATTCTTCCTTGAATTAACTATGGACATGCCATAATCGGTCTCCTTAGTATCACAAAATGCAACTTTCTCCTCTCTCATAACCTTACTTGCTTTGATCTACATATAATATTATTGAATTTATTTCCTTTGATAATTCATAGTAATTACAACTAAAGTGCAATTAAAGCAAAAAAATGTCATTCAAAATATACATTATTTTATTTTTTTTAAATATTATTTCTATGACTTTAGTGTTCTTTATGAGAGATTTTGATTTGTACTAGGTTTTACAATCGGTGACATTACATTATTCTCCTACGAATCTTGGAATACAACTTTCATGTGTAATTTATGTTATTTTTTATCAATTTTTTCCTTTCATTTGGTCGTATTTCTATGCAGCTCTATTTATCCTATTGTGTGACATTTCAATAATTTTTAATTGTATTTATAACATCGTTTTAATTTATCTCCATTTTGGTAAAATAGATTTTTACTACATATTAAAATGATATTTTTTTATTGTTTGTTCGTATTTAACATGTTAATTGGTAGTACTTTCAAATGAGGTGTAATTGAGGTGACACAATCAATGTTGGGCTCCACCAAATGACCTCTATCAAACAAAATATTTTTTTTTATTATTTTAAATATTTTATTTTCATTTATTTAAGCATACTTTATGAGACATTTTAATTGGTATATGATCTGATAATTTTATACCCAATCTTTTTAGTAAATTGGAAAGCAACTTTCTAATGCAATTTATCTTGTTTCTTCACATAGTTTTGCATTAAAATGATTATGTTCCTATGTTACTCTAAATCTCCTCTTATGTGATAATGCATTGCCCTAATTGGATTAAATTACATTTCTTTATTTTACTTAATTTATGTTTTAATGTATATTTAGTTCATATTAAAGTAATTTATCTTTCTTATTTATATTTATCTACTTCTTTAATTCATATAAATCAAAATTATGTCGAATTGACATGAAATAAAATATCATTGTACTTGTCTTTCTGCGCTTTATCCAATTAATTATTCATTCTAATTTTTTAAATATTTTTTTTCTAATTTTTTAGTATGGCTTAAGAGGCACTTTAATTCAAACCTCATTTTCGTTTGTTCTCCTTAATATCCTAAAATGCAACTTTTCTATAGAAATTATTTCATTTCTACAAAAATATATATTTTTAATCATTTTTATAATTTGTAAAAATCCAAAATGAGTTCTTACCATTGTCAAATAATCATCATTGGTCTTACCTAGACAAGCTCTATGTAATAAAATATTCATTTTTATTCTTTTAATTAATTTATTTTTTTATTTTGACATGCTTTAAGAAACATTTGGTTTATATGTAATATTATCATTGAGGATATTTGTTCAATGTTCTCAGCATCTTTCGATGCAGCTTTCTTGAATATTTTTTTCTCATTTATTCAAATATTTTACATTGATTTTGTTATATTTCTATGTAACTCTAATCCTTCTCTTTCATGATATGTACATGTCTTTTATTTGGATATATTACATCATATAAATTTAACTCATTTCATCTTTAATATATGTTTAATTAATTTTAAAATAATAATGTATTATTTTTTAGGTTGTTTGCTTGAACGACAAAAATTATTGTACTCATTCTAACATGCTCTATGTAATTAACAACTAATTTTTTTAATAACTTTTTTCAATTTTTTTATAAGTTTGGCAAGTTTTATGAGACATTTTAATTTGCCCCTACTTTGATTGTTGAGGATGCTACACATGATCTCCTTAATATCATAGAATTTAACTTTCACACTCAACAAGTCTAATTTATTCGATATTTTTTCTTTCATTTGGTTATATTGTTTTCATCCTCTAATTGTCTTCATGTGTGACTTTCACAATACTTTGGTTTTGCTACATTATTCTTTTTATGGTTATCTTATTTTAGTTTAAGTATATTTTTACTTAATTAAACTTTAATAATTTATTGTTATTTATGCTTATTTTATATTAAGAAACTAAGTATTATTACTAAAATGACATAAATTAAAGTAATGTATTATAAGAAAATCAAATTAATGGAAAGGTCATATAACAGGAGATTTGTAGTACATAGTAGTATAACAAAATCATAGTGTTTCAAAAAACTAAAATAACTTGTATAGGAATGTTGCATTCACTAATAATAAGGTGATGAAGTCTAACATCATCAATTGTAGAATCAATTACAAATCAAAATTTCTTATTAAACAGTTATAAATTAAGAAAAAGAAATTAGTTAAAAATATTAATACAAATATTTAGTTTGATAAACTAGTTTAGATGAGCCCTACATCATTTGCTTCATCGATATCAGACATTGTTTAGAATTACTATACATTTTACTATTATTTAAACATAAATAATAATAAATCATTTTCTTAATATTAATAAAATATATATTAAAGCTAAAATAAGATAAATTGAAGTATTATAATATTAAAAAGGCCATGCAATATAATAGTTACGTTAGGAGAATTGGAGTTTAATAGTAATATAACAAAATCAATGATAAACTATAAATAATAATAAATCATTTTCTTAATATTAATAAAATATATATTAAAGCTAAAATAAGATAAATTGAAGTATTATAATATTAAAAAGGCCATGCAATATAATAGTTACGTTAGGAGAATTTGATAAACTATTGAAGGAATGAGATAAAATTTATGGAAAAGCTATATTTTAAGGTCCTTATAAGATAAAGTTAGCATACTGGATTATCAAATCTAATAGAAATAAAAAAAGCTTTACAAAACAAGCAAAACACTCATCAATTGAGCATTTAAAATATAAAACTTTATATTAAGCTAGATAGATCTCATTTAAATGATTTCAATGATATTAGTTTTGTGTCAATTAGGCCTCATTAAAAGTTACTATGAATTAATAAAATAAATAAGCATAAATAATAATAAATTATTATTTTAATATTGAGTAAATATATATTACAATTAATAACATATAAATTAAAGCAATGTAAATAACATGACAAAAATAATGTATGTTACACACTAGAAAGGATTTAGAATTACTTACTGTTATAACCAAAAAAAAGTTTGGTGAGATGAGATCAATTATAAAGAAAATCTACAATCCAAAATACTAAATAGATTGAACTAGACATTCTTGATGATCATATTTTATAAAACAAAAATGCCTTATAAAGTGCACAAAAAACTAAAAAATCAAATATTTAAAAATATTAAAAGAATATTTAATTATATAAACCTAGTTTCGATTAATTAAAAGACATTTCTATAAATAAACATAAACAATAATAAACTATTTTTTTAATACTAACTAAATTTATATTAAAGAAAAAAATGAATTAAATTTAAGTAAAATAGTATAAATCAAAGTAATGTAATGGTCATATGAAAAGTGATTTATACTTATATAGTGGTACAACCAATGCAAAAATTTTGAAATAATGAGATACATTTTATGGAAAAGTTGCACACCAAGGTAGTAAGATGATAAAGTGCAGCATTCTCGATTATAAAAGTTGGTATGAATCAAAATATCTCATCAAACATGTAACAATTCATTAAATAAAATGTTCAAAATTATCAAAACAAGCATTTAATAAGATAGAGCTCAGCAAGATGAGCTCAATAATATTTTTTCAACTCAATTAGATCTCATTTATAACTTCTACAAATTACCAAAGTAAACAAAAATAAATAGTAATAAATTATAATTTAAATGCTAAATAAATATTTAAGAAACATAAAAATGAGATTAATTTAACCAATAAAATATAACTAAACTAAAGTAATGTAGTAGTCAAATTGAGATGAGAATTAAAGTTTATTAGTAATATAACAAAATCAAAATAAAACATTTGATAAAATGATGTCAATTGTTTTAGAAGGATACACTCATACATACTAATGGGGTTGAGTTTGAAATCCTAAATTATTAAAAATGATGACATTTAGAATGCTATGCAAAGTAGTAAAGAATTCTAAAAAATATTTTAAAATTTTAAAAACAAATTGTTAATTGTGGAGAGACTATTGAGATGACTCGATCGATGATTATTTCATCTTAATCAAACCTCATTTGAAGATTTTATGAATTACATTAGAAAATAAGATAAGTATTAATAAATAATTTTTTGGATATTAATTAGAGGTATATTATAGTAGAAATGACATAAATTAAAATAATATAAAATTAGTAAATCAAAGACATATAATGGCCACATAAGATGAAATTGAGAGCTATGTTTTAATATAATCAAATCAAAGCTAAACATTTGAAAACTAAGATACATTATATGAGGAACTTGTATTTGAAAACACTAACAAATATGATAAGTATCAAAATATCTTTTAAAGCATGACAAACCAAAGAAAAAAATACTTCAAAATTTAAAAATGAATATTTAATGCAATAAACCTCATTGAATTAAGCATAGTAAATACGCATATCAAGTAAATAAGCATACATAATAATGAACTATTATTTCAATATTAAGTAAACAAATAGTCTAACAAAAAAAAAAGATAAATTGAAGAAAAATATATATCCAAATAAGGTGAGATAAAAGTGACATTAGAGGAAAATTACATCAACATGGCAATATATTCAAATTAAAGTGAAAAACTTGAAAGAATGAGATAAATTGTAAGGGAAACAAAAATTCCACATTACAAATGATATTAACTACAACATGCTGTTTAATCAAATTTTTTGCAAAAACAATGTCTCGAAAAGCAAGCCATAATAATTTTAAAATATTTTAAAATAAAAACATACTAAAGTGGATAGCGCTCATCGAGGTTTATTCAATGACCTTTGTTTCATTTTTATTGAATTTTTTTCGAATTAATACAAATTACAAAAGAAAACAAGTATAAATAATAATAATAAACTATTTAAATAATAATTAAATAAATAATATAGTGCAAGAAGAGATAACCTAAAGTAGTTCAGTATCATAATGTAAAAAAAAAGTAAGCTTCACATGATAAGAGACTTATAGTTACACAATAAAATTGCTAAATTAAAGTGAAAAATAAAAAAATAAGATAAATTGTGTTGGAAAGTTGTACAAGATATTAAAAAGATTCAGTGTAACAACCTCAATCGTTAAATCTGGTATCAGACAAATTGTGCCAAAATCATAGAAAGATTACATAAAAATATAAAATAGATTATTTAATGAATAAATTAAATAAGAATAATAATAATAAATTATTAATTTAATAATAAGTAAATATATAGTAATGCAAAAATATGACTAATTGAAGAAATGGAATATAACCAAATCAAATGATGTGAAGGTCACATAAGAGAAGATTTTGAGTAATGTTGCAATACAAAAAAATCAAAGTAAAAAATTTAAAAAAATCAGATAAATGTTATCGTAAAGTAAATTTCTATGGTAGTAAGGAGAATGAGCATAACATTCATAATCATAGTCATGCTCTTACTGAAATATTTCATAAAACATGGCTAAAGCTTAGAAAATAAAATGTTTAAATAATAAAATAAAACCATGTGATTTACTATGTATTACAAAATTAAAAAACCCATTAATAATAATAAAATATTACTTCAATAAAAGATAAATATATATTAAAAGCTAAAATTATGTAAACAAACCAATGTAGTCTAACCAAAACAAGGCAATGTAAAGATCACATAAGAGTAGAATTAAAGTTTCATAATAATATAATCAAATCAAAGTTAAGAATTTGAAAAAATGAGATTACTTGTTGGGTAATATTGCATTTCAAGACACTAATCAGATTGAGATTGACATCCTCAATGATCAAATGTTATAATAATATTAATGCCAAATATAGCATGCCAAAACAATAAAAAATTAATTAGAAAGATCTTTTATATGAGTTAATATGAATTACCAAAATAAATAGGCATAAATAATAATAAATTATTATTTTAATGACAAATAAATTTATAGTCAAACTAAAATGACATAAATTCAATCAATGTAAAACAACTATATTAAGGCAAACAATTGAAATAAAATAAGGTAAATTACATGCGAAAGCAATAAAGCAAGATGTTAATGAGAAAGAGCATAACATCCTTGATCAGCAAATAAGGAACAAATCAAAATACTTCAAAAAGTATGGCAAAAACTAAGAAAATAAAATATTTAAAATTATAACATTGAGTATTTAATTTGATAGGGCTCATTGAGATGACTCAAATGGCATTTGTTTTACATTAATTAGGCATCATTTGGAATTTCACTAAATCATGGAAATAAATAAGCATAAATATTGATAAATTATTATTTTAAAATTTAGTAAATGTATATTAAATCTGATGTGACAAAATTTAAGAAATATAATGGACCAAATCAAATGCATGTAAAGGTCATATTGGAGGAGATTTATAGTTATATTATAATATAACCAAATTGATGCAAAATAATTAAAGAAATGTACTAAATTGTACAAAGAGGTGGCATTGTAGATATTATGACTAACTATAATATTATTGATTTTTAAATTAAGTACGAATTAAAATGTTCTATTGGGCTCTCAAAAATGATAAAAAATAATTAAAAATAGTAAAGTTAATTTTTAATTTGAGAAAGATTATTAAGATGAGTTTAACAACATTTATTTTATTTTAACTAGACAATTTTTTTAATTACTTTGAATTACAAAATTAAATAGGCATAATATAAAATAATGATTATTTTAATATTAAGTAAATACATAGTAAACCAAAAATTAGGTAAATTGATGCAATGTAGAATAATGAAAATAAAATGATGTAAAGGTCACATTATGGGAGACTTAGAGTTTTATATTACTATAAAAAAATGAAGAAATGAGATAACTTTGGTACGAATTTAAATTTTGAGATTCTAATAAGGTTGAGTGTGAAATACTTGATCACTAAATCAAGCACCAATCAAAATGCCCAATAAAGCATAAAAAGTGCAAAACAAATAATAAAAAATAAAAAATTGATATTTAATTAGTCAAAGTTCATCGTCACTAGTTGAATGATGTTTATTTCTTCACATTCTAAATATCTATATAAACATTACCTTCTAAATAATAAAACTTACCAATATTTATTGTTTTCTAAACTAATTATATTGTTCAATCCAATAGATAACAAAATAATGATGCAACAAAATGCACATTGCTGTACTTATCAGATCTATTCAACTAGTTGATTTCTATACACTAATAGTTCATATTAAAATGATGTGTATATCATACATAGACAATTATCAAAAAATAACTTTGGTCCAATATGTTACCTCTCAAGATATTTTCATGTAATGTGCGATTAAACACTATAATAACTTTCATGATTTGTTCACATACAATTTTCATAATAGGTTATAGTCTTATGATGTGTGAATCATATTCATATGATGCAAATACACTCACCTGATCACTAGGTGCAAGAACATGCTTTTTTTACAAATAGTATCACATTTGTACAAAAGAGATATTATATTTGAATAATGAAAAGCAACTCAATCATGGCTAATGACTTTAAGTATCCAACATATTGATTGATTTGTCACACTCAGTCTATGTTTATAGATAATATATGAGCAAATTACCTACATAACTCTCTAAGAGCACACTTGCATGGCTCAATCTAATCACATGTCAAAACCACCAAGGGAATTCATAAGACCATTATGATAGGCAATATCTTTTTTTTGTGCAGCTTAAAAATTAAAAACCAAAAGATTCACTCCTTAGGGAAACCATTAGAAATGTGATATAATAAAAGTATTGTAATTATACAAATATTATAACAATGCATATTACACAATTTCATATGACAACTTGATTGTCCAATTCTATGTGATATTAATTATGTTTTACATGCATACAAACATAAAAAGTATGATTAATACAAATGATACATTCTGAATTAATTCATTCAACTTTTAATTGCAACAAGATTGTGTAATAATTAGTAATGCAACCACTTATGCTGTCAATGCTTTATGATAAAAAATGTAAGCTAACCTAGATGAGAAAAATTCCTTATTCCTAAAATTGATTTGAGTGAAAATGGATATGAAATCATTTATTTGCTACCATTTACAATGATAATAACTAATGCAAGCTATTTTATTAATAAATACTTGCTCTAATGCAAAAATGCTATTGGTAAATCATGGTTATTGTTATTATGGAAAGGAGCATGGATCTGAGGATTGGAATTGGAAGAAGATTGGAGGCCTTCTAACAACTAATGCTCAACTTTGGAATAATTGTGCAATACATCACATGGTTAACACAGGAAAGTTAAATTAACACTTACGAAAATTAAATTAATCTTGTATAGAAACAATTCAACATTTTAAACAAATCAACATTTGGAAATAGATTTGAGGTCATCAAATGAACTAAGTACTAAAACA
Organism: Vanilla planifolia; assembly: GCA_023846275.1. Lineage (NCBI taxonomy): Eukaryota > Viridiplantae > Streptophyta > Magnoliopsida > Asparagales > Orchidaceae > Vanilla > Vanilla planifolia. The sequence goes on along the minus strand of JAIUJO010000409.1, from coordinate 8,832 downwards.
AAAAGAAGCTCTCTTTCAAGAAAAAAAATTAAGGGTAGTGGAAGGAGTTGCATCTTGTCTAGTTGTCTTTATTGCAAATGTTATATAGAGTAGAATCTCATTAGAGAAAAAATGCTTAGCTAAGAGAGCTAATGAAGACAAAAGGAATACATAGTTTTTCTATTCAGTAGTAAAAAATCATATAGATAAAGTAAACAATACAAGTATTAGAATCCTATAAGGCACATGAATCAAACAAGACGATAAAGTTGTAGAAAAAGAAATCACAAACTTTAACAATCTCCAAATTGACACTCAAAAAATGAAAATGAAAATATTATTAACTACATGTATCCCCTATATGTACAAAAATGGCAACAACTTGTTGCAAGAAATAATAATGGTGGAACTAAAAAAGATAAACACTCCTTTATAGACAATTATAAGACAAATTTTTTTACACATTGTTGGGATCCTTATCTAATGCATCTTTATCAAAAAGATCCTCACTAAAATCACAACATAAGGACTATAATCAATTCGTCATAAGATGAGTTTTTGAGAAAAAATGGCTTTATTGAAGGTAGAGATATTTTCGAGAAAATACTACTAGCATAAGAATTAATGTATTCCATCAACAAATGAACAAAAAGTGGCAATTATCTTGCCAAGCAAGACTTCTAGGATGCATTTGATAGCATCTCATTGTAATTCCTTTGTTTGATATTCTCCAAGTTCAATTTCCTTTAGAAGCTCATTAAGGCCCTTACCAATTACCTATGTAGTACATTGATTTTGAGAATGATTGATTGGTCAACCAATGGTCCTGGTCCACCAATAAGGGATGCAAAGAAAGATAACCCTTTCTCACCTCTCATTTTTATCTTATCCATGGATGTTTTTACTAGAAGATTAGATAACTTTGTTACTCAAAAAAGAATGTTGTTATATGGTCACATTAAAGGATGACAAACAATAACATAGCTACATATGTTAAAGACATAATTATTATTAGTAGGGTTTATTTAAAACCTATTGACAATCTAAAAGAGATCTTCCTACAGAACTCATAACTAATAAACCTAAAAGTAAAACAATTTGTATCAACAAAATAGTATAAACTAAGTAAAGCTAATCTACATGAGGGTTAGGATTTAAAAAGAAAATTGTCCTATGACTAATTTAGTTTATGAATTACTGATGCAACACAAGAACGGAAGACATTACCGAAATCTAATAAATATGACATAAAACTAAATGGTAGAGTAATAAAAGTTGATGCCAACTAATTTTTTTTAAATAATGTCCTTGCATTATTTTTACAATGTACTCCAAAGGAAAGATCTATACTTAACGCCATAGATTATGCTGTAAAATAAAAAAATTAATATTTGAATGTCTTTTTGGATTGTCAAGCGTGTTTCAACTTGTCCTTGAGAAAAGCTAATATACCACGACTGTTGAAAAATTACATTGATAAATTCAGTAAGAAAACCATCTTGTTTAATGTACATTAGTGTTTGATGGAAGAATTGAATTCATCAATCATATGAGGTGGATATTTAATTCAAATTCATTATAAACCTCTAATCAACATTTACAAATTACAAGTTCCATACATTTCTACATCACAAAAAGTACAATTAAAATGATAAATACTTTTCTTTATTTGTTGGGTATAAATTAAACCATAAGGATTGCTTGAATATTTCTATGGTATGTTACATTTTTTTGGTAGTGTTTGATGTATCAATTGAAAACTTGTTCTCCTTAACAAACTAGAATGCATATTTGACAATGGTGATTTACTTGATTTGACAAATACTTTCACAAATAGAATTGTAGTTCATGATTAAGGAAATTTACAAATTTATCTGGTATGTAGTAAAAAACCTACAATCAAAAAGATATTGGATAATTATTACTTTTCATATTAGTGTAAAATCACATCAAAATATAGACATTCTATAAAGCATTTCTCTTGCAAATTGTATGTATGACAATGTATGCTAAAATTGTCAATCACATTAACATGTTCAGGAATATGTTGACCACTATGAAGGAACACATAGATTGTCATATAGTAGACAAAAGGGATTTCAGAGAAATATACTATCATATGAATATGAACCATTGATAAACATAATGTTCGTCAAGCGATACAATCACACTACAATAACTTAACAGCCAAGCCAAACAAACATTTTTTAGAATCAAATGTCTATTTGGGAAACATATTTCATGGTTTATGCCAAACAAAATTCAATCACTGATCACATCGAATTAATATGATCTATAATTTCCATAATGATTCTAATGAACATCTTTGATTAATTAGATATTTACATTAGACAAAGATCTTGTATATTGGTGCGAAATTATGATGTCACATGAGTTTGATCATCATTTAGCAAGAATGAATTTTAAAATTTTCACATCATAATACAAAGGTGATTTATATATCGCACTTGTGTGATGTCCTTATTCATAACACCACACTTCATGATAATATGATAAATCTATTCTATGTTTATGATTTTGTTTTAATGTCAACTCTAAGTAACTAACACATAATTTCATTCATACTTATGTTGCTGCATCATAATGCTTTTTTCATAGATCTCTAATTTTGTTAAAAATATAGAACATAGGTGTGATGTTTTATCACAAATGTATGACTTCTATATATGTAAATGAGAACAACATTGAATTAGTATGATTATTGAAATAGTTATGCACATTATGTATGTAAACTTAACCACTGTCGCGTCTCAATGATAATCATAGCCTCCAAAAACATTGACATGTTGGTCATCATTTATTTCTTGGTTACACTATTCTTTTTCTTGTAATACAATTACTTTTTTCTATTTTAACAAAATTTATGATTTATATACTACCAATGTTTTGTGTTGTCTTGTAATGAGTACACCTTTTGATAATAAAAAAGCCCAAAAGTTTAAAATTTGATGTATTTAAGAAACTATTTTTTTTTAAATTTCTAGACATTTTAGATTTATTTTGGAGGTAAAAGTTTCTTGCTTTATTTATTAAGAAAGATTTTGATTAATTTACTTTATAAATATTTATGATATTTTAAATATTTTGTTATCTTTAAGTTAAATATTTTCTTTTTTTTAATTTTTCATTTTCTTTTCAATTAACATTCAAATATTGTTTTATTTACTTGTTCTTTAAGATGACAATTTTCTAAAAATAAGTTCAATTTTTCAATGGCAACAATACGAGGCCACTGAATATATAACACACATTATGACAAAAAAACTTGCATTAACAATAGATGGTAGTAGATCCAACAAATTCATAAGTTTTGATAATATCGTATAATACTTCATAAATGAGTCGTTCCATATTGCATTAGCAAACATCAAATGTGAATGTGAGGAAATTATTTGATTTCTACATCCAACAAGATTTTCACAGGTGTTTTGGCTATGCATTAAGTAACTAATTGTAGTTTGTAAATATAGGTGCTATTTTGTTCTTGGTTTGCATAGAACCCATCATCCATGCCATTCACATCACCCATCAATGTCAATTTTATAATAAAAATGACCAATCATCCATTCTTTCTACACCACACTGCAAATTGTGGAACATAAAGACATTGCCAGTGTTCTAAGATCAAAAGAAAGTTTAGTAGTCCACCAAGGTTGAATTTAGTAATACTCAAATGTGTAATTATTTGTGGCTTATCCCAACATCTATTAGAAGAAATTTCATACTCTACCAACAATTAGGAAGTACATGAAAAATTGGATAAACACATGCTTATTATTAGAGAGTAAGCATTTAGAAGGAAGTTGAAAGACAAACATCATAGTGCTAATTG
>JAIUJO010001340.1:342500-346118 GCA_023846275.1 Vanilla planifolia | reverse complement strand
CCTCCTCCTCCTTTTCTTCTTCATCTTCTTCTTCTTCTTCCTCTTCTTCTTCTTCTTCTTCTTCTTCTTCTTCTTCTTCTCCTTATCCCTCGTCTCCTTCAACTTCTTTTCCTTCTTCTTCTTCTTCTTCTTCTTCTTCTTCTTCTGCTTCTTCTTCTTCTTATCCATCTTCTCCTTCAACTTCTTTTCCTTCTTCTTCTTCTTCTTCTTCTTCTTCTTCTTTTTCTTCATCTTCTTCTTTCTCTTCTTCTTCTTCTTAATCCTCCTCCTCAACTTCTTCTTCTTCTTCTTCTTCTTCTACTTCTTCTTCTTCTCCTTCTTCTTCCTTTTCATCATCATCATCTTCTCCTTCTTCTTCTTCTTCTTTCACTTTCTCATCACCAGCTTCTTTCTTTTCTTCTTCGTCTTCTTCTTCTTCTGCTTCTTATCATCTTCTACTACTTTTTCTTCTTCTTCTTCTTCTTCTTCTTCATCTTTTTATTCTCCTTCTATTTCTTCTCCTTTTACTTCTTTTCCTTCATCATCTTCTTCTTCTACTTCTCTGCCTCCTTCTTTTTCTTCTTCTTAATCATCTTCTTCTTCATCTTCATCTTCTTGTTCTTCTTCTTCCACTTCTTGTTCTTCTTGTTCTTCTTGTTCTTATTCTTCTTCCTCTTTTTCTTCTTCTTCGTGTTCTTCTTTTTCTTTTTCTTCTTCTTCTTCTTCTTCTTTCTCCTCCTCCTTTTCCTCTTCTTCTTCTTCTTCTTCTTCTACAATTTTCTTCTCCTTATTCTTATTCTTATTATTATTCTTCTTCTACTACTTTTTCTTTCTCTTATTCTTCTTCATCCTCTCCTTCTTCTTGCTCTTCCTCTTGTTCTTCTTCTTTTTCTTCTTCTACTTCTTCTCCTTCTTCTTGTCATTCTTCTACTTCTTTTTCTCCTTCTGCTTGTTCTACTCCTTCTTCCTCTTCTCTTTTATTCGTTTGCTTCTTCTCCTCCTCCTCCACCTTCTTCTTCTTCTTCTTCATCTTTTTCTTTTTCTTCTTTCTTCTTCTAGTTCTTTTACTACTTCTTTTGCTTCTTCTTCTTCGTTTTCTTCCTTATCATCATCATCTTCTTCTTCTTCATCATCATCTTCCTCTTCTTCTTGTTCTTCTTCTTTTTCTTATTCTCATTCTACTTGTTCCTTTTCTTCCTCATCTTCTTCTTCTTCTTCTTCTTTTTCTTCATCTTCTTCTTCTTCTTCATCTCCTTCTTCTTCCTTTTCTTCTTCTTCTTCTACTTCTTCCTCTTCTTCCTCCTCTTCTTCTTCTTCCACTCCCTCATCTTCTTCTTCTTCTTTTACAACTACTACTTCTTCTTCTTATTCATTTTCTTCTTTTTGTTCTTCTTGTTCTTCTTGTAATTCTTCTTCTTCTTCTTCTTCTTCTTCTCCATCTTGCGCTTCTTCTTCGTCCTCTTCTTCTTCTTCTTCTTCTACAACTTCTTCCACTTCTTATTCTTCTTCTTCTTCTTCTTCTTCTTCTATGTCTACGCCTTCTCCTTCTTCTTTATCATCTTTATCTTCTCTTTCTTCTTCTTCTTCATCGTCGTCTCCTTCTTCTTCTCCTTCTCCTTCTTCTTCTTCTACTTCTTCTTCTTCTTCTCCTTCTACATCTTCTTCTTCTTTGCCTTCTTCTTCCTCTTCTTCTTCTTCTTCTTCCTCTTCTTCTTCCTTTTCTTCTTCTTCTTCTTCTTCTTTTTCTTCATCTTCTTCTTCTACTTCTTCTTCTGCTTCCTCTAATTCTTCTTCTTCCTCTTCTTGTTCTTCTTTTTCTTCTTATTCTTTTTCTTCTTCTTCTTCTTCTTCTTCTTCTTCTTCTTCTTCTTCTCCTTCTTCTTCTTCTTCTCCTTTTCTTCTTCTTCCTCTTCTTCTTTGTCTTCCTCTTCTTCTTCTTCTTCCTCTTCTTCTTCCTCTTCTTCTGCTTCTCCTCCTTCATCATCATCATCATCATCTTCTTCTTCTTCTCCGTCTTCTTCGCCTTCGTCTTCCTTGTCTTCCCTTCTTCATCTTCTTCGTCTTTGTCTTCTTCGCCTTCTTCTTCTTCGTATTCTTCTACTTCTTCTTCTTCTGCTTTTTCTTCTTCTTCTTCTTCTTCTTCTTCCTCCTCAACTTGTTCTTCATCTTCTTCTTCTTCTTCTCCATTTTCTTCCTCTTTTTCTTCTTCTTCTTCCTCTTCTTCTTCTTTTTCTTGTTATTCTTCTTTTTCTTCTTGTTGTTCTTCTTCTTCCTCATCCACTTCTTCTTCTTCTTCTTCTTCTTCCTCTTCTTCTTCTCCTCTACCTTTTCATCGTCTCCTTTTTTTTCTTTTTCTTCTTCTTCTTCTTCTTCTCCTCCTCCTCCTTGTCCCTTTCCTTCTTCAACTTCTTCTCCTTCTTCTTCTTCTTCTTCTCCTTTGTCTTTACTTCTTTGTCTTCTTCTTCATCTTCTTCTTCTTTTTCTTCTTTTTCTTTCTCAACTTCTTCTTCATGTTCTTGTACTTCTTCTTCTCCTCCTTCCTAATTTTTTTTCTTCTTCTTCATCTTCTTCTTTTTATTCTTCTTCTTCCTATTCTTCTTCTTCTTCTTCTTCCTCCACTTCCTCTTCATCAGCTTCTTTATTTTCTTCTTCTTCTTCTTCCTCTTCACTTTTTGCTCCTTTTTCTTCTTCTTCTTCTTTGTTTTCATTTTCTCCATCTCCTTCTCATCCTACTTCTTCTCCTTTATATTCTTTTTTTTCTCCTCCTTCATCTTCTTCATCATCATCTTCTTCTTATTCTTCTTCTTCTTCTTCTTCCACTTCTTCTTCTACTTCTTATCTTCTTGTTCTTCATCTTCTTCTTCTTCTTCTTCTTCTCCTTCTAGTTCTTCTTCTTCCACTACTACTTCTACTTCTTTCTTTTCCTCTTCTTCTTCTTCTTCTTCTTCTTCTTCTTCTTCCTCCTCATCCTTTTCTTCTTCTTCTTCAATTTTCTTCTTCTTATTCTTATTCTTCTTCTTCTTTTTCTTCTTCTTCTTCTTCTTCTTCTTCTTCTTCTTCTTCATCTTCTTCTTCTTCTTCTTCCTCTTCTTCTTCAACTTCTTCTTCTTCGACATCTTCTTCTTGTCGTTCTTCTTCTTCTTTTCTCTTCTTCTGCTTCTTCTACTTCTTCTTCTTCATCTTCTTCTTTTTCATTTTCTTCTTCTTCATCATCATCATCATCTTGTTCTTCTTCTTCTTCTTCTTCTTCTTCTTCTTCTTCTTTCTTCTTCTTATTTTTCTACTTCTTCTTCTACTTCTTGTTCTTCTTCATCTTTATCTTCTTCTTCTTCTTGTTCATCATCATCTTCTTCCTCTCCTTCTTCTTCTTCTTCTTCCTTCTTCTTCTTTTTCTTCTCTTTCTCCTTCTTCTTCTTCTTCTTCATCTTCTTCTTCTCCTTCTTCTTTTACATGTTCTTCTTCTTCTTCTTCTTCTTTTTAATCATCTTAATCTTCTTCTTCTTATTTTTGTTCTTCATCTTATTCATCTTTTTTTTCTTTTTCTTTGTCTTATTCTACTTCTTCTTCTTCTTCTTCTTCTTCCTCTTCTTCTTGTCCTTCTTCTTCCTCTTCTTTTTCTTCTTCTTCTTCCTGTCGTTC
>JAIUJO010001340.1:325000-332500 GCA_023846275.1 Vanilla planifolia | reverse complement strand
CTTCTTCTTTTTCTTCTTCTTCTTCTTCTTCATCTTCTTCTTCATGTTATTTTTCTTTATCATCATCATCATCTTCTTCTTCTTCTACTCCTTCTACTTCTTCTTCTTCCTCTTCTTCTTATCCTTCATCTACTTCTTCTTCTTCTCCTTCTTCATTTTCTTCTTCTTCTTCATCATGTTGTTCTTAACCTCATTCTTCTTGTTCTTCTTCTTCATCTCTCCCTCCTTCTTCATCATCATCTTCTTCGTCTTCATTTTCTTCTACTTCTTCCTCTTCTTCTTCTTCTTCAAATTTTTAATATTCTTATTCTACTTCATCATCTTCTTCTTCTACTTTTCTTCTTCCTCCTCTTCTTCTCCATCGTCTTTCTCTTCCTCTTTTCTTTCTACTTCTTCTACTTCTTCTTCCTTTTCTTCTTTTTCTTCTTCTTCATCATCTTCTTCTTCTTTTCCTTCATCACCATCGTCATCTTCTTCTTCTTCTCCTTCTTCTTTTTCTTCTTCTTCTTCTTCATCTTCATCTTCTTCTTCTTCTTCTCTTTCTTCTTCCTCTTTTTCTTCTCCTTCATTTTCTTCTCTTCATCTTTATATTCTTCTTCTTCTTCTTCTTCTCCTTCTCCTTCTTCTCCTTCTTCTTCTTGTTCCTATTCTTCTTCTCCTTCTTCTTCTTCTTCTTCATCCTTTTCTTTATTATCTTTTTCTTCTTCCTCTTCTTCTTCATCTTCTCCAACCTCTTCTTTTTCCTCTTCTTCTTCATCTTCTTCTTATTCTCATTTTTCTCCTTCTTTTTCTTGTTCATGTTCTTGTTCTTCTTCTTCTACATCATCATGTTCTTCTTCTTCTTCTTTTCCTTCTTCTTCTTCTTTTTTCTCCTCCTATTCTTCTTCTTCTTCTTTTTCCTCCTCTTTTTGTTCTTGTTTCTTATTCTTCATTGTTTTCGTCTTCCTCTATTTCTTCTTCTTCTACTTCTTCTTCTTCTTCTTCTTTTCTACTTCTTCATTTTCTTATTCTTATTCTTATTCTTCTTCTTCTTCTTCTTTTGCTCCTTCTTCACCTTCTTCTTCTTTTTCTTCTTCAACTTCCTCTTCTTCTTCTTCTTCTACTACTACTTCTAATAATTATTCTTCTTCTTCTTTTCCTTCTTCTTCTTCCTCTTCTGCTTCTTCTTCTTCTTCTTCTCCTTCTTCTTCTTATTCTTCTTCTTCTTCTTCTTCTTCCACTTCTTCTTCTAATTCTTATTCTTATTCATCTTCTTCTTCTACTACTACTACTACTATTTCTACTACTTTTGCTTCTTCTTATTCTTCTTCTTTTACTTCTTCTTCTTCTTCTTCTTCTTATACTTCTTCTTCCTCTTCTTCTTCTTCTTCTTGATCTTCTTCTTCTTCTTCTTCCTGGTCCACTTCTTCTTCTTCATCTTCCTTTTCTTCTTCTTCTTCTTCTTCATCATCTTCTTCTTCTTCTTCTTCCTCCTCATTCTTCTTCTTCTTTTTCATCTTCTTCTTCTTCTTCTACTTTTTCTTCATCTTCTTCTTCTTCTTCTTCCTCCTCATTCTTCTTCTTCTTTTTCATCTTCTTCTTCTTCTTCTTCTTCTTCCTCCTCCTCTTTTTCTTCTTGTTCTTCTTCCTCTTCTTCTTGTTCTTCCGCTTCTTTTTTTTCATCTTCTTCATCTTCATTTTTGACTTTTACTTCTTCATCTTCTTCTTCTAGTTCTTCTTCTTCCACTTCTTCTTGTTCTTCTTCTTCATCTTCCACTTCTTTTTCTCCTTCTCCTTCTTCTTTTTCTTCATTTACTTCTCCTTCTTCTCTTTCATCTACTTTGTCTCCTTCCTCTCCACCTTCTTCAACTTCATCTTCTACTTCTTCAAGTTCTAGTTCTTCTTCTTCTTCTTCGTTACTTCTTCTTTTTATCTAGATCTTCTTGGTCTTCTTCTACTTCTTTTTCTTCTTCTTCTTCTTCTTTTTCTCCTTCTTCTTTCTATTCTTCTTCTTTTTATTACTTTTTTTCATATTTTTCTTTCCACTACATAGTCTTCTTCTTCTTGTTCTTCTTCTTCTTCTTACCCTTCTTCCCCATCTTCTTCATCTTCCTCTTCTACTTCTTGTTCTCCTTCTTCTTCTTCTCCTTCTTCTTCCTCTTTTTCTTTTGCTTCTTCTTCTTCTTTTTTTGTTCTTCTTCTTCTTCTTCTTCTTCTTCTCCTTCCCCTACTTCTTCTTCTTCTTCTTCTTGTCCTACTTCATTTTTGTCTTCTTCTTCTTCATCTCCTACTTCTTGTTCTTCTCCTCTTCCTCCTCCTCCTCCACCTTCTTCATCATCATCTTTTTCTTCTTCATTTTCTTCTACATCCTCCTCTTCTTTGCCTTCTTCTTCAACATACTTTTCACATTCTTGTTCTACTTCATCATCTTCTTCTTCTTCAACTTCTTATTCTTCCTCCTCTTCTTCTCCATCTTCTTTCTCTTCTTCTTCTCCTTCTTTTTCTTCTACTTCTTCTTCCTCTTCTCCTTCTTCTTCTTCTTCCTCTACTTCTTCTTCTTCTTCTTTTTCTTCTTATTCTATTTTTCTTCATAATCATCGTCATCTTCTCTTCCTTCTTCCTCTTCTTCTTCTCCTTCTTCATTTTCTTCTACTTCTTATTTATCTTCTTCTTCTTGTTCTTCCTCTTCTTCTCCTTCTTCTCCTTCTTCTTCTTCTTCTTCTTCTTCTCCTTCTTCTTCTTCTTCATCATTCTTTTCTTCATTTTCTTCTTCTTCTTCTTCTTTTCATCTTCTTCAATCTCTTCTTTTTCCTCTTCTTTTACTTCTTATTATTATTCTTCTCCTTCTTCTTGTTCTTGTTCTTGTTCTTGTTCATCTTCTTTCTTCTTCTTCATCTTCTACATCTTTTTATTCTTCTTCTTCTTCTTCTTTTTCTTCTTTCTTTTCTACTTCTTCTTCTTCCTCCTCCTATTCTTCTTCTTGATCTTCTTTTTCTTCTTTTTCTTCTTCTTCTTAATTTTCAAGTTCTTCTTCTCTTTCTTTTTGTTCTTCTTGTTATTCTAGTTCTTCTTCTACTTCTCCTGCTTCTTCTTCTTCTTCTCCTATTTCTTCTTCTTCTACATCTTCTTCTTCTTCTTCTTGTATTTCTTCCTTTTTTATTCTTATTCTTATTTTTCTTCTTCTCCTTCTATTTTTGCTTCTTCTTGTTCTTGTTCTTCTTCCACTTGTTGTTGTTGTTCTTCTTCTTCTACTACTACTTCTTCTACATTATCATGATCTTCTTGATCTTCTTCTCCTTCTTCTTTTTCTTCTATTTATTGTACTTCTTCGTCTTGTACTTCTTCTTTTTCCTTCTTATTCTTCGTCTTTTTTTTGTTGTTCTTCTTCTACTGCTTTATCATCTTCTTCTTTCTTCTCTTCTTCTTCTTCTTCTCCTCCTCGTCATTGTTCTTCTTCTTCTTGTTCTTCTTCTTCTTTCTTCTTCTTCTTCTTTCTTCTTCTTCTTCTTCTTTAACTTCTTCTATAACCTCTTCTTCTTCTTCTTCTTCTTCTTCCTCTTCTTCTTCTTCTTCTTCTTCTTTGTCTTCTTCCTCTTCTTCTTCTTCTTCTACTTCTTCTTCCTCCTCCTCCTCTTCTTCTTCATCTTCTTCCTTATCTTCTTCTCTTTCTTCTTCTTCTAGTTCTTCTCCCTCCTCTTCTTCTTCTTCTTCTTCTTCTTCTTCCTCTATTTCTTCTTCTTCTTCTTCTTCTTCTTCTTCACCTTCTTCTTGCTCTTCTTCTTCTCCTCCATTTTCTTCTTCTTCTTTATCTTCTTCTTCTTCTTCTTCTTCTTCTTCTTCTTCTTCTTCTTCTTCTTCTTCTTCTTCCTTTTCTTAATTTTCTTCTTCAACCTCTTCTTTTTCCTCTTCTTCTTCTTCTTCTTCTTCTTCTTCTTCTTCTTGTTATTCTTATTCTTCTCTTATCTTGTTCTTCTTCTTGTTCCTCTTTTTCTCTTCTTTTTCTTCTTCTTCATCTTCTACATCTTCTTCTTCTTCTTCTTCTTCTTCTCCTTCATCATCACCATCTTCATCTTCTTCTTCTTCTTCCTCCTCCTCCTCCTCCTCCCAATCTTCTTCTTCTTCGTCTTTTCCTTCTTCTTCTTCTTCTGCTTTTTTCTTCTTGTTCTTTTTTTTCTTCTTCTTCTTATTCTTTCTCTTCTTCTTGTTCTTGCTCTTCTTCCTCTTTTACTTCTTTTGCTTCTTCTTCTTCTTCTCTTTCTTCTTTTTCTTCTATTTCTTTTGCTTCTACTTATTATTAATATTATTATTATTATTATTATTATTATTATTATTATTATTATTATTCTTTTACTTCTTCCCTTTCTTCTTCTTCATCTATTTCTTCTTCTTCTTCTTCTTCTTCTTCTTCTAATTCTAATTCTTCTTCTTCCTGCTCTTCTTCTTCCACTTGTTCTTCTCCTACTTCTTCTTCTTCTTCTTCTTGTTTATCTTTTTCTCCATCCTAAACTTCTTCTTCTTCTCCTTCTTCTTCTTTTTCATCTTCTTCTTCTTCTTCATTTTCTTCTTCTTCTTCTCCATCTTTTTCGTCTTCTTCTTCTTCTTCATTTTCTTCTTCTTCTTCTTCTTCTTCTTCTCCTTCTTCTTCGTCATCTTCTTCTTCTTCTTCTTATTCTTCTTCTTCTTCTTCTTCTTATTCTTCTTCTTCTTTCTCATCTACTACTTCTTCGTCTTGTCCTCCTTCTTCTTCTACTCTTTCGCTTCTTCTGCTTCTTCTCCTTCTTTTACTTCTTATTGATCTTCCTCTTGTTCTCCTTCATCTTCTTTTTCTTTTTCTTTTTCTTCTTTTTCTTCTTCTTCTTCTTCTTCTTCTTCTTCTTCTTCTTCTTCTCCTTCTTCTTCTTCATCATCTATTACTACTACTTCTCCTTCTTCTTCTTCTTCTTCTTCTTCATCTTCTTCTCCTTTTACTTCTTTTTGTACTACTTTTTCTTCTTCTTCTTCTTCTTCTTCTTTCTCTTCTACCACTTCTTCTTCTTTTTCATCATCATCATCATCATCATCTTCTTCTTCTTCTTCTTCTACTTCATCATCTTTTTCGTCCTCCTCCTCAATTACTTTTTCTTCTTGTTTCTTTTCTTACTATGCTGCTTCTTCTTCTTCTTCTTCTTCTACTTCATCTTCCCCTCCTCCACCTTCTTCTTCTTCATCCTCCTCCTCTTCTACTTCCTCTTCTTCTCTTTCTTCTTCTTTTAATTCTTCTAATTCTTCTTTTGCTTCCTCTTCTTCTTCCACTTCTTCTTCTTGTTCTGTTTCTTCTTTTTCTTCTTCTTCTTCTTCTTCTTTTACTTCTTCTTCTTCTTCTACCACTTATTCTTCTTCATCATCTTCTTCGACTTCTTCTTCTCTTCCTTCTTGTTCATCTTCTTCTTCTTCTTCATTTTCTTCTTCTTATTCCTCTTCTTCTTCTTCTTCTTCTTTCCTCTTCCTCCTCCTCCTCTTCTTCTTCTTCATCATCTTCTTCTTCTTCTTCTTATTCTCATTCTTCTTATTCTTATTCTTCTTCCACTTCTTGCTTCTTCTACATCTTCTTCTCCTTCTTTTTCTTTGCCAACATCTTGCTCTTCCTTTTCTTCTTCTTCTTATTATTATTATTCTTATTCTTCTTCTTGTTCTTCTCCTTTCTCTTCTTCTTCTTCTTCTTCTTCTTCTTCTTTTTCTTGTCCATCAACTTCTTTTTTTTCTACTTCTTCTTCTTCATCTTCTTCTTCTTCTTATTATTCTTCTCCTTTTTCTTCTTGTTCTTCTTCTTCTTCTTCTTCTTCCCCTTCTTATTCTTTTACTTGTTCTTCTTCTTCTTCTTTCTTTTCTTCTACTTCTTCTTCTTCTTCTTTCTTTTCTTCTACTTCTTCTTCTTCTTCTTCCTCTTCTTCTTCTTCTTCTTCCTCTTCATCTTCTTCTTATTCTTCTTCTCCTTTGTCTTCCTCTTAAAGTTCTTCTTCTTCTTCTACTACTACTACTTCGTCATCTTCTTCTTCTTCTTCTTCTTTTTCCACTTCTTCTTATGCTTCTTCTGTTTCTTCTTCTTTTTCTTCTTCTTCTTCTTCTTCTTCTATTTCTTCTAAATCTTCTACTTCTTCTTCTAGGACCCTTTCGTCTTCTTCTTCTTCTTCTTCTTTTTCTTAAGCTTCTTCTTCTTCTTCTTTTTCTTAAGCTTCTTCTTCTTCTTCTTCTTCTTCTTGTGCTTCTTCTTCTAATTTTTTATCTTTTTCTTCTTTTTCTTCTTCTTCTTCTTCTTCTTCCTCCTCTTCTTCTTCTCCTTCCTCTTTCTACTTCTTCTTCTTCTGCTTGTTCTTCTATAATTTCTTCTTCTTCTTCTTCTTCTTCTTCTTCTTCTTCATAATCTTCTTCTTCTACTTCTTCTTCATCCTCTTTCACTTTTTCTTCTTCTTGTTGTTCTTCTTCTTCTTCTTCCTCCACTTCTTCTTCTCGTTCTTCTTTCTTCTTCTTCTTCTTCTTATATAATTTCTTCTCCTTCATAATCTTCTTCTTCTTCTTCTTCTTCTTCCACCTCCTCTACTTCTTCTTCCTACTCTTCTTCCTTTTCTTCTTCTTCTTCTTGTTCATGTTTTTCTTCTTCTTCTTCTTCTTCTTCTTCTTCGTCTTCTTCTTCCTCTTCTTCTAATTTTTTGTTCTTCTTCTTCTTCTTCTTCTTCTTCCTCTTCTTCTTCTTCTTCTTCTTCTTCTTCTTTTTCTTCTCTTTCTTCTTCATCATCATCTTCTTCCTCTTTTTCTTCTCATTCTTCTTCTTCTCTTTCCTCTTCTTCTTCTTTTTCTTCTTCTTCTACTTCTTCTTCTTCTTCTTCTCCTTCTTCCTCTTCTTCCTCTTCTTCTTCTTCTTCTTGTTTTTTCTCTTGTTTTTCTTCTTCTTCTTCTTCTTCTTCATCATCATCATCATCTTCTTTCTCTCCCTCTCCTAATTTTCCTTCCACATCTTCTCCATTTCCTTCTTCTTTTTCTTCTCCTTCTTGTTCTTCTCCCACTTCTTCCTCTTTTTATTCTTTTTCTTCTTCTTCTTCATCATCATCATCTTCTTCTCAAGTTTATTCTTCTTCATCTTCCACTTCTTAATCTTGTTCTTCTTCTTCTTTTTCATCTTCTTCTTCTGCTTGTTTTTCTTCTACGTCCAATTATTCTTACATTTCTCCTTCTTCTTCTTCTACTTCTTTCTCTTCTTCTTTTCCCTCCACATCTTCCTGTTTTTCTTCTTCTTCTTCCCCTTCTTCTTCTTCTTCTTCTTCTTCTTCTTCTTCCTCTTCTTCTTCTTCCTTTTCTCCTTCACCTCTTCTTCCTCTTCTTCTTATGCTTCTTCTTTTTTGCCTTCACCTTTTCATCTTTTTCTTCTTTTTCTTCTTCTTCTTCTTCTTTGTCTTTGGTTTCTTCATGATCTTCTTCTTCTTCCCCTTCTCCTTCTTCTTCTCCTTCTTCTTCTTCTTCTTCTTCTTCTTCTCCTTCTTCTTTTCC